>CM076460.1:26349727-26809727 GCA_038419695.1 Scomberomorus guttatus | reverse complement strand
AATAGTGTGAAGTTTTACCTCTTTGGGCCTCAAACAATTATGTATTTGGTGAAACTGCAACATGACAAGGAGCCACAACTACACACACGGGTTATAAACCAAAACATTTGGGAACTACTGGTTTAATTTTTAACTTTTTTTTTGTACTTTATAAACTATATATTTTTTATATTAATGTATAAGCTATTTATTTTCATATTTTATAAGATATATATTATTAATATATTATTCAATGTAAAATTTTAATCTGAAAAGTAACTACAGCTGTCTAAAAAGTAGTGGAGTAAAAACGATATTTCCCTCTGAATTGTAGTGGAGTAGAAGTACAAAGTAGCAGAAAATGAAAGTACTCAAGTGAAGTAAAATTGTACTATACAGCACTTGAGTAAATGTACTTAGTTCCATTCCACCGATGGTAACAGCCCTATTATTACTATATGGAAACAAAGCAAGATCTTTATTTCTCTTTTGTGGGATTGTGGCCACTCAGACAGAAAATATGTATTTCTCATGAAAAATTCCAGTGAGATCTGGCTGGTCAGACAGCAGAGTAGCCATTTCTAACAAAAATGTTCACTTCACCCAAAACAAACAGAACCGACATGTACTCAGATACATGAATGCCTTCGTCTCCTGTTGTACCTGCTGCATTCTCAACAATCAACACTCAAAAAACAAAAAGAATGTCTTCCTGGTTGTGGGAAAAATAGTTAACGGAAAGACGAAAGCGAGCAGAGATGGTAAAAAGGCCGAATGGGACGAGGGTTAGAGGAGGTGATTTAAGATGGAGAGATGACAAGAGCTGGGGAGGAGAGAGGAGGAGGAGGGAGGAGAGGAGATGAGGTAAGAGAGCCGTGGGAAAGAGATGAGAGAGAGAGTGACGAGGACGAAGAGGAAGGGTGACGAGAGAGGGAGAGAGAACATGTACGAATCTTTACCTCTGTGAGCCTCTACAGGTAACCAGGTTGAATTACAAAAACAATGTCTCCTGTCATGCTTTTCCTTTCTGCACCTCATGCAGCTACGATGACCTCATAAACAGTAAAGTCATGTTTTCACAATGATGAATAACCGGTCCTTCTCATGCACAACTGTCTTAAGTGACAGCGTGGCACTTCGCTTAGTTATGATTATGAAAATGCAGAGGCATCAAACAAAGCATTCAGTAATTTACACACTTAAGCTCGATGCCTATTAGATGGTTGTTGTGTCTGTTTCTCAGAGAGATTAAAGACATTGAGCCTCATGCAAGAACCACTCATACGAACAGATTCCTTCTTATGCGGCACATACTGTACGAGCGAAGTTCAGGCACTTAAGAGAGTTTTAGGTTAAGAATACAAAAATGTTCTTGCGTGAGACCCTTTGTTTTAAAAGACAGGAATGTTTTTGGAAAAACTTGGAAAACCCTTTTCGACAGAAAAGAGTGTTGATATTGGATAATTCTACAAAATCCTGGATTACGTTCAATGACTGTTTTTTTAACATCCAATATCTGCACATGGCAACTATGTTATGGTTAAAGTTAGGGAAATTGTGGTTATGGTAAATAAATTCTGATTGATGTATGGCTAGGGTTAGGCAACTTAAACACAAGATCGTGGTTTATGTTAATATAAAGGTTACCTGCAGATCTGTGACAAGAAGTAAATTCTGTCTCCTGCATGAGACCACCTCCACACCCTTATTCTCAATCTTGCCATATAAAGGGCACACTGCTTCCTGAATTGGCACTGAACGGTTCAATATGGATCATTCAAAAAAACTAATTGCAATGGTCTAATTGCAGGGATTAAAGGGGACATAACATGCTTTTTGTGGTTTTCTGTGATTTATATAGCTACTGTTATAATGTCAGATGTTAAACATTGTCCAAGTTTCAAAACTTGAGGTGAACATAGGTAAAATGCCACCTTCAAGTCAAAAGCCAGGGCTTCAGTCTGCCATGAACGCTCAGTTTGCAAAGTTACCTCAACTTTCTCATCTCAGATTGTTCATGCATGCCCACAAACGGCTGCCCGTCCCGTAGCCTTTGTTGTTAAGGTTGTTCCATGGGTTGTTCGCGTTGTCCACTCTCATATTTTAGATTGGATTCAGGCTCGAACATGTACAGATGTATTTGAGACGTTTATATTTCGAGTAAAGAATGAGAAAAAGAAGTGAAATGGTTACGTAGCCTCCCGAGCTGACGGAGGTCTGCTGAGGGGAAGCTTGCTAAAACAGCCTGTTTCAGACAGAGGCTGAACTGAAGGGCTGTATAAAGGGCCAGTATAAAGATAAATAAGGAGGGTTAGGGTAGAGCCACATAATATAAATATAGACCTGGAAATGTGCATGATATGTCCTCTTAAGAGAGAGACTCAACAACAGATAGTATTTTTGCTCAGAAGGTGAACATTTGGCTATAAGAGAAACAACACTGCCAGCATATCTGATATATTTTCATCCTGCTCTGTGCATCAGTGTCCACCTAGTATATCTAAAGTCTGTGTGCCATATGTGATGTGTAATGTTGGCTTTGTTCTTTTAGGTATGTGTGTAAGTTTTATGTGTCCTTAGCGTCTGTCTGTGAGATTATAGTTTTCCGGTTCCTTGTGATGTTCACTAACTTGTTAATGTCCTATTACTGGGCTGTCATTGTATCATATTTGATCAGTGTGTTTTTACATAGACTGTGTGTTAAAGATTTAACAGCTCGGGTTGAAGGTTATCAAATGGATTGGCTCTATTATGATACCATGTACTTGTTTAGAGGAAATTGCGAAAAATAAAGGAGTGAAATGTCAGAATTGTGAAAGAATAAGAAAAAAACACAAGACAAGGGAAGCTTTGAGAGAGATAAACCAGCAGCAAAAAAACAGCCTTGAGTCATTGGTCAGATGAAAAAGGACTAAATATCTCCAGCAATGACTGAATTCATCTTCTTGGGATGCAGAGATCTGAATTGGGTAATCACTGACCTAAACTTCTGAAAAGCGAATTTTACAAGACTACAAACATGTCAACAAGGTAGATAGATGTGTGAAATAAACTCCTCATATGTCCGAGCCAAGCAGAACCCATTAGAGCACGTAGAAGAAGTGAACGGAAGTGACAGAGTTGAATCTGAGTGCAAACCGCAGCAGCAGCCACTTGTTTCTGTTTATTTCAGCTTCATGTTGTTTGTCTGATGGGACACACATCAAAGAGGAGACAGACATTGTTGGGTTTTCCTTCTTTCATTTTTCTTTCTTTGCTCCCTATCTCCGTAACTCGGGGGAAACATGGAAGCTGTGTGACCCTGGATGATTTATCAAGACATTTCTCTTCTTTTTTCTCCTCTCCAGTTAAAGTAAATGACTGGTATGTAGAGAGAGACTCTGGAGAGTCCACAGCCCCCCTTGCTGGCTATTAGGCCTCCCTCCGCCTCCCCCTGCGGAGAGAGGAAGATAAGGGAAAATTGAAAATGAAGAGGAAAGAGAGGGAGAGAGAGACATCACCACATCCACAGGCAGACCTCTTGTTCTCCTCCACTATCTCTCCTTCGTTCCCTCCTTTGAGCTTGATTAGCCGCCGAGCTTAAGAGGCTTGTTATCAACCTTGGAGACGATGGAAGTTCATCGGCCGCAGGACTTGACTGATGGAGACGGGGATGGAAGCTTTTTTTCTGTGTGTGTGTGTGCATGTGTGTGTGTGTGTGTGTGCGTGTGTGTGTAGAGGAAGTGGCGTATATCTTTTTGACTGATGTGGAGTCACGGTAGAATGCGGTCAGCTCATTCGTATCCAGGACCGCGGGGACTCCAAAATGTCTGCTGGCTGGTTCTCATTCAGTCACATGACTTGTCTAAGTGCTGCACACAAATCCGTTGTTTGCTCGGGGTCAAACTGACCCAGAAATCTACATTTTAGGCAGAAAAATAAAAGTGTTAAGTTTGGTCCTTATTGAAAGCATGAATCAGATATGGCAAAGAAAGTTCTACTAATAGATTTTCACCCTGGGGATCAATTAAGTGTTATTTTATCTTATCTCATCCACAGGGGGGCAGCAAAACTGTCTCTTCTGAAGTCCAGACAACAAGTCCTTCTACCTACACAGCAAAATAAGTTATGTGTCATTGCCTTGCAAAACAACCCGTATGACTTGAGTGTGAAAGATAATAACTGACCCATCTCCATGAATACCGAGCAAACTCCATCCACTGATGTGGTTGAAAGCTCTGGAAAAAGCTAGTAAATGGACCTTGAGTTGACATTATTTTTTCAAAAAACCTGCTTGACTTTTAGAAAAACAATTAACAGGAATGTTTTCTGATCTGATGTGGTTTTAATTTAAGGCACTAAACTAAATCTAAGAGAACACATACAACAAAAAGTGTCAAGTCACACTTGTATTGGCTGATTGACATCAAGTTAAGCTTTGCCAAAAATTCAATAAGGAAAATCTCTTCCCTCATATTCTGCCTATATTCCACTAAAGGTGAATGTCTCATATTTCCTCCTGTTCTATTTCTCTCCATCATTTCCACTTTCCCTGTCAAAATCCCTATATTCATAACTCCGTCACCTTACCTGAACAATGATCTTTCTGCTCACATTCCTCGAGTCAATCAGTCCCCAGATGCTGTTTGTTAAATATCAGTGCAATTCTGTCATTCAGACATACTATTGTGCAACCCACCTCCTCCCCATCAATACCATGACCTCCATGATATCCAGGGAGACTCGTCCGTAGGTTTCCAACGTAACGTCCAATCATATTCATGCAGGTGTACAGCGCAGGGAAAAAAAGCAACATTTCAGTATCAACATATTTGCCTCTTGTCAAATCCAGTTATTAACAGCGTTTCTTCTTTATGTTCTTAGAAAACGTAATTCTGACGGCATTATCTTTTAATTTAGTCGAATATAAACATAATTTCTCAGATTGGTCAGAGATGTGCAGTCTGTGGTTTTTATCCAGTTTGGTTAGGAATAAATTTTGAGATGGTAAAAAATCTCACAATTTTGTGAAGAATGATGAAGTGCCAGTTTTACAGTTCCCTTGTAGTTCTTGTCCTTGTAGTCTTATCAGAAGCTGTATCAGTTCCAGTTCATGACTTTGTGAACATTGTCTCTTAGAGTTTCTCTCCTCTCTGTCTGAGACCTCGCTGGCTGTGGATGAGGCCTCAGAGGGCGACAGCACCGTGTAAACATTCCCAGCCCTCCGAATCTGTCTGTCTGCCGGGGGTGATGCATCTGTCCAGCCCGTTTGTTTACTGGCCGAAGAATGTTAAGAATATAGGCTTCAGTCTGTGTGTGTGTGTGTGTGTGTGTGTGTGTGTGTGTGTGATTGCATGTCCGTGTGATTGTGCACTTAAAATAGACAGTGCAAGGGGGCCAGGGGGACACATGGGTGGGGCGGAGTCACGAGTTTTGTTTCCTTTTGCTTCATCTAAATGTTTGTAATGATCCAATGGGCTGTGGATCTGGTGAATTTTGCACGCTGTTTAGTCTACCAATCACCATGGTGACAAAGAGTCTAGGTTTGAAGGGGTAGAGGTGGAGGTGGGGGTCGGGGTAGTTAGTGGTGTTGTGGGTCAGGGAGGACTGCACTGGAAAAAAAAACCCCATATGTAAAAATACACAGAAAAAGCAGATTCAGGTTCTCCTCTAATTGTGACATTGTAGGTCTTGCTTTATTGGTCTAAAGGTAATTTTAGGGCTGGAGGACTTCTTTGCCTACAGGAAATGACACATTTCAAATTAAGAGGGAAACAATAACAAACCATTTTCTTAAACGCCAGTGACTAAGTGTTGCATCAAGAGCTGCAAAGCATCACAGAGAGCTGAGCATACAACATGCAGGTTACTGAAAAGATATTGTAAGATTTCTATAAACATGTATTTCTTAACCTCTTAAACCTGTTATTACAAAATATATGTTGTTTGCATTGGTTCTTCAAACCCACATAACTGTATTTTAAATTCTTGTGGATAAAATTATTAAATTTGTTGTATTAGACATTGTTATGAAGCCATGAAAAGATGGTTTCTTGCACTTATATAGCGCCTTTTTACCTTAATGGACAATTTTTGCATCTCATTCACCCATTCACACACACACTCACACACCGATGGCGGCGGAGCTGCCATGCAAGGCACTGGCCTGACCGTCAGGAGCAACTTGGGGTTCAGTGTTTTACTTGTGGACACTTGGACACATTGACAGGAAGAGCCGGGGATCGAGCCGCCAACCCTGCGGACCCGCTCTACCTCCTGAGCCACAGCCGCCCCCAGTGTAAGCACCACAGAGCTTCAATCAGAGGTTTGGACTCGGCTCACACGATTTGGCCTTGAGTCAAACTTGAGTCATGAATCATCATATAGATTTTGGGCTATAAAATAAACCTGCATTGACTGACTTGTACCCCAACTTTGACATTAACACTGATGCCTCGTGACTTCTCTTGGACTTAAGCTGTTTGGGTTTGGGGAGGATATCAAGTGATTTCAAGTCAAAGATTTAAAATAATCTAAAACATTGTGCAGCGAATCAACTCTTCATGTTCCTGACAACCCGACAGCAGCAAATCATGTTGCACAAACAGGAGGGAAAGGTGCGTTTGGCAGAAGATAGAGAACTGATAATACCTCTTCCCTTATGATACACCTCTCAAATTTGGATATAACAATTAACTCATAATTTTTCAATCATAATTATCGATTAATCTGCCAATTATTTTCTCCCCAAAATCTAATTATCAATATGTCTCCAAATGACTCTGCTGTGGTCAACAAAAAACAGACAGCAACATGTAAAACATTGAGCTCAGAAATGACCAAGCATTGTAATTATGTCACAGCAATAACATACAAAAGCACGCCTGAACATTTTGCTTTTTAAATGTTATTAAGTTTCCTGGAAAGTAATAAATACATACAAACTGTTTAACAAGTTAAAATGGTTTAAATTTGGGGAATTTGTCTTGACTCGAGACAATTTCTCTACTGAGATTCGACTTAAGACTGACTTATGAATTCCAAAACAATGCCTTAGTTGCACTTCTGGCTACAATTAAATACAACACATGTATTTGATATTGTCACACTGACTATTGACCATTGTCAAACAATGCTTTATCAGACAGTTTAAAGCTAATAAAGTGGCAAAATCTACAGTTTAAAT
This sequence comes from Scomberomorus guttatus, assembly GCA_038419695.1. Lineage (NCBI taxonomy): Eukaryota > Metazoa > Chordata > Actinopteri > Scombriformes > Scombridae > Scomberomorus > Scomberomorus guttatus. The sequence continues at coordinate 26,802,583 of CM076460.1, read as the reverse complement.
CAAACCTGCCAGTAGTAAAATAAAAAAAATCCTGAAATTTACTGAAACAATTCCAGACATGCAAATACTGAGAAAAGACAACAGTAACTGTGCAGTACCACCAATATCCTCCATACACATACATACAAACACACACACCTCCAGCACCCCCACAGCTGCTCTGGACAGTTTAAACTCCTGCTGCCTGTGGAAGGTAAATCCTGCGGCTGCACTCTTACTGTAACTCACATTCATTCTCAGCTGTTGGCAACAGTTGGACTCACTGGGGGATGTAACATATTTGAGGAATCTCGTGGGATGTTTCAAAGCTTGGATTTGGTTTAATTGGCTACTTTTTTTTATTTGCATTATGTTCATTTGCATCAAAGATTTATGTTGTACACAGAGTGAAGACAAAGATGGCAACAAGCTGAGGAGAAGAGTTGAGATGTCAGAAACTGCTCTTTAAAAGTTATCTGTACACTATTAATCAATCACTACACTATTAATAAATTACCACAGCTTTCTCCAAAACTGATATAGTTGGTGTAATCAATATAAAACATGAGAATTTTTGTGCATATTCATTTGGATTCAGAAAGAATTTATATATTTTTTTCCCTCTAACACATTTGTAAATCAATCATCTGACAGTACAAGTGTTCATTTTGTCTCATCACAAAACCAAACGTGGATGCATACTGATGATCATTTGTAGTATTGTATTGACTGACAGTGTTTAGGTTGGTGATGGTCAAAAGCTGTGCAGGAAGATTAAAATTTAAACATTTCTGAAAGGAATTCCTTTTGCTGTTTTGATTACTTTAGATTTTTTTACTAATTCATCCTTTTTTAAATTAATTAAAACATACAGCTACTATAGTAGTCTTCGAATGTCGAAAACACACAAAACATGGACTGCTGTACTGATATTAGTTGTGACAATATCATTCAATACATCATTCATGTGCAGCTCAATGCAAATTAGATGTATTTTGTTAGACCAAATAAAGTCATTTTTTCCCCCCTAAAACTAAACGAGCCTGTAAAGTTGCTGTCCGACACACCACAGAAAAAACACAACATCCACACAAGAGTTATAGATCTTATTCACCCTTTCAATGAACCTTGAGATGCACTTAGAGGTTGTTTGCAGCAGCCGTATATCACGGCTAACAACAGTGGAGATCCTCTTCAGAGGAGCCTGGCATGGCTTTAACTCCCAGTACTGCCCCCTAGTGGAAGAAGGGTTCATATATGAAAGCATGAAAGGCCAACTGAGGCTTCATAAAACTAAAAAATACTGTTAGAGGAGACATTTGTAAATCTAGACTCATATTACAACTATAAATACTTGCAAATTTTTAGCAATGTGTAATTTGTTGATCATGTTTTGATTAATTAATTAATTAATTGATCTATAAAATATTGAATAATGCTCCTCACAAATTACATGACATCTTTAATTCGCTTGCTTTGTCTGATCAACAGTCCAAAGCAGAAGGATATTCAATTTTAATCAATGATATAAAACAGAGAAAAAGCAGCAAATACTCACATTTTAGAAGTGGGAACCAGACAATGACTGGAATTCATTCTTGATAAATGATTAACAATCAATCGCTTATCAAAATTGTTGACAAGTAATTCTTAATTGGTTAATCAGCTCATTATTTAAGCACTAATGACAATAAGACCAAAAACAAATAATGACAGAAAACCTCTAATGAGACTAGGAAGCATATAAACACTGAGCCAAGAAAGTGATTAAAGGCTGTGATTGGATTCAACTGGCCAGAAAAAAACTCCTCCAGAAACCAGAGTTCAGTTTTCAGTCTTATGTTGTCCTTCGGTGTGTTCACCAAGTGTTCAAGCCCTCTGCTATCTGAATGACAAGGTTCAGTAATCAAAGAATTTGGTGACCCTCCCTCCTCTTCACTGAACTCTCTTCAGCTGCTGCACCTCCCATCCTTCTCTCTTTTAATTTGTCTTTATGTGTCACAGACAAATACGTGCATGTACACACACACACACACACACACACACATATTCAGGGCAAACACAATACTAAATGTGAAAATGTTTCTCCAAAATATTCACAGCCGGTGTTTTTAACTGGTTGTTCCCACAATATATCTGCATGGCAAATGTTTGGTTAAGGTTAGGCAACTAAAACCTTGGGTGTAACCACATACATGTAGGTTCCACTGAGACCGTGCTCACCGGAAAAAATGATACTGAAAATTACGCTGACACTGAAAATGCTTTTCTGACACACAACCTCTTGTGGTCTTGTGAAAAATGACTTCAGAGAAGCAAATGTGGAAGTAATATGATGTTGTTTTAGTGCAGCAAAATCTCAGTATTACTATCAGCTGTGCAACAACAACATGTCCCACCAATGCAACTCTTTGCGTTGTCTTAACATAGCGCTATTTTCAGCCTGATTGCCTGGTCAGGGAGGAGGTGTTGGGTGTAAAAACACTGGAAACTCTAAACACGCCGAACACTGCATACCCGGCATACCCTGCCAGGTACTTTGTTGCACATCTTGCCTCTCTCTCTCTGCCCTCATTTCCTGTCTACTCTCTACTATCATCTAGCCAAGAAAGGCAAAAATGCAAAAAATTTTAAAAGATCAAAACACAGGAGATGGTCTACATTAGACTCTTCGATCACAATGTGGCAGATCAGGAAACATTCATTCACAAGGTTTTTCTGACTGTAAATGTGTCCTTTTTGAAGGCACTTTGAGGACATGTTGGTTACAATATTATATGTAAACATCAAAACACACTCCAGAACATTAACTATTTTATTTTTATTTATTTATTAACTATTAAGTTACATCATGTGTTTTATGATTGCAACAAATCTGCAAGAACGTTATGCGAATGTTTTTCAGATGAATACTGTTATCAATATATGTGACCGGCTGGCACCCGGCCATCTCATCTCATCTCCGAAAACGTTGGAGTAAATTTCCAAACAGGCATTATTTGGATAAACTGACCCTATAATGGTTACTCTCTCACCTGAAAAAATATTAAAACTTAATAAAGTGACATATTAACAGTCCTACAGTGAAAATTAGCGTACAGCGACAGCGTAGTCTCCGCCATCGCTGCCGGTTGGTGCGAAATGCAGTCTGGGATACGACTCACAGGCATTCGCGGTTATAGGGCCCGCTGTTGCAGTCCAGTCAAAAATACAAACAGTGACTGATGGTATGAGATGGGATGTGCACCTGGGACAACAAAATCGTAGAAAAACACATTTCTTTTCACTTCGCTATATGATCATCACAACAGTTCCTGCATTTAGCACTGAATGTTAAATATCTGATGAGTGTGGATTGTACTGTTGCACAGATCTTTGAATGTCACTTTTCAACACATTTCCAATAACCTCCATGTATTCAGGATGGCAGCAAATCACAGAAACATCAACAAATAAAACCCAAACTGTCTGTATGACCAAAGGTTAGAATTTTATGTTTTTTGGGTGTTGTTTTGTAATTTGAGTAAACTGACCCTTTAAAGGCTTTTCTACTGTTTCCAGATCTCAGTGCAGACTAAGTTTTAACAGGATGTGACAAAATCGTAAAGATGTAAAATATTACTTGTGTTGACGTGGCCACTTACATGGATGTCAGTTTTTTAGAGCACTCTGGGCCACAAAAACTCACCACTGAAACCACAGTTGAAATTATTTTGGGGCTAAAAGCTCCTGTGAGTCACCAAACTTAAAGAAAACTCTCACACACAAGCACACACACACACACACACACCCACAGCCTTCTGATTTTAATAGACACTGAGACACAAAGATCACTGAGGGATCAGATAAGTCTTGCCCTGCATGCCCCTTTGGCCCCGGCTCTCTACCTCCCTACACACACACACACACACTCACTGCACCATCACCAACCTCTACCTATCCGTCTCTCGCTATCAGCAGCTCCCTGCTGCCGTTGTTTTGAGAGGTCAGAGCTGTTTGTTTGCTCGGAGGCCCGTCGTCTGATTGTGTCGGACTACGCCTCCCCCTCCCGCCTCATCTTAACCTGAGCCGTTATCAGTCGACTCCCCTGGCAACTCCAACCTTGTCTTTTAAAAGGAACACTTCCCCAGGAAATTATGGAGAGACTCGGGTAGATAGACGCCGTCTCTATCTGTCATGGTGGAAACCTCAGGACAGACAGGACGACACTCAGGCAGATTTCATGAACTGCAGGTTCAAATCCATCTCATGGTCTCTGATTCCCATCTCAGGCCCTGACTGCAGGATTTACTCATCAAGTATAATTAAGGCTCATCCTTTTGAAAATTATTTTCACTGAAAGACTTCATTTTTTAAAAATTGATCTTATAAAACTGTTTATTTTATTTCCCCACAAATCCAAACAGTGTTGTGCTTGCAGCTGCAAGAGGACTCAGCATAGTTAATAGAAAACAAGGTCCTGTTGTGCTGAGGACAGATTTGAAAGAACCAAATGAGCTGCTGACTGCACCTGAGGCTTTTTAAGTGAACAATAACAGTTTACAGCAACGCTAGCGTCACTGTGAGGCTGTACTTAACCAAAGCGATGCTCTGAGCTAAATGTTAATGTCAGCATGCTAACACGATCACAATCACAATGCTAACATGTTGACGTTGAGCAGGTGTAATGTTTACCATGTTCACCATCTTGGTTTCACGTGTTACAATGCTGACATTTGCTAATTAGCACTAAACACAAAGTACAGCTGAGTCTGATGGGAATCGCATCACTGCTCATAAAGCAAAATATTGGACAAATTTGACTTTTGACTAGATGAACAGTTAAAGGATCAAGGTAAGTGATCACAATTGATCCAGAGGGGGACATGCAGGTCAGAATCACTAAAGTATGTTTGGACACAAGAAATTTTACTCTCAATATACTTCCATACACATTTACAGTAAAGATACATGTACAGATGAAATGCAGCTAAAACAAAGACAGCAAGCTAACAGAGATAAGTAGACATAAACATATAGCTATTATGTTCAGATAACTGTTCCAAAGGACAGAACACATAAACAATGAAAGTAGTAGAGACTGAAGAGCTGAGGCAGCCATCCACAGCGCCATCTTGAGTGTGAACTGAATGTCATTGTAATCGATCGACAGTTGCTGAGATATTTCAGTCTGGACCAAAGTGGTGGACTGCCCAATCAGACCGACATTTACATCCATAAAACTATTATGTTGATAAAACAAATGTAATTCAGGTGGCGCTACATTTCTCTCAAAATGTATTTGTTGCATATAAAAATATATAAAACACTTTGTTGGATGTTACAGCACCATGTTTACAATCAGACACCATAAAAAATAATGCTTATGTTTGTATATTTCTACATTTGAACATAGAGCGACCATTATGGTTGCACGCTGTAATTGTTGTCTTCTTGTAACGTGGGGCCTTGTTTGTGTATCTGGAAGTACGAGATTACACAATAAAACCTGGAATGAAGGAAGATGTTTAAAAAAAAAACATACAAGAATGATTGATGATGACGGAAACACTGGATAATGCATTTATTCTGCATTAAAACACAGTTTATTGTTTGACTGTACCAAAACAATGATAATAACCTTCTTCAAAAATGTTGAAATTGTATTTATTTTTCACTTACACTGAACAAAATGCTCATTTATCTCCAAACAATGACATATTACTCTCTGATACAAATCCCCCTTTGGGCCGCCGTCTCTTCAGCAAAGAGTCATCTGGCTCATTCTGGCTGGAAGTGCAGCCGTCCGTGTGGCCACAGGAGAAAAAGAAAGGAAGAAAAAAGCAAACCTGTGATGAAATTACTCCCCCAACACTGGATCAAACCCAGCGGGGAGGGGAGCGCCAACCACCTGATTAAGCAACATGGAGGAAATGAGACAAGCAAAGGGGTCCATTTTCTTCAAGAGTAGGAAGGAAAAGCCCAGAAGAAAGAATGGGAGGGGATGAACAGGCGAGGGGGGGGGGTTGTAGGTGGAATAAGTTGTGTACATATGTGTGTGTGGGGGGTTGAGGGTGTGCGGGGTTAAAGTCACAGATTTTAAATCAGTTCTTTGGCCTTTAACGGGCGCAACAGAAGCCCAGTATGAGAGAGCAGAACAAAGAGGGCAGCAGTGGCCTCGACCAATTAACATTCCTGCAGCCTTTATGAGCCGCCTGGACCCGCCCCTTCACTCACACCTCATAAACGTCACAAACATCAATTCTTGCAAACTATAACTGTCATTATAATCCCATTAAAAACAACCCACTGAGCAATTTACAGTGAACACCAGGACCAAGTTTGCCAGCAGAGCGAAGGGATTGCCTAACCTGGAATGTGAACCGAACCAAACAAATGGGGAAGTTTATTGGGAGTAATTTGACAAAATATGACATGATAGTGACTCCATAAATTAACCGTCCATACTGAACAACAGAAAATGAGGTTAAATCTCTTCTTCTCCCGCCTCTTTTAAATTTATTTGGGTAATCTTGGCAAACATCTAGCTGACCACACAGTACAGATGTTGTCATTTAAAGCTGTATTTATCAATTTTTGGCCACTAGAGGGCAGAAAAACACCAAAAAAAGCCAATAAATACATAGCCAGTGCTTATGTACAGTGGAAACTGCCTATAGTGATCAGGGTTACAGTGATCGACCGCTTATATGGATCAAAAAGCTTGTGACAGAATCATTCCTATACAAATGCTGTTTAAATGATTTCCTTATATAATCAAATAGTCCGCTTATTATTCATTTTGGGTCTTTTCTAACATGACAACATATGGAAAAAATGTTTAAAACTACTGTAATTTTTATTTATTTTTACCTGGCCTTGTTGCGCACCTCCGCAGGTTTGTATGGAGTTGCGGGTGTGTGTGCGTGTTTATTTGTAACGATCTGTGAAACAATCAGAAAATAACGTTTTATTCCTCTCATTCACCGGCTCTCTCGCTCTCTTTATCCACTCTCTAGCTCGCTCGACCACTGCTTCTCTCGCTCTTTCTCTCGTCTTTTTTAAAATGAGTCAGCAAAGCCTAACTTTACTTTTAACGTGATCAAACGAAGAGAAATGTCCTCCCATCTTCCTAGTAATGTTTTTGCCCTCCCTCATGGCGGGGTTACAGCTCTAATCAGTCTGATCTACGGCTGTTATGGGATGCGTTTCTCCAAAAGTTGATTCTGGTTCAACTTCCTGGCTGCGGCGCCCCTGCAGGTCTGCTCCGGGCTGCTTACCTGAGGCTGCTGCTGCGTGCGCATTGAAATCATGACGGGAAAGAGAAGGTAATTTTCTCTCAATGAAAAACTCTCCTTGAAGCCAACGAGATGCAGCAACGAAACAAGCGTTTCAAACAGCTGCACTGTGTTTTGAAACAGTCGATAAAATTCAGTAAATTAAATACTTTATATCCATGTAAAAATATACAAATGCCAATTAGATGCTAATCTGCTTGAGAATAAAGAAAAAGGAAAAAATCGGTTATAATAATAATCTGTTTATAGTGATCAATTTGACCCGGACACACGGTTAAGCGGTTTCCTGGTGAATCTCCTTTTAGCTCTGTGTTGGTCTTCATAAACTCTTGAGAAACATTTATGGCCCTTTAAATGCTTTAAATGGGCTTTCAGGTGGGTAGATGAAGTGGCTCAAACTCACATACAAATTGTAAAAGTGCTTAAAGAGGCTAAAAAGCTTTGTGGGGTTTCGAAGTCATAAGAAAATTCTCAGCGATTTCAACATACATACAACATACAACTGCAACTTTTAATATTAGCATTTAGCTTAGGTGAGTCTACACCTGAGGATAACAAGATATTAAGTTATGTAACCTCAGTGTAGTATGGAAGTCCAATTCTGCCAAGAAAAGAAAAAACTACAAGAGATGTTAGGCATGATAAAATAAATAAATAAATAAATAAAACTAGTCACAGTAAGTAAGTGAGATAGCATTATGAGAAAGTATGACTTAGTATCTCATAATTTTATTTTACAGTAGCATTATTTTAATTTTATATTTTTGGATAAATTGCCAACATACAGAGGGTGGGAAAAAATAACAGATACAGTATTTTGCAATCTAATATAACAGCCCTGCAATAAATAAATTATCTTGTGAAGTTCATGTCATAACCTCATATTTTTTGTTGAGACTGCCAGACATGATTAGACAAAATAACAGAAACATGGCATCAAAAAGGATATAAATGTTGAAGTAATGAAGTAATTAAATTAGTAAAGCTTTTATTTTATGTACCGATTGAACACTGCATACTTGCATAGTTCTTTCCAGGATAATACATAAAGATGATAACAAAAGAAGCGACGTTATGCTAAAATGAGTGTCATTTAGTGATATTTGTTAGCTTTATTAGATGTCTGAGTGTCAGAACAGAAGACAGATATTCACTGCCTGAGCTGCTGGAGCATCAGTCTCAAACACTGCAACATGATGTTGTGGAGTTCATTTAGGGTATTGGGGTATTGTATGGTGGGTTTGTAATTTTGTCCACCTTCTGTTTGGGTGGGTGACAGGGTCAGTATGGTGAGACATGACGTGGGAGACTGCAGATCATTGGTCTGATCCTCTGCGACCCCACATGACCTCACACTTTACTAAAAGCCTGATGGCTCATTGTGAAGAGTGTGGCTCCCTCTGGTGGACGTCTTATGTTTTACGTTAATATTTAAGGTGAATTAAAGTTAATATTTAAAGTTGCAGAATCACAGGCTTTTTGAGCAATGGACCTTTTTGCTTTACACATTACGCTAATGCATTTATATATTTATTTAAATTATTTTGGATTTATCTGTACAGCACTCTGTCAGACGTGTTGATTTAAAATGTTTTGCATGAATTTATAAAGAAGCAATGGAAAGTAACTTTTATTCAAGTACTGTATACTTAAATACACTTTTGAAGTACTTGTACTTTACTTGAATGTTTCCATTTTCTGCTTCTTCCTTTTTCTCCTTCATTACATTCCAGAGGAAAACGCTGTACTTTTGACTCCAGCACATTTATTTGACAGCTAGTTTTAAAATTATTAAAAAACACATGATCAGTGCGTAAAATACAATGCATTGATAAAGATTACACCAGTGGTTTCTAACTGTTTTGGCTTGTGAGTTTTACAAATTTCATTTATCTCACGGCCCCTCAGATTTATTTTGTGGCCCTTAGGAGGGGCCTGACCCCCAGGTTGGAAGCCACTGCAATAAACTACCTAACTGTATATAAAGTAGTTAAAACTCGTCCACCTCAACCAGTTAAGTAGTAAAATGCTGCTTGCTTTAAGAACATTTTGCCAAAAATAGTTATGTATTTGTAAAGTGAAGGCTCTGACTATGTTTTCCACCACTGCAAAGAAGAAACTGTCATTTTACAGTAAATAATTTTAATGACAATAAATCAATAATTAATAAAAGCCATCTTGTTAAATATGACAGTGCCAAATATGAGCTATAACAGATACATATTTAAACAGTAAATGCAGCACATACTGTAAAGTGTAAACAAAGCAAAAATAAAATTGATAAAACTATCAATTACACTCTGTATTTCTACAATTTAATTTAAAATTGCTAAGTTGTCAGTATGATAAATGATAACATCATTAGATTTTAAGTCAATTTTACACTATAAAACAAACTTTTGGTATTAACTCCCAGGTAAAGAGAATAACAGTTAAAAGTAGTTAAAAGGAGTTTTTGATGAAAAAGGGGTTTAAGGGAAATATATAAGAAAGGATTCTAATCACAATAAAATGAAAACACAACTTGTTTTCATAAATTTCTTGTGGCTAGAGCTTTGATGCATGATGCTGGACAGTTAGTTAGAAAGTTAAGCATCTTAGCTAACCTCAGTAAATTATTATGACTAATACACACGTATGACTACGATTTTTCAGTCAACTACACAAGCACTTTAGGCTTTTAGTCTTTCTCAAATAGCTTCTGTCTTACAGCATGTTATTAGTAACGTCTGAAGCAGGTTGAGGTTCAGTGAAATATGCGGCCGCCCTGGTGGTGATGATGAGACAGGAAAGAGGTCATGTGTTCTTGGCGCTGACCAGGACGATTTGGATGTTTCTTCTCTGCATCTCTCTGGACATCTGACACCAGGTGCAGGCTGAACAGCAGGTCGCATACACGCAGTCGTTACACATGGTGCCCTGCAGGTAAAATACAGTGACGTCAGGTGAACAGGTGAACAGTTCAGATCTACTGGATGTATCTCAGTAACAGAGCCTGGTAGGCCTCTGCACATGCTACACTTACTGCTTCCCTCAAAGTCCTAATTCTTACCCTCAAATTTAATCTACTATACTAAATCATGCCCATAAAATGTTCCTGCTGTGACCCACCAGACTGTAGAGCATGTTTTTTGAAAACTAGCTTGATTGTTATTCATCTATAAGACTTTACTGCAAAAATTGCCTGATTAGCTCTGCACTCTGCTCACATATTAATACAGAACTTACATTGTCGGATCCACTACGTTTTAACATCAGTACACATTCAAACTGAGCTCGGAAGAACTGGTTTCAAATCTCATGCTCTTGTATGAGTTGTGATTTTTACTTTCAAAAATCACTCCCAATATAAATATTTTTGCAGCCCAGAAAAAGCAGTCATTGGGGAATTAAAATTAATTATTTGGGAATATGTCTGTAAGACTACCGCCACTACCATCACCTTTTACTAAGTTTTGTTGAGTTTTTGAAAACTGGCCTTCATAGTTTTTAAGATCTTTGACTTCAAGTTTGCAGTGGAATGAAACAAATAAATTTACACAGGTTTTGTTAAGCAGTAAAGGTGAAAAAAACAAACAAGGAAAGTAATGAATCCTTTCACACTTGTAAAGACTCAAATTTAAAGAGAAACTTAATTGTTATAAAATGAAAAGCAGCTATGGATTTAGCCCAAAATTGGTCACCTGTGCAGGTTTAACAATACAGTCGGATTATGATGTGGTAGATTTAGGCTTTAAAGCTACCAGAGCTCAAGGTTTTCTACCTGCGAAGTGAAAAAGCAAAAGAAACTACAACATAATTGTGTCCTTACTTTGATGCCGTAGCGCTGTCGCATGGAGACCCTCATGGACATGGTGATGGGCCGGACGCAGCCGAAGATGTCCAGCAGGGGGAGGCAGAGACACTGGCCGTAGGCCCTGGTGGTTTTACAGGCAAAGCAGGGACAGCACCAGAAAGCAAAACAACCTTAACCAAGAAACAAATAGACAAAAAAACAAAAGATAAACTCACACATGCCGAGAAAAGACACACCTACAAACACTCAGAGACAAGAAAATACACACATGATGCAAATGAAGATATAATGAAAATATGAATCACCTGCTCTTTCTGGCTCTTCAGGCTACAGTTTCTTACAACAGCACTGATGTATTTTCATGTACCATGGTGTTCAATCTCTATTATTATAATTCTGTTCAATATTTAAAAGTTTCTTTGGTGTTCAAATAAGAGCTGCAACGACTAGGTGACTAATCGATGGATAGAAAATGAATCGCTAGCATTTAGACAATTAATTTGACAACTGAAAAATCGACAATTGAATCATTTTGAGTAATTTTTAATAAAAAAATGTAATATGTAAATGTAAAAATTCTCTGATTCCAGCTTCTCAAACATGAAAGTTTTTCGGTTTATTTAGTCTTCTATGAAAATAAACTGAATATCAACACATATAGTGGTTTTTTGTGAGTTACAAATGGAATCAGACAGAAAACAACTAAATGACCTTGTACTGTCATCCCTTGTATTTGTATGTACGGTAGCTGGTTCTATCATAGAATATGATATGTTGATAATATGAGAGTTTTAAATTTATCACATACATTTTAGAAAAAAACAACAACACAGAAAGACATGGCCTGAAAGTGAGCAAAGTTATAATATGATTATCTGGGCTAAACAGATACAAATCTACTCAGAGTTTAAAATAAAGTTGAATTTATCAGTTTATCAGTTTAGTCACTGAAGCGCAGACACTTACACTCAGGCACATTGTCGCAGCAGTCACATATCCCAGATCCCCACTCGTCAGACTCCCGGGCCTCCATCACAGGCTGAGGCTGCTTGATGACCAGCTTGGAGGACATGATGGTTTCTAAAGGAGGAACCAGAATGTAGAGTTCATGTTACACATCATTAATAATGACACAAACTGCCTAAAATGTATTGCTGCCAGTTGGTAATATCTCTGCTACGACATAAAGACAAAAATGACAAAATATTTACTAGATTTGGTCATTTAAGTGAGTAAAACTATGGAACATAACACAATTTTACAGAAGATGTGGTTTCTGGATGGGAATTTGGATGTTTGTATGAAATCTGTGTGGTGGTAACAGAACTTACAGTCTTACCTCCCCTACAAACCTTCAGAAGATTACTTATTCTCTATTTCTCTATATCTGTTCAGAAACAATTCAGCATAAGAACTAAAATTGTGAATTGAGGCCATTTGTGTTTTTAGCAGTTCATAAGTTGTCGTCACGTTGGCAGAGCAACCAGTTCACTGGTCAAAAAAAAGCATATTGGTCTCTCTGGCTAAAAAATGATTGTTTCAGCAACTTCTCAATAGTGACATATGTTTACGTTAGTAATTTATGTTGTCTTGTCGACGGGGTCGTTAGATCAGAAAACGCTTATATGTGTTGATCTGGAGGGCAACTACAAACAATGTTTTTTGTTGTTTAATTTGGAAGACTTGCTGGAAATGACAGTTGGGTAATGTAAGATATCAAATCAGCCATGAAATCAAATGTTTCTCATGACACAGACGCATCATCAGAAATTAAAGAATGAAAACCACAGTCCAGGTCTAATGTCCACCATTGTGGGTTCACAGTCTTTGGCGCACATTTCAGGATAGTCAGCGAGTACTCAGGAACGTCACATTGTGTCTTTAATACAGTGGACTATCTGTCCTAAAGGTCTGAGTAATTACAGTGATTAAACTGTTATTAATTAAGACAAGTTAAAAATATCATATATATATATATATAGATAGATAGATAGATATATAGATAGCAGTATACATTTATTATAGGACAGTTAATGTCTCACCTGTGTGTTTGATGAGAGAGCTCTGAGTCGAACGTCCTGTTGCAGTTGATGTCTCCACTGAGAATCTGTCATTTCTCAGTCGGTTCAAATACCTGCAGACAACAGAACACCTGAGAAAGCAAAGTGGACAAACCGGTCCATGCTGCGCTCCTTAATCATTCTTCTGTGCCTTTACCCTCAGGAGAGATGAGGGTGGGGCCCTAACATGATCTCCACTAAACCCACATCATGGCCTAATGTACAAAAAATTGTGTGACATTGTTTTCCTGACACACAATGTTCTTTTATAACTTCCAACAAACATGCCTATCAGACAAACTGACTTTGATTTCATTGGTAAGAACATTAAATGGTACAATAAGTGTCACCAAAAACAAACCCTTGTATATTATCACAGTATTCTGTTTTTACTGCACAATGTTCAAAAACAGAGACAGACAGCTATGAAAATGTGCTTAAATACAACTTTTCACTCATTTCAACACCTGGTAACATGTGATCTTTATCTGGATATGTTATCTGAATAATGACATCTGATCCAAAGCGATGTCATTATCTTGATACTGTCCACATCGTGATCCGATCGTAAGGTTAGTCAGGATATCTCAGCCTCTGCTGCTTTGATTTGGACCGTTCTTCGTCTCTTGTGAGTTCTCCAAATTTATTTAATTCATTACTAAATTGCTGCAGTATTCCTTTAAGTTCTGGTTAAGCTTAGACAACTAAAACTACTTGGCAAATGGTCTGTTTGTTTGCCCCAAAAACAGCCAACCGACTGTCCAGGCAGTAGCTGTATAAGCAGCGACTATGTGTGTATGGATGGTGCCTGTTCTGTGTTTGTGTTCAGCTCCAACTTTAACTGACTTTTCTATTGTTTTCCTCCAGTCTGTCTCCTGCTTCCCTTTTTGTCTGTTTGTTTATGAAGTAGATTCATAAAGCATCAATTTTTTGTTCAAGTTGAAACATTTTCAACTTGTGCAGATGTGTCTTTTCACGCCCACTACAGTCTTCTTATTGATCTTGTATAAAAATTTTGCTTTGCTTTCTGTATTCTGTACTTCTACCTTTGATACATACAGTCAGTATTCATACAAATACTTATCAAGAAAGTGCAAAAATAAATCATTTTAAAGGTATGAACAAACAAACAATGCTTTCGTTTTTTGGTGAGGCGAATCCTCCAAATCTCTGCATTTCCTTTAGTCTATAAAACATTAGGACTGGTCTGCAGAGCAGCTACATTTCTCCTTTATTGTGTACAGTAAGTAATAATGGCACAGATCAAACCTGGGAGATTCAGGTCACACAACCAACATGTCGTCCAGCTGGCTCACAAAATACTTGCACAATTGAACAGGTGGAAGTGATGCAACAGATGGGTTTGGGACCAAAAGGTCACCTGTTTGGCCTCTTTTAGTAAATCTGGGCAGGTGTCATGAGTAAATATCCTCTCCCATCTTTTCGCAATTACTGTACACCAGCAACCGCAAACACAAAGCACAGTAAAGGCTGTAAATGTGCTGAATGTAAAAACGATGCCCAGAAAACTCTCCCTGACTGAAAGTGATGAATTTGTTAGTGGATACTTTTCTCTTTCATTACCAACCTTGTAAAGATGTGTGATTGTTGTGTCAATGCTTCTACAAAGAGAAAACATATAATGTGATGTAAAAAAGGTAGAGATTTGATTTGACATCCAAAACAGAAACTCATCTATAAACACAGAGATGCCCTGCCCTGCATTCCTGTTCAGTCAAAAAAGAAAGCTGAATGCCACAGTGATTATACCTGCTTTCCATTGTCATCATCATCTAAAATAAAGTGACACATTAGTCACACTTACACAGTGGAACATTATCTGGAAATACGTGTTAGTTCACCTATTAACACAGCTTGCATCAGAGGATTCATTATCCGTGTGTCCTTAATTCTTCAGCATCATTGGCTCACCACTCTGTTCCAGACTGAAATATATCTCAACAACTACTGATGATCCCCTGACTTTCCATCTCGCACCACCATTCACACCTTCATTTCCTTTTACATTGACTTCTACAATTCATTATTTATTTGACTTTATGATGCAGCAGTTGCACCAGACACAGAGAACATGGTTTTTTTTTACTGTTTTAGCTACAATACTGTGGAACAAACTCCCCCTCAGTATCAGATGAGATGAGTCAGTGCCACATTTTGAATGGAAGAGTTTCTATTACCTGGAAGAGTTTCAGAGCTCACTACTGTAAACTGTGGTGATCACTGCTCGGATTCTTCCGGAGCTCCTTCAAAGATCCTTGATGTGAGAAATTTTAGTACCATTGTTGTCAGAGTGAGGATCACATTCCAGGTTACCTCTGAATATTATTATTATTATGTTCTGCAAAAAAGATGAGAAGATTTTTGAATTTTATAACATAAGACTAAACTGATTTTTGTATTAATTTCTTCCATGTTTGAATATAATACCTTCAAGAATAAGGCTGTTTTATACTTTATTTTTCTTATTGTCAACAGATCCCAAAATAAAACCAAAGCCAAGACGTCTCCCAATATTTTCTGACGTCTGTACTCTATTTGTGGCACTCAGCCCAGAGCTCACAGATGAGTAAGAAATTTATTTTTCCATTTTTAAAAAAAGTATTCTTTTTATTCCTGTATCAGGCTTTGGATACACAGACAATACTTGTTAGTAGGATACATTTATCAAAGGATACTGTACTTTAATATTAGGTCTATTGGTGATACTGCACGTGTTGCTGGGTACAGGCTAGGAATACTGATAATGATTCAGCAGCTTCCCCATTGCCTTTGACCCAGATTGATGGCCACTAAGAGCCAACACAAACTGACCCTGATGCACTATGATACAGCTTTTGCTTTCCCCTCTGTGAACTTCAAACCATAGACTTCTATGGACGGAGGGAGAAACGTGACAGGCAGTTTATGAAGTCACATCACATGATTTAGTGAAAGCCTTAAATAGTTGGAATAGTTGAGACCAGTTAGGATTACAACAGTTCTTGACTTGTATCCTAATATTTATTCATGTGAGTGCAACAGCTACACACATGCTAACAGAAATAATACAGTTCAGTGGAGAAAAATAATAAAAGTACCCGGGTTGTACATTGTTTCTTAGCGTGATATATAACAAATATACTGATTAAACATAGGAATTGATCCAAATCTGATATGTTGAACAACAAAATTCCCAAATCATGCAAGAACATTTTCGTAATCTCATCCTAAACCTTTCAGTGCAGCTTGCTTGTACGAGTTTTCCAAATCTCTTAACTGCACAAACCCGTCATGAATTTGCTCATTTCAACTTGATGAATGCCACGTGTACATCAGCAGGCACATGTTCACGAGACATGATCATTAGCATATTCACTGCCCCCAAATTGCTATACTGTGTAAATCTAACTGTTATTTGTTTATGGGTAACCTTCATTCACAAAAATGTTACCAAAGAGTGAAAATAACTTAACTTTGTGGAGTTTCAAGTCCTGTTGTCGAAAAAAAGGTTAGACCATGAGAGAAATAAAGAGGGAATGTTTGACATCCCCAAACAACGTCTCGCTAAAGCTAAAAAGTCTAAATACAAGATTATTGATGAAAGTGATGAAAAATGCAAAAGTTCCTTCTTAAGTCATCTGTTCGTACAAAGGTTTTTGGCAATGACTTCCTGAATCCTGCTACTTTGTTGTAAGAACTGGTTCAATATGTGGTCACTCAACAGACACACACACACACTTCAAACTCCAGTGTCCAACGGTCCTCCTGGTTTGTCCACAGCACATAAACCTGCTGAACTCAGGAGATGAAGACCGGAGAGCAAATGTCAGATCAGAGCAAACAGATAGCGGAGCGGTAGCCTCGCAGAGTGACGTTACAGTCTATCCTCTATCAACATAATCTTGAACTTTTGTCTGAAATCTTTTAATTTCCAAAGTTCAGCAGCAAACAAAATGAGTGCAGAGAAAACAGAAAAAAAGAGGAAGATTACAAGATTTGTTGAGATTTGCAACAGCAATTATGTTGAGAGAAAAGTAATACTGCCCAGATTACATTCTTTATTAACATTATGAGCAAATGTTTTTAATTAATGTATCTGCAAAGCTGCAAAATGTTCATATTGAATGTATCTGCAAAACCTTCACTGACAATTAATTAAATTAGTTTTCATTACAATATTCAGTTGTGAAACCAAAGCATGATTACATTTTTTTTTGTTTGTTTCTGTGGAGGAAACTCACAGCACACAGTGAAGATTAGGAAATGGTTAAACATTGAAAATGTTAACTGGAAATGAGGTCAATGAGAGCAACTAGAACGATTCATAACAGCCAAGTTGTGGGTTGTAAAACCAAAACAATAAGCTGAAAGGTGCTAAAAACCAAAATGTTGCCCATACTCTGAACTGTACTTCGTACCTCTAACCGGTATAGCTCACTTAAATGGGGGCTGAAACAGGGTCAGAGAAAGAGAGAGAGAGGGCGCAAGTTAGTGAGAGAGAGAGAGAGAGAGAGAAACAAAAAGAGAGAGAGGGTTAAAGAGACAGAGAGAGGTGGCGAAGCATTCAGTCCTGAGAGGAAGAAGAGGAGAGAAGAGGGAAATGAGGACCTCATACTGAAACCTGGTATTTACTGAATCTACAGCTATGTGTGATGTATTTTTGTTAAATATATAAAGATACACACTGCAACTGTTTGCAGCATGATTTTATATTTAGATATACTGTAGATGTATGTATGTATGTGTAGTAGCTTGAAATTTCTTGTTTTGTGACAGGTAGAGAACAATTTGTCAGTCTGACCTTGATTGTTGGAATCAGCCAGTTATATTTTTGCCTGACAGTATCATACATGTATCAGCTTGCTCCAGCTCCTCATTGAAGTATATAATATATTTACACTGAGTGAAATATTCAAATTCAAGACTCTGTGTGTTTTATGGTTGCAAATATTCCCATGTCTGCCGCATAATTATATAAACATTTCCCCAAAATTCAGCCTGACATATTTGGTGTCTTTGGAAACGTTGGGATCTCCACTTGACTTTAAAATAATATTCAAGAATGCCTAATATAACTAAAGACATTTTTGGTAGTGCAATGATCAGTGTGAGACTGCAGCCATACTGTTGTGTCTTCTTCATCTGTTTATTATTCATCTTTTTCATATTCTTCCTCCAGCACCTCTGCAGCCAGGAGCTCTGGTTTTCAGTCTACTCCAGCTGGGACATCCTGCACTCTTTTACAGTGAAGCTGACCAGAGCGCCTCAGCCTGGGCTCTGTGGCTGCTGTCAGGGTCTCCAGACCCACAGCGGGAAGATTTGTACTCTCGTCCAAAACTCTGCAACGTCAGCTTCATTAACCACAGGTTAGTTCACTGAAACATGACTAAAGAGAGGAAAATATCAGCTTGTGGTCTTTCATTGGATCTTTGCCTCCACCTAGTGGAGACTGTCTTGAACACACAGTGACTGTCTCAGCTGCAGCCACTTTAAAGCAGCACCAATAACCCACAGAAAATAATCACCAGCTCTGATCCAGTTAATTCCTTAGACTTTGTGACCCTTTGGAGGGGACTGATCTAATCTAGCATAACCCTAACCCTAATCCCATTTAATCTAATCTAATGCTTTAACAATGTGATTTACAAGTGCCTCAAAACAACTGAAGATTTTCTACCACAAACAAGGTGTTCCTGTAATACAGAAGCTGAGGTGGAGACTTAAGACAACAGGGTGATGGAGGGCAGCAGTAAGCCAGAGACCATGACTCCTAGTCTGGGTAGGACCTCAGCCCCACCTGGGCCTCTACTGTCTGACCCCCTGGAGAAGCTGCACATCCAGGCAGATTCTTTCCTCACTGCAGCCCGGCTTGTCCGCAGAGGATGGGGAGAGCAGAGAAAGAAGACAGGGTTGCAATTTTCCCATTTCAGCTATTCAGCACGTCAACCCACTCTCTCCAGTTCAGATGGAAACCAGGGTCCAAACCGTGCTGAGATTTGCCTGAAGGACCCCAGGAGTGGGCGGGTGCCTGACGTGAGCAGCAGGAAGACAGCTGTGGACAGCATGATTGGCTCTGAAAAAAAGACAGATGAAGCAAAACGGGCAGCTGAAGGTGCCAACAGACCCCCAGCTAACAGACGGGCAGATAGAAAGATGGATCTCTGCAGCCAGGCAGGTGTGGTGTGTGTCTGGGCGTCTGGCTGTCGCACCACATACAGACAGTCCAGAAGATTTAAGGCTCCGATACTACCAGTCATTGCTGAGATCTAGCATAGCTGTGATTTGTTAAAGGAACAATGAACTAAACACAAGGTGCATATATAAAAAAAATGGTTACAACACTTGGTTATGATTCTTCTTGGCTATGATAAGGGCACTAGAATCCAGACTTTCATCAAACCTTTTAAATGGAGGATATTGATGGCATGAATACTATTATTGTGATTAAATGGACAGGTGTATATATTTGGTGTAATGTGTTGAATTGCTCATTAAAATGCAACTATGTACAAATGTAACTGTGGGTTGGTGGTCTGTTCTTGTAAAAACAACATTATGAGTGCAGGATAATGAGGACTGAAACTATTTTTTTTCCTGACCACACAGTCAGGAGCTTAGAGGCCATATTCTCTAAGCTCCTTGGAAAAACAGAGAGGAAGAAAAGAGAAAAAGTGACACACAACTTTACCCAAATAATACAGATAAATCGATCAACAGTGGTTGTGATGCAACAATGAACATTTACATTAGCAAATCTAGGAAATCAAACTGATAAAACGGCGCCATCTAGTGGCTTTTCTCAGACATGGCACTGACTGAGCGCTTAATTAGGAGCTGCAACAATTTTCTGTAATGATTCAATTAAAAATTGACAATTAACTAATACGGATGGAAAAACGGTCAGTTTGACCTGAACACCTCTGCTA
Organism: Scomberomorus guttatus; assembly: GCA_038419695.1. Classification (NCBI taxonomy): domain Eukaryota; kingdom Metazoa; phylum Chordata; class Actinopteri; order Scombriformes; family Scombridae; genus Scomberomorus; species Scomberomorus guttatus. The sequence continues at coordinate 26,782,545 of CM076460.1, read as the reverse complement.
CAGGTAGAACAGCTGGAAGCGAGCTGTGGTTTCTGCACCTGACTGACACCTCTGCATCTATAATCTTTTAACCGTGAAGACCGAGATATGATAAAAAATATCTTATTGTGTTAGAGTTCTACGAATTGTGATGTACAACGCAAACAAAGAAACATCCAATGGTTTGTTGATGTTCTGGTTGTTAATCATATATGGATTTTGAGATGTAAAAAGCTGGAAGACGAATGATATAAAAATGGGGGCCACAGAGGTTCCTGGTGTTTGCTTATTTCTGAGATCGTCCCTTCGAGGTAAGAGAACGCCTCCCCAGGCCGACAGTAGTGATTAAATTTAAATATACTTCTAAAACAATGATGAAAAATTGCTACGAATAAACATGTTTGGACAGGTTTAGTTCTGTTGATTGATGCTCTTCTGATGTACTTGCAATAGAATTTCAGGACACAAGCCAAGGTTAAGCATATCTGAATGATTTGTGTACAGCATGTGTTAAATTGGCATTTAATAAGATGTTAGGGCCAGGGGTCTGAAGCCGCCCTATAAAACCAGCCGAGTTTCCTCACCTCACAGAGAGGGCCTCCTTCAGAGAGAGCCCATCTGTCTGCTTGTAGACTGTCGGAGACCTGGTCAAAACCTACGTCAGAGGTTGCAGAACGGCCACCTGCCAGTGCTATATCCACACTGGAGGGGGTATTGGTTATCTAAGCAGAAACTATTTCATTACTATTATCTAAAACTGAAATAAGTGTGAACCAGACGCTTTGGAAATAATTCATATATTGATTGTAGTAGGAATAAAACATTACACCCAACAGCCCCCACATTCACACTGGCTTCTCTGGGGTGACATGGAAATATATTAACTGTCCTGCCAAGGTGCTTTCTCTGCACCGGGCACAGGGGACGGAGAAAGAAACGAGCCGGAAGGAGTTCAGGTTCTCTGTCTTTTGAGGCAGAAAAACAAGAGGTGGGCTGATGAAAAAGGGAACTAGCATCGCCAACCCCTCACACTTTTATGTCTTTTGTTAGATTATCATATTGTTAAATATTTAAAATGTTGTTAGATATATTTCCAATACTGTTTTATTGATAGAAACACACACATACAAGCTTATCAGAATTTTAGCTATTATATCATTGCAACTTTTAGATGGAAATGTAAAGAAAATGCACTGGATCTTGAGGAAGTTGAGGTGCTTGTTAGTCCACCTCCCACTGCATGTCACATTCACTCACCATTACTAAAATGTGTGTAGTACCTAAATGTAGCCTAATTTACTGTTTTCTACACCAATCACTTATGTTAAGGCCTACATTTATGATCAGTTTGCCTACTGATGATCACTAAAACATTTTCAACACAGGCTACTCCCATAAAAAAATATTTACTAATTTTACACATAAACCCTAACAGAATAGAGGTGCAAATAAAGAGTCCTGCTTTGCATAAATGACACGTGTCCTTGTTTATTCATTGTGTTCAACTTGTGCAATCTTATTTCATTCTAAAAAATTGCTTTGTTAAAATAATTTTTTCTATTTCCCCAACTTATTTTTACTTAAAATTTGGAAAAAAAAGAAAAATCTAATTCCTGTTGTCTTTCTTTTCTCATTATTGCTACTTCTTTTTTCTCATTATTTAGGGTTTTTTTATTAGTACACTGTTACTCGCCGCTATTATTCTATAATGTTGTGTGGCCCAGTTCAGAGTTTAACAGAATGCTTAAATACCACAGAACCACCTAATAAAATGTCAGTTCTTAAATGAAGAAACATAATTTTGACGAGGTGACAAAAATCCACTCTGCCACTACAATCTGATGATAATCAAGAAAAAATGCACAACGAAGTGGTATTCATTTGGTGGTATTTGAACTTCAAAATAGCCGTTTATCTTTTTATAATGTATGACAGGTTTTGCCCCAACTGGGATTCAAACCTGCGTCCAGATAATCAGCCTTAAAGCCTCTGGAAATGTGGTTTGAAATAGTTAAAATGCATATATGATATCAAAGCTGAATGTGTTATTAAGCATCCACAAAAATTTGAATGAAAACATTCATAACTATTAGAAAACCTGGCTCAAAAACAGCTCAATCGGCTGCTCAGGTAAAAACTGCTGCATGAGAGAGCAGTTCAGCACCTTGGACAGCGTGAAAAATGCTGCAATTTCATTGGCTGTCACTGTGTTACATCTAAGCATGGCTGGCCCCCATCCCTCAGGCAGTTATTTCCACCTCAACACTCCCTGCTTCCAGGGGGAATCGTGATTTATTTGGGTCATGATGTTTTTTCCTTGTTTAGTCTTAAGTGATTTGGGATTCTCATGAGGGGACCGCCCCCCCACCCAATTGGTACCCTTTGAGCAAACTTAACACTTTTACAAGATAATGCATCATATAAATGACATGACTGCTGAGCAAATTAAAGATAGCCACAAGGAAAAGCCTTTCGAATTAGACAAATCCATAATTGTTCTGAATTGGCAGCCTCAGGTCAAACTTGAACTTTTTGGCCAAACAAAGTTTAAGAGCAAAACTTATCAAATTCTGGATTATTTAGGGAAATAACAGTGGACAGGAATCATTTTCAGGGGCAATTGAAGAACAAAGCTATTGTCCATTCTTCAGGACTCAGTTCATTATTAACAGTAACATTAAGCATTAGAAATACACAGATTACAAACGAGAATGTTTATTACTAATAAATTGCCAGAGACACTGAAGTCCATTCAGAAAAACTAAGCAGACATTTAACTTCAGAAGTTATTTCTAAAAACTAACGTCACTCGACGAACACAAACTAAACCAGCATAGAAACTTAAACAGTTTGCTTGTTATTTAAAAAAAAAGAAAAGAAAAAAAAAAGGTGTGGATATAGTAGGAAGTCCGCAGTTACATGTGGCTGCGTGGCTATATTAGATTATATATGTCATCCCACACATCTGCATGCTTTGAGGTGTTAACTTTCCTTGGCAAATTCAGAACATCCTGGAAGACAGAAGCTTTCAGGCAGTCCTTTTAGGATTAAGGAATTACAACCTCGAGTTTAAATTCCCTCATGGTACACTGCACTCCAAGTAAAAAGGGACGAGAAAAAAAAAAACAACAAATAAAACACAAACGTGTCATCCGTTGGGATGTGAAGCATAATTCCTTAAGTTAAGCTAAATAACTTCAAAAGTTATCGGCCTAACATTCTTCATTACTGGAGATTAAAACCAAGAAATCAGAGTAAAACCAAAAAGTTGTTGAATGGGTTTTAGAATAAAGTTCGGTTGTCAAATTCAATCTTCCACCCCAGAGCCTGGAAGCATCAGAACAAAAAGGTATTACTGAAAACGGCTTTTATTTGTCAAAAAAGCTCCTTTACAGCGCCAAGATTTTCAACCTGTAAAGCCAGCAAACATGTAAAATACAACCCTTACAATACATTAGAATCAAAACAGGTACCAAAAAGTACAGTAAAAATTACACTTCCTTTGATGGAAATGTGGAGGGGAAGAAAAAAAAAAAAAAAAAAAAACACCAAAGGGAAAAGTAAAACCTAAAAATGAAAAGGATAAAAAAAAAAAAACATGGAAAAGTTACATTTCTGTTGTTTTCTGTACAAATGGTCTTCTGTCATAAAAGAGGTTGAGTCAGGACCAGTGTGTCCATCCAGCTGTCGGTCTCACTGGATTTCCAGAGTCCTGAGAGAGGTGACACACAAAACTTAGACGTGAGATGAAGAAAGTGTTACTGAATAAAATGTAACCAAAATGGGGGAAGGGGGAGAAGCTCAGTATCACTTTAAAGGATTAGGGGCACGGTGACAGTATCTAAGGGACAGCAGGTATATCCAGGGCAGACCTACCATGTGGTCATCAGTATGGCTTGTAGCCGGTCTGGTGCGCCCCCCGTCTCGGGGTTTTCCCGTAGCTGGCACTGCCCTGGTCTGCGGGACAGAGAGAGGACACACAAGTCAGACAGACAGGTTTACAGGATGATTCAGTCCTTAACAAGCAGCAAGACACGTGCATTCAATCTGCTCCGAGTCCAATAATAAGTCAGCATTTGGGGAATTGTCCGTCTAAACACAGTGTTTGTTTGTGTATGGACTACACTACCACAAAACATTAAAAAAAAAAAACACTATTTGTGGGTTTAGGGGGAGTTGGGTGCTGTAACTGCAGCATCTCCAGCTGTAGTGCAGGTGACCAGATAGTCATTGAGCACCAGATACAGATCTTCTGTACAACAACAACAGTGCAAAAACCAGCAACAAGACTCCAGGAGGCTGCACAGCCAGTGTCCTGCTGTTTACTGTTACATGGTGCAACTTTTTCTTGCAAACAGTTTTACATGTTTGATATAATTTTTTTTATGTTAAATTTAGGCCTGCAACTAAAGACAACTTTCATTATTATGTTTAAAAGATAAAGATTGAGACTAGTGTATCCTAACTACAATAAACTGTACGTGACATTTGTGCGTTAACTTACTGTAATCATATCCAGGACCATATCCATAGTAACCAGAAGAGTAGTCATAGTTGCCATAGCCACTGTATCCACCATAGCCATAGCCTTGGTTACCATATCCCTGGTTCCAGTAGTTTCCGTAGCCCTGGTTCCAGCCCTGGCTCTGACCTGGGACACCAAGTGACAGTTCATATAAAAATCAGTCTCAGCAACCTGAAAAACAGCTTTTCTGGCAGCTCGAAACACAAAGCTGAGCCCAATTTAGACATTTTGAGTGCGATTGTAAGGTCAGTGCAGGTGTTCATCTGTTTCACTCTGCGGATGTCTCATTCTTCACTCTGCATTTAGTGTTTTGTCAGAGTGATGTTATTTGGGGTGCTTTAACTGTGCATGCACCTTTCTTCTGCCCCAGCTGATGATCATGGAGGTTGTGGTGGAAATTGTAAATGAAAGTTTTGACAGCATTTTAGTTTCAAATTCAGGAGGATTCATTGAAGCGCACCTGCGGAGTAGCCGCCCCCCCCACACTAAACTGATAACAGCCTACATGAGTCACATGTTTTACCTGCAAGACTCGTGTTTTAATGCTGTTGCTCGTCGTTTGTGATGTGAAAACATCAGAAATAAGAAGCTTGTGGCCTGGTATAAGTTCAGTTATAAAATGCCAACGCCCCGTGGAGCACCTCTCCTGCTGGCTGCTGACAGCGCTGTCAGCTGGAGAGTCGATCACACTGGACAGTAGAGAGGAGACGGTACGTCCCTGTTTAACAGGAGTTCACTGCATTTAAAACTGGAGCTGAGAGCGACAGCTCGGAGCAGGAAACAGTCACCCTGCATCACACGGCTGTCCTCCGTTTCCATCATTTCAGGCACACAGACAACTGCAGTTATAGGGCTGGTCTGAGGCCGGTCCAGCCAAAAACCAATCATAGGAATGTAAGACTAAGGCTTATTACATATGCAGTAATAGTAAGTCTAACTATTTCTGCTCAGAAGTGATAGGTGTGACACCAATAAGACAAGTTTACAAGAATTCAGCCACTGCAGCTGAAAACTGGAGGTTAGAGGTTTTGAGGTAAATGATGGTAGTTATTTTAATGCTTCTCTGAAAATGTTGAAATGAAAATTTGAAATTCACTGGCTTATTTACAGATTAAAGGAAAAAAATGTTTAATATCAGATTCATACATTACATTTTGCTGTCCAGACAGTAAAATGTATTCAATTTTAAAGCAATGCAGCAAACCAATCCACGCATCCTGTACAAGGTCAGAGCCTGAAAGACCTAAAAATCTCTCACCTCCACGGCCTCTCCCTCCCCGGCCTCCATAACCACCACCACGTCCTGCTCCATACTGCTGCTGCTGGTACACCTCCTTCGGCTGAGCAATCTTCAGCTCACACTGTGGAGGAGACGCAAACGTACACTTTCAAACCAGCAGGCGGAAAAGGCAGTGAAATTCTTCAATCAGCAGTAGATTCAGTAGATTTCTAAGTGTGTTTGTGCATACCCTGCCGCCCTCGATGTTGTGGTATTTCTTCTCCAGGCACTTCTTGACGCTGGCTTCATCTTTGTATGTGATAAAGATGAAACCCCTCCTTTTCTTTGATTTGGGGTCAATGGGAAGCTCAATGGTTTCAATCTGGAAATGAAGAGGGTGGATGTACTGGTGTTAAAAGGTTATCAAACATGATATACTCCACACTACACTTTCATTTTGCGAAACCGCAGACCAAAATGAGTCAGCTGACTGTTGCCAGTGGTTTTCTATTAAGTCTCCTCGTCCACAAAATTTAGGTTGAACTTTTTCTGGTTCACTATACCAGAGTTTTACATTTCCCCAAACGATTGCTTCATGTACCCCTGTTATTTTTAAATGATGTCCCTACCATTCAACCAGTGCAAGAATATCCAATAAGAATGATCTATTCTCCATAAGCCACAAGTCCTCAGATGAACCTTCAACTTAGGTTCAGACCGCCACTTGTTCATTAGCTAGTCCCTCAATTAGGAAAAGGCACCTGTGCCTGTTTCAAGGATTAGACCAACTAAACATTGCTGTACAGCAGCCACAGGATTAAAATTGAATGACACATCCTCCATTCAGATTTCTGTGGTAGAGAATAGCATGTGCCTAAAAAAAAAAAATCTCTAAATGACCAGTTCCATTAGATTGTAATTAAATTCTGTGGAAATGACTGCCACTACGCCTGCAGCCTATTCTGTTAATTGAGTATATGTACATCTAGGTGCAAGGCTGAAATAATGAAAAATGAATAATGAAATAAGGAGCGCCTGCCCACTGACTCAAAAGGTACTTTTTTTTGTATTATAACAGACAACTTTTTAATCCAAGACATGTCTTCATCAGATCAAGTTGTCAGTATGTAGCACAGAGTCAGTCTGCAGGCATCCTAAACTACACATGACTGAGCGTACAGGACAACGTAGGAGTCTACAGTGTTCCATCTGGAGATCTTGTGTATTTTAAGTGGCTCCATCTAGTGAACTGACCTCTCCAAAGGCCCCGAAATATTCCCTGATGGTTTCCTCAGTTGCTTCTGGGTTCAAACCGCCAACAAAGATCTTCTTGACAGGCTCCTTCTTCATGGCCATCGCCCTCTTGGGGTCAATCTGACGTCCGTCCAGTCTGTGTTCCTTCTGCTCCAGCACCTGCAGTCACACAATCATAGTTGGCATGAGTGCTACTGCACAGCAATTAGACCAATGATATCAAGAACCTGGAAATACCCCCTTGCACTGTGTGACATGAACTAATTGTCTACAGGAGTGCTTATTAGAACACATTAGGCCACATCTGGCCACACCTTTTAAGTACAGCATTTTATTTTAAGCAACACAAAAGATCAACATGTGGCCTCTTTGTCTGTGGTCCACTGCATGCCTCATTAAAATTGAATTAGACAGTCACAACATGCTACCTAGACATATCTACTTAGCAACACATTGTGCTGACACAAAAGCCTCCTGTCTGTGTGTAACAACAATGCCCTGCACTAATTCACTGCAATATCATTTATGGTGCATGCCGAATTAAAATAAAATCACCCAAATAAAATTAAACTTGAACCTGAATCCATGTGTTTATAGCACTGCACTTATACTCAGGCAGCATCATGACAGTACTGCCTTAATCTTCAGCTTGCATGTAAGTGTGTTGATTGACTTGAGTCTACGACTGCAACTAACGATTATTTCCATTGTCAATTAATCGGTTGATTGTTGCCTTGATTAATACTTTAAAATGTTAACAATATTCACATTTACAACAAGCTGGAACCAGAGACTCAAAAAGACTAATCAATTAGGAAAATAGTTGACGTTTCATTTCCTGATGATCGACTAATGGTTGCGGCTCTACTTGAGTGATATAATTACATGATGCAGCTTTCAGGTAACGAAGAGGGGACCCACCTTGTCCACGCTGGAGGAGTCTTTGAAGAGAACAAAGCCGAAGCCTCGGGATCGGCCGGTGTTGGAGTCCATCTTGATGGTGCAGTCTGACACCTCGCCGAACTTACTGAAGTAATCCTTCAGGTCTTTTTTACTCGTGTCCCAGCTGAGGCCGCCCACGAACATTTTACTGCAAACAGAGTAACAGTCCTGTTCATTTCTTACTTCTTACACCCCGGTTATTGCACAGGTAGCCTTGGCTGATACAGAACACATAGCTCATTTATTCTTTAATACACCTGGAGTAACATTATGTGATTTTCTTTTAAGTTGTGCATGGTGGAAAAGCAAGTCAATAACTCGTGAAAAAAACATTTACTCAGTCTCATAAATCTCTGTCCTCTACCCTTTGCTCTCTTTTTCCACCTCTTCACTCAACATCCTTGCTGTCAGTTCTGCAGAAAGACGCAGAAGTTGCTTAGGAGGGTCATGAACAAGATCAACTTAAGACTGACTATTCCTAGTATTAAGATGCCTGCCATTATCCTGTTATCAAGCCTACATAGTCCTGGAATTTAGTTTTATTATTCCATCAGTGAAGCCTTTGAAGTCAGTGAAGTTTTTGTGTCATTACGTCATAAGCTCATATGTGCCAAGTGTGACTGGCCTCAGAGGAACTGACTCACCCAGCATCCTCCTCTCCTTTGCTGGCGTCAATTTTGCCTCCATCTGTGCCGTTGTCTTGGCCGTCCTGAGCGTCCTGACATTCCTGATCATCTTGACCATCCTGGCAATCCTCTCCACCCATGAGCTCCTGCTCGGCTCCGTTCTGGTCCTCTTCTCCTTCGTTGCCGTTCTGCTCTGATGTCTCCATGAGCAGATTCTCAGCGTCTGCCATTCTAACGGTGGGTTCTTTAAGAGACTGAGACATGACAAGAAAAACAATGAAAGACTGAAAGACACAGAAACCAACCAGCACTTCTGTTACAGAATGCTGTTTTTTATATTTCAAATTATTATGATTGGATCAATCCAAGCTTTGTGAGCAAATTGGAAACTACAATAATAAAGTGCTACAACTTAAGATTGACACAAGGTCCATCTAGAAGAAAGGGCCACAAGAAAAATGATGCAGGACGCAGTTAATATTGTGCTTTAGAGGTGCAGATTCTTAAAGTTGTTAGTAATCTAGAGCGACATCGATTAGTCAGTCTATGGAAACTTAATTGCCATCTATTATGATAAATCTTTTAGTCATTTTCTAAGGGGAAAAAAAATCAAATGCTCTCATTTCAGCTTAAATGTGAATATTTTCTGCTTTCTTTAGTCTATGATAAAATATCTTTGGGTTGACGGCTGTTGGTCGGGACAAAAGAAGACATTTAAGGTTGCACCTTGGGCTATGAGAAACAGGGATTGAGACTTTACACCATTTTCTGACATTTTAGACCAAATTACTAATCAAGAAAATAATCAACAGTTAAATAATAAAAATGAAACTAATCATTATTTGCAGCCCTATAGTAATGAAGTTGCCCAAAAGCAACTGACACAGTGGACCCTCGGGCTTTTGAGGCCCCTGATGGTCTGGGGCCCTAGGGCAGTTGCCCGGGCTGGTAAATCATAGCCTGGTTGATCACCGCCCACATCTCAAATATCTTACTACAGGAATGCTCTGGAACGGATTCATTCTGCTCATCGCGCTACATAATCCGGCCTTGCACAATAAAATTTTTAGTGTGTTCAAATGGTCTAATTTAGCATTTCTTCGGTCACACACTAACTTGAGTGCATAAAGCATTCAGTGCAACACCGTGAAGGAGCTACAACAACAGAGGCTACCTTAATGCTAACATAACGTTCCATACCTGACGACTTCAATTAAAATGTATTTAATTTAAAAAAAAATAAATCATATTTTGATGCCATAACACTACATAAGGGGTATGTATTGCACCGGTAGTAGATAGGAGGCACAGCTGAGTGTTTACTTGAACATAAACGCTTTGTTAGCGAACAAAAAGAAGTAATGAAGCACACTGAATCTCCATGTTGAGCGTTCAAGCGGACCGCGCTTTGCTCTGTTACCACTCGGAGCAGAGAGCAGGCCCGGCTAGCAGCTAGCCAGCGGGACCTCAATAAAAACAACAATATATTTACAGCCGATGCAACAAATAAAATATGAATAAACTCCCAGAGCGTGCAAGAGCTTAATTCCTACTACAAACAGTGACCGTACCGTTGACTCCGCGCAATAACCGCGTTAACGCTTATTAGCACCGCTGCGGCTAACAAGGCAGCTGGCTGGATTTACAGCTAATGAAACGGCATTATATGAATAAAAGCAGTTCGATAGGAAACAACACAATGAAACGAGCCGCTACATGTAGGCGAACCTGTTCGCCTACATTTATATGCACAAATGAAAACAAGAAAGCGTGCTTACGTTAAGAGAAAAATACCGGAGACGCCGACTCGCTGCTCAAAATGGACACTCTCCAAATTCGCCGCTAACTCGTGGCAACATATATACGACCGGATGTGACCAAGGGCTAGCGGACGTCGTAATGACAAAGCCTATGATTGGACATAAGGTCATTTGTGTGAATAAAGGCGTTACGTTATTGGCTGATTTTACGCAGTGACGACAAAAAAAGCACAGACGACAGAACAATTGTCCTTCCTGTTTCCTGTTTTACTATGCTTCGGACCGTTGTTTGATCCAGAGTGACGTTTTAATCAATACAATATTATGTGCTGGGTGTTTTCGTGCTATGAAAACGGCTAGTTTATCAGTTTATGTTCGTATTTTGCTCGGTGGATAAGAAAAAACAAAACCACTCAAGCAGCTTCAAAAGTGGAACAGTTTCATTTCTGTGCGCAGTTTCTATTTTAGTCGAGAGGGACGGCGGCCCGGCGGACACACACACACACACACACACACACACACAGAAAGAGAGGGAGATTAGGCTGTTTGATAATGATGTGAAATGTTAGTTCAAGATATTACTATTGTTTGCAGTTGTTATAAACAAACTACAATGCTGTATACAAAAAGCACATTTTGTGACAAATCGTCTCAGGCCAGGTTCATGACCTCTGACTGTAACCTGGCATGTTCATTTAAAATGCACACAGAGAAAGATACATTTAATTTAACCTTTTCCACTCCATCCTTATTTTGGAGCAAATAAAAGAGCCGCAGCTCCTGAACCACAGTTACTATCTGTATAAACTGCCAGAAAGGAAACCTCCCAAAGTTTCTGGTGAAAGTGCCAGAAACACAGCAGCTGCTACAAAAACAGAGCAAAAGGTCTTTGACGTCAGTCAAAATTGAAATATTTTGTCTAAAATATTTTTTTTATTTGTCTGTGTGGGGTTGTAAACTAAACACCAGTGAATACCTGCCGCACATTTGACAAAGACAGCACACAGTCTGACACTTCTACAGTGTTTCATTCGTGAAAAGTTCAGGGCAGATTTACAAAAAGGACATTTGGAGACTCCATGTTTCTGTAAACACAAGGTCTTACTAATGACGACAAAACCACAAGAAAGGCAGAGAGGAACGACTAGTGGACGCTGGTGTCCTAGCAGAGTTAATGAGGTTAAGGAACAGAGACAGTTGATATTCTTGGATGGTTTTAGAAATTCTCCTAATCTACTACTCTACAGTCTGATGGACCCTCATATTGTCCAGTATGACACTGTACCAGAGTTGGTCAACTGTTGTCCCATCTTACATTTACACACCATAAATCACAGCTACTTTTTGTAGCTTTAACATGCACCAATTAACTTTTAATGATTTTTTTTTTTTTTTGCTCTTTTCACACAGCTCAGTTTATTTTTTCAAAGACTCTTCTAAGTCAGCCAGTCAGCTGCACTAAAAATAAAAGATTTTTAATTTGTTTCCCAAGTTGCGACTCCTATTACACCTGGCATGATCTGTATCTGGATAAGGGAAGGCACATGTTAATGCCAGGTGTAAATGGGGCCCTATACACAATGATTGGATAGCAAAAGGTATTTACTTAGACCTCCATCTCATTAAACTCATGATGAAACTCAAGTTGTGTAGAAAATGTCAAAAAAAAAGAAAAGAAATTGTGGCTGTGGGTTTAAAATGCTCACCTCCAGTAAAACAGCTTGACGTTTAAATTTCACGTTTGTCACTTCAACAATACAAAATGCAAATCTCTCAGGAACAGGGTATAAAAGCACCAAGACACTTAAAGGGGCCCTCCACCAATTTTACACACAAGTTGTATTTTTTCTGTGCCTCTGGAGAGAGCTTTCTAAGGGTTGAGAAAATAATATTGGGGCTAAACTTACTAAAAGTCAGGATATCTCCGCCTCTGAGCGATTGATTTTGACTGTTATTTTGTCTCTGTCTGTTATTATGTGTCTCTCGTATAGGAATATCAAAAACTTGAGTGCAATAAAAGATCTGGGTTCTACGGAGCCTTTATGGTTTGAGATGGAGATGAGGATGAACCAAGTAATGTAAAATTTATAAATGTCGTAAAAATACGTTTAAGTCCTCAGATCACGAGAAACAGAGAGAAGCTAGCAAGTCCTGGTCCTCAGGGTGAGTGTTTACTGCTGCCACTGACCGCTTCACCCTGGCAACATCAACTATACCTGCCTGCCAAGGACAAGTCGAGGCATGACCTGAGGCACGGACACACACACACACACACGCACACACACTCACAGAGTAAAGTGTAGCTGTGGAGACGGTTGTGTTTCTCCAGCAGTGGTCACTTGTAAACAGAGCAGTGAGAGCCGCAGCGACCGCAGGTAGGAACACAGCACTCACTCATCCACACATTTTATACAGTGCAGCACCAGTGCTTCACTTTCGGCATTGCTGTTGTTTACTTGAAAACAAACATTTTTCAAGTTTTGTTTATCCAATCATACTGCTGTGGACAGAGCTTTCAGCCTGTGGTCATATTGTGTGCAATGTGATCATCAAGCGGCCTCGAAACTCAACCGATGTTTGGACAACAAACCTGTCATTAACAGCCAATCAGAGTTTTGCTTCCTTGCTTCCCTTTTCGATGTGATTTTAGCTTCACGAAGATCAAAATGAAGAAGTAAAAAACAGGAATAATCATCTAAAATTAATTGATTGGAGGAGCATGGCTGCTTCAATCAGTGGTAAACTCGAATCATTTGATTGTTTCCTGTTATTTCTGACTAATATCACTGAATTAATGTATGCTAATCAGTATTTAGCAGCTATTTTAACTAGTTAAAAGACAAATGTGGCCTATTCCAAGTGTGAAACAACATGAATGTGAAGGCAGAGCTATCAGAAAGAGAGGATTTCAACTCAGCAAATATTAGTCCTGCTGATGTCCAGTCTGAGAGCTCTTGAGGGTTTGGTAAGTTACTTAAACTAAATTAGTTTTGTTAGTTTTTTTGTTTGTTTGTTTTGTTTTGGTTGTTGATGTTTTTGTTGTTCTTATTTTTATCAATATTCATAGTTTTATTAACTTTTGTGGTTGTGATGATATTGATATTTATATAATGTGGTTACATGCATTTCAAAACTGTAACAATGTTTTAATCAATTACCATTTTATTCTCATTGCATCAGTTACAGTCACGTTCCTGTGAACACCAAAGTTCATCCTTCTATAGTTTCCTAGAAGTGATCCTTTTATTTGACAGCTACATTTTCATATTTTACATAACACGTCTCCAGATTGTCTCAGTGTAATTCCACGTTTAAATCTTCATGCAAAAGTATGTAATGTTAAATCTGTTTCTCATTCCTGATGGTGACTGGGGTTGCTGTGTAGGCAGTGTTGTTAGCTGATTGTCCTACACACCAATCACTAACTACACTACCAGTACAACCACCACCGCACACAGCCGCTCAGCCACACCAGCTATCAGACAGAGCTGCATTCAGAGTACATTTAGGTGCATGTCTGATTTCACTGAATAAAAAGCAAAACATAAAAAAGCATGAACTGAGACCAGAAACTCTGAATAAGTAATCAAGAGTCATTTTTGCCATTTTGTTACTGCTCCATTATTATGTTTGACACCATTTTCTGTTCAGGAGGGGCTTCAAAACTTTGAGTGTTTTGAGTGAACTGGACTCCAAGATGGCTTCTGTAGGCTTTGGGAAAGTTTTAAAAATATTACATCTTAATTGTTGTTGTTAAAAGTCAAAAAACATAGAGTAATATTTGACTTTGGGTGCTTTTCGAGGTATCCTGTTTTACAGTTGTGTCTTTTATGAAGTTTGTCTGTAGAGAAAATTGCTTTCTTGGCTGCACACAAATTTCTTGAGGCAGTGCTGCCGTCGGCCACTGGGACAAATTGGTCACAGATTCACTGTGCAAACAATGTTAAGCTGTGCTGCCATAGTGACCACAGTCCGAATTGTAGGTCATGTGATGCACAAAACACTTCCCACATAATCATGATAAAAGAAACGACTGTAAAACAATTACATGCCTTTTCTGAGCATCAAGCATACAGCCAAGAACAACAGTACAAACAAATCAATTTGATTGATAAAGTCCAGTAAAAATCAAAAAGTCATCAGGAAGTTATTTTTCTTATCTTTAATTTCTTTGGAGAATGGTAATGTTCATGCAAAGGCTCTGAATTTTTCAGAGATGTGATTTTTCCGGATTAATCCGGAATTCTGGATTTTCTGACCTGAAAATCTGACCCTGGGGGGGTTTGGTGGGGGGATATCTGGTCCTGCCGTTTTTAAAGTAGGACACTAGGCTAGAGTACCATGGCTGTGCCTGAGCCAGTGAGAAGAGGTGCTGGAGTTGTGAACTGTAAATCAAAACCATTTTATCACATGTAGTTTCACTATAACTAACTTGTGTATATATTTTGCCTTCTGACAAAGTCATAAGTCAGTGAATGATTTTGGACCCAAATTTAGGCAAATACACACTTTCACATTAAGTGTGTAAAAAAAAAAAAATGTTCGTTGAGCTATAATATCTTAAAAAGCAGCAATAAAATCACCAAGACAAAAAAGTTGTATTTGAGTTCTAAACTTGTCTTTCTAGAAATAAGATGGTGAACTTGCTTCATTAACAAAATGGAGGACTTGGAACTGAAATCTGCATAGGTTACCATGGTGATTCACCCCAGTTAAGAGTCCAAAGATATATCTGGCTAACCCACTAATTCAGGCCCCTGAGGATGTGTTAGACACACAGCTGACACACTTCTTTTCAACGACAGTTCAGTGTTACTTTATTCAAAGTTATTTTTAGTTTAAAAACACATTTACAAAGATTTGATTTAAAATACATGAATATTTCGAAGTTTAAAAAACATGCTTAAACAGCAATACTTTAAATCATTATTACTATTATAACGTTTATCCTTTAAAGATACATAAACTGTCCTGAAACTTTTTTTTCCCCCACGGCTGCAGTCTCTGGTCCCGTCCTGAGCAGTAACCCGATTCTGGTTCTAGGTTGAAGGCTCAGCTCGCTCTATGATCGGGATTTGCTGACCCAGTGGTACTTGTCCACACGAGGCCCGGTGAAGGTGAAGGTGGCTCGATAGGACTTGAAGCCTTTCTGGCTGGAGAACTGTGAGGTTGGACCTCCAGGCGGAGGAGGGTGAGGTGGGAGAGCATCCCCAGCAAAGGGCTTCCGCTTCGGGTAAGTTAGCCAGGTCTGAGGGGCGCCTGGAGCAAACTCACTGAACTGAAGGAACGAGAGAAGTAGAAGGTTAAAAGGCCAGCAATAGAGACTTTGAAAACACAGCAGAGTCAATATTTCAAATTCAAGAGCTACCAAACCCCTTTTCAGCTTTCCAACCTACCCGGTAGACACTGTTGGGGTTGCTGACAGTTGGGATGGTTTTGGGTTGGTGCTCTGGGATTGGAGCAGGGCAGAGAGCAGATTGACTGCTGCTGCTGCTCATGCTGTTGTCTGCTCCCTCCTCCTCGTCTGAAGAACTTCCTGATTGAATGTCAAGGCCAGCCCGCTCCACAGCGTCATGGATGCGGCGGGAAAATTCCCCGTCTCCACGCTGACAGCTGTCCAACACCGAGACACAGAATGGAGTGCTGTGTTCACCGTATCTGCAAGGAGGGAAAGGAAAGAAAAAGAAACTCCAGTTAAGAAAAACTCTGCAAACTTTACCATATTTTGTACTAGTTTGGCTCCAGTAATTGTGTTTTATGAAACATTTAGATAACAGACACCTGTCCTTTGACAGATGATTAAGCCAGCAAATGCTATTCCATATCTGAAAGGGGCTTAAAGGAACTGCACTGATTTTACACATCAAAAAGCTGTTTTACACAAGTCTTGGGGAGTAGTACTAATTGTAAAAATAAAAACCTCTGTAACCCACTCATCTTTGCTTGAGGCTGGCAGCTCAAGGCTACATTAGCTGCTACTAGCATAACACACCCGGATCTCTGACCAAATGTGTGTTTTCATTCAACATAAGTTCTTTGAGTCACTTTTATAGGAATAGTTTGGGAAATAGTCATTCACTCTCTTAAAGAGAGTTCGATAAGATTGATGCCATTCTAATGTATGTTACACTCAATATGAAGCTGTTGCCAGCAGGTGATTAGCTTAGCGTTAAGACTGAAGGCAGGGGGAAACAGCTAGCCTGCTTCTCTCCAAAGTTTAATAAACCTTTAAAAAAGGACCAGTGTGTAGGATTTAGTGTCATCTAGCTGTGAGGTTACAGATTGCAGCCAACTGAATATCCCTCCTCCTCCCCTTTCAAGCATGTAGGAGAAAAACGTGAAAGGCCCTCTCTAGAACCAGTGTTTGATTTGTCCGTTCTGGGCTACTGTAGAAAACATGGCGGTGCAACATGGCGGGCTCCGTGGAAGAGGACTTGCTCCCTATGTAGATATAAAGGGCTCATTCTAAGGCAAAAAAAAAAAAAAAAAAAAAAAAAGATTTTCAGGTGATTATACACCACTTAATACATTTCTACCAATAGATCCCCCTAAATCTTACACACTGGTCCTTTAAAGCTTCGTAATCCAGTGAATCTCATTTATTTATGAGACACACTTATTTATTATTTATAACAAAACAGCAGTTCTGTTCAGGGCAGAAGCTGCAATTTTTAGGTGGATGCTCATAACAAGCTGTGGCTCTGAACTGAAGTCTGATCCTGCTGAGCTAAGCTGACCTGCAGGACACCTCTCCAGGGTCAACCCACACCGTCAGCTCCTGGGGCAACCCCAGGTCATCGTACCGCACCCCGCTCCGCTCACAGGCCTGCTGCAACACCGGGTCCTGCAGCCGCACACGGTTCATACGCAGACACCTGAAACATAGCAGTGACTGACATCTCATTTGTGTGTTCACAGCAATTTAAAAAACACAGCTAAATTTACCTCAAGTTTGCTAATATTAGCCGCCGGATAAAAAGTACAACTGCTGAAACAAAACCCCTGACTGTATTGAATTGTACAATGGTGTGTTTTATTGCTGTTGTATTCAACTTTTCATTTGTAAGAGGAATACTCTTTCAGAAGTTTATTCATTTTAAATGTCACTGTTACTTCTGTGAGCACCATAACCGAAATTTCATTCACTTCTATTGTAATGGAGGAAATCTTTAAAGACAAATACTTCAAAACCTGGGAAAGTTAGAGCTAAAGTACATCCATAGATAAGGAATATATGAAAAATTCAGTAATCTCAACAAGAGTAGGTCACAATAAAGCGTCCCACACTTTACCCACCCAACATGCTTTGTGGCTGAATTTCATTCTTGTCGATTGTTAGCAATTCTGTGTATTTTCAGTGTCTGTGCCTCTTTTCAATTATGGAACATGGTATGACATAGCAGCTATAAAGTCCTGGAAATATCAAGTGATCTTTGACCAGTTGTCCAGAGGAAGAAGAAACATCAGAATCCTGGAATCACAAAAAGCTGAATTCTCCACTATATTGTTTTAGGGTCATCGTTACTTAAAAGCAAGATTATAGCTGTGATTTCTGAGTGTCTACATTTATGTGATATAGAGCCTTCAATGGAACAAAAAGAGTAGCGTCCATTGCTACTTTCTGCTAACAATCCCATAATGCAATGGGTCATGTTTTATAGATGCAAAAATGACATGTCTAAAGCTGTAACTTCACAAAATGATGTTTAAATGTCCATAATCAATTTATACTTACTGTAGAGTAAACTGAGTGTCTATTATATAGGGAGTAGTGAATGAGTGACAGATATCGGGCACAGTTTATGTAACTTTTGCTAAAAAGTGGCTGCTCTGACCACACTGGTAAAATGGTGAACACTAAGGTTTAACATGATTAGAGAATTGCCATAAAGTCAGACTAAGTAATGTCAGTTACAGAGCAATATCTTATCTAAAGTTTGCTAACATTAAGCTAACTGGTCATACCAGACTAAGTTGGGCTGTACTGGCAAAACTCCTGAGTCTTAGGCCATAAAAACAAACCCTCAGTTCAATTTTATGGCCTAAGACTTCAACTTTTTGTTGAACGAGGAAGGATGTGTCATTTCTTCTTTCCAAAGTTAAACAGGTTGGCTTTAATTTCTCATTAGATCAATGACAAACAGAACAAAAAAACAACAAATCACATTTTCTAAAATGTTTTACCAACCTGTAGGCCTGACCCTTGGTGGGTGCGTTCGGGTGCCAGTGGTTCTTGTAGTTCTCAAACAAAACGGATGTGAGGGCAGCAGCAAAACGATCCCTGCTGTCATTATCCAGACAGCCGTATCTCTTCACCAGCCGAGCCACAAAGAACACAGCAGCAGCAATCTCCTCCTTCATGGCTACAATACACCCACTTTCTAACCTCTGGCTCAATGAACCTGACCAAATTCAGCAACCTTAAACCTGTACTGTTAAAAACCTCTTCAGAGAATAAAACATGTGTAGGATGATCCTACTGTTTTAGAAAAGTAACATAAAACTAACAAGACAAACTAGAAGCCAGACAACTCAAGCAAACATATTTGCTGCTGGAGCTCCAGAGAGAACTCAGCTTTGATTTATAATGCTGCTACACCAATAAATAACAACACACACACACATATATATATATATACACATCTACATATATCTAAATCTGCATATGAAGCAGCAGCTTGCTCAGTGGTGGAAACCTCACATACATCAGATACTAAAAGAGTCAGTCCTTCTGCAGTCTCTCATGTGGTTTGATAAAACCAAAGTTCAGCTGTGTGACAAGGTAACACACCTGAAGCTGGTTGACTTAATGACTCTCTCTCTCTCTCTCTTTGTGTGTCTGTGTGTGTGTTCCAACATGAGAAAGTTAAATCCTCTGTCAAAGTGCATGCTTACAACAAAATAAAAATAACTTTTGGCTTGGAAAACCAAATATTCACTGTCCCCTTTTCTGCAGCATTTCAGTGATGAACAGTGAGTAGATTAGAGGGGTCCTGATACAGCTAGACACTAAACATTTTTTTAAAGTCCCAGAGAAGGAAATATTTTTTTTATTTTATTTCATTTAATCCTTTATTTAAACAGGCATCCTTTATTTAAGCAGGTATCTCATTGAGATTGGGATCTCTTTTTCAAGAGAGACCTGTGTACAACAAAACAAAACATATACAGTTAAAGTATAGACAGATGCACATATAATTCACAGACACACATTATACATTATGACACAATTAAGAAAAGCAATTACAAGTGTGATTGCAAACAACATTTAGTACAACATTTTAAAATGTTCAAATGAAATAAGAGGATATAACTTAATATTTTTTGGAGCTCATTCATTTGTATGCAGCATAGTATTTGAACCCACTTTTTCCAAGTTCAGTGTGAACAGGACATACAGTTAAAGTTAAGATGTTCTGTGACCTGACATCATAAATACTGTATTTAAATGTAATGTAACCAGAGAGTAGAGGTAACTTGGCAGTTTTTACCGTAGACTCTTATAAGTAAACATACAATGCTGCTCCCTTCTGTTTGTTAAGGAGGACTATCCCACCTTTTCGTATAAGATCACCTGTGATGAAGCGCAGTGCACCATGATAGATGGAGTAAAGTGGCTTTAAGGTGAAGGGAGAAGCATGCATATATACAATATCACCACAATCAAAGGCAGACAGAATTGTAGGTTGCACAATCGTTCTAGCAGAAGAGAAACGTGATTTATTTCTACACAAAAATTCAATTTGACCTTCAGTTTGCTAGATAGGTGTTCCACATGGGTCTTAAAAATGAGTTTGGTATCCAGCCAGAGTCCCAAGTATTTATAACATTCAACGGTTTCAATTTTGGAACCCTGAAGCGTTTGGATATGGGCAGTAGGCTGGATACTCTTAGGTGACCTAGAGAATAGTATACATTTAGTTTTGCCAGAATTTAAAACAAGCTTATGTTTGATGAGAGAGATCTTAAACTGTATCAAAAACAGACTGTAGGTTTTCAATGGCCAGATTAAGAGAAGATATTAAAGTGTCAATTCGTCCAAATCCGGTATTTCCTGTATTGTGTTGCTTGTTGACTGTGACTACTCTACATGCCTCTCTGCAAATTGCCCTTGGGGACCAATAAAGTGTTTTGAGTTGAATTGAATGGAAATGATGATGGATGTCTATGTCAAATATGGTCAAAGTTCCAAAACTTGAGATGAACGTATGTAAAAATATTCCCTTCAAGTCATAAGTCAGGGCTTCAACCTGCTCTGACACTCCGTTTGCAAGGTTACCTCTACTTTCCCATCGAACTGACATCAGTTTGTTCATGCATGCCAACAAACGGCCATCCATTCTGTAGTCTTTGTTGCTATGGTTGTTCCACAGATAGCTCATGTTGTCCACTCACATATTTCAGATCAAATTTTGGCTCGAATATGTATGTATATGTATGTTATATATATGTAGAGTCCTGCATCATATAGGCGGCCAGACAATTGCTTTTCTCACTCGTGACACTGTGAAATTAACCTTTTGAAAATTAATATAGTTAAACAGACAGAAATAAGATGTGGTCCTATTGTTTTCTACAATAAATTTATTTAATATTTGTTTCCTTCCTGCAAGAAGAGTATTTTCCTCCTGAAAAGCTGCCTTGCTCTTAAAATGTTCCCTGGGGCACCACCTGGGGAGACATCGCTCACTCTTTGAGCATCAAACACAGTGGCTATCATAGGATTATAATTAGAATATCATATTGTAAAGGCTGCAGATAAGCATGTAGGCCTACAAAAAATAATTTAGAGGGAGACAGAGAGAGAGAAGGCCCCGCCTCCAGATGATGGAACCTTTGATGTCAAGCTTCCAGTGATGTCACAATAGAATAATTTTGATGTCAAGCTTCCAGTGATGTCACAATAGAATAATTTTGATGTCAAACTTCCGGTGATGTCACAATAACTTTGATCTGAAGCTTCTGGTGAAGTTACTATATATATAGAACTTTAAACTTTAACCATTCTAGCATGAACAGCTGTATTGCATGCACTTAAAACTGACGTGTTAACGTTTCTGTACCGAACAGTGGACGACAAACATCACAAACTAAGAAAAAAGAAAATAAGTCCACATTTATCATGGATCAATTATCACTTTTACTGACCGCTGTTGTGAAATTCCCTTCATTCAAGGCATGCGACATAACAATTGGCCCGCATATAAGAAGTTTGTTGAAAAGGCATTGGAACGCGATAGAATCTGGCAACCTCAAGAGCGACAGCATGAATTTGATGGTGGACATGTGTCAGCACATTGTGATTTTAACTTCCTTGTATATCATGAAGGCTATTGAGCCTGTCACATCAGAGTGGCACAGGAAATCGCCCCAGTTACAACAGTATCTATACCCTAAACAATGTTTATTTGGTATAGATGAGAGTCATGTTGTCGCTAACCTGAAAAAAGTCCTCCCACACTGTTTCTGCAACAGTCTTTGCTTAACTCCATGTGTTAACTGTAAGAGCTTAGACAAATTCATCGAGCTAATTGCAAGAGAGGTGACAACAAACATAAACTATAAAATAGCTATGCTAATGGACCCCTGCAGTTTGTTTTTGACACCTATGACTTGTGAGTGTCATTGCATCTATTACACAACTCTTCATACCATGATTGGTTTAATCACTCAAATGCTAAGATGCATGGTCCTACAGAACTGCCAGTGCACACTATCATCCACAGAGTTGGAAAGGTACTATAATCCTGCAGCCCTACTTAAAAACATGGAGAAACGCTCACTGCGTATGGTCATAGAGAGGGAAAACTGTGAAATCACCTATTGTACCTCGAACAAAATGATCATGGATATAATGACAGAGAACACTGGTCGTGCGCGTCAAATTGTTAACAAGCCTGTAGAAGTGTGGTGTGAGACCTCAGAAGAATGGATCTGTACTGACAGCAGTGATAATTCTCAACCCAATGGGGAAAATGTGAATGCATTAGCATATGGTGATAACGATGTGCAAACAACTGATGAAGAGCAGGAGAATTCTGACCAAACATATACACAGGACCAACCTGAGGACTCGTCCAGCCAGGAATCAGATGAAAACACATCAGACACATATAGTCTTCAACCAGTGACATATGATGCCACAAAGCACCGGCTGCTCATCCTGGTGCTTGTCGGGTTGCTGTTACATACTACAGAGAAGACCCAGACATCACTGATCCAGATAGATTTTAAAAGGGTCGTCGAGAATCTGAAAGCTAAGGCATTGAGAGAAATCCATGCCGATGACATTACTGTGAGCTCCGACCAACGAAATATTAAGAAGGTCTACAAGGCTCTGTTCAAAGACCTGTGTCAGTATTTTGGCTCTGCAAAGATGCTTCTGCAAGCAATGACATCACAGGATCCCACCACTGACAGCAATATTATCTCAGCCCTGAGATGTCACCTGACTTCTCCGAAGAATGAAAAGAAGAAAAGTGCCATTGTCAGGTTCTTCTCATTTGTGGGCAAAGCTATTGTGAAACCCTTCAGAGCCTGTATGTCCGACTCTTCGCCCCCAAAATGAGACAAAGAAAAACACCTTGAGAGCTGCTCTTTAAGATGACAGCAATACCTGCCTCATACTAGCTAAGAATAGTACAATGTGGCTTTACGGCAGCAGGTTGAGGGTTTGATTCCGTGCCTTGTGCGTTTTTCCCGTGTTGTTGTGATTTTACTCCAGGTAACGTTACTCCAGTTTCCCTCCACATTCCCAAAACATGGAAATGGATTAGACACTTTAAATTGCTACAAAATTCAAAACCTTAAAACACTGAAATACAGTTTACAGGTGATATTAACAACCTTAAGTAGCTTTAAGGTTGTTAATATCACAGTATTCTGGTATCATATATGAATCTGGCATCTTGTACTATCTTGTCATTGAAACTTTTCAAAAATGTTTACACTGTGAATATTCCACTCAGTCTTATAGCCAAATTTTTATGGAAAAAGTAATTGTCTTGAGCACCATTTTAAACCACATTTCCCCCAAATTCAGCCTGACATAACAATAAAGAATTCAAAATAAAGTTCTGTTGGTTTGGACACTGTTTGCATGAGTTTGTAATGACTGACCCACCGATGGGCTGCTGCTTCTTAAATGTGACATATGCTTTTTGTGGTTTTCGGCTTTTTATATACTGTTCTGATGTCGGAGATCTATGTCAAACATGGTCAAAGTTCCAAAATTTGAGGTTAACGTATGTAGAAATGCTCCCTGCAAGCCAAAAGCCAGGGCTTCAACCTTCTCTGAACGCTTTGCATTTTTTTTTCCCACCTTGCTTTTACCTTTTTATACCCAGTCAAACATATTGACTGGGTACATACTGTACCAACTAAACCAACTTAACACTTTTTCCCCCCATTTTTCTTATAATTTGCACCAAATTGCACCTCTAAAATTGTCTAAAAATAACTGTTATATCTGCAAATTTTCAGGAAATCAACAGAAAGTGAAGGCACCTGTAAAATAAAGTCGACAATTTAACTGAGCAAGCAATAAGAAATAAACAGATACAGAAACAATTATGGGATACATTTTATTTGAGTGTACATTGAATTTACAGTATATAAAGCCAAACCCATTCTGTCAAAGAAAAATAAAAAAGTACTCTCCACTGAAAACTTCCACCATAGAAATTCGAGTGAACACGCGAAAAAGGTTACAGACAGCAATGATACAAGCTGAACGGGCACCAAAGTGCAAATGATCAGTGGAAATGAAGAGAAAATTTACAAAAATATTTATAGATTTTCTTCTCCTGTCAGACTGCAGATTTGTCAGTTAATAACAATTTCCACCAAGTATTTTAAAGTGTGAAACATTTTGACTGATGCCTCTGAGACAGCATTTAAATAGAGGTGGGACACAAAAACTCTCTACTCTCTCTTTAAAAACTGGTGCACTTTAAATTTGGCCTTTAAATGAAGAATTAAACCAATAAAAATGTTTTAAGAAAGTTCCCTGCAGGTTTTCAGGCTGTTTGATCAGGACAAATGATGCTAACTGACCGAAATCCGAAACTAAACTAATCACCAATAACTTCTTAATTTAATCAATGTAACAGTGTTTTAGTTTTGTTCAACATGAGACAGGGAAAAGGTGCTTTAGCTAGGATAAAAAAACAGACTGCATGTCTGAAGTAAAAGTGAGTTTGGATTGTGAAAAATGAAATAAATTTTAAACTCCTTTTGAGGGTAAAGCAATAGAAGAACATCTGAAAATAAAACCAACAATATACTGAGAAGTCCACTGATTTTAAGGTTTTAAGAGGGAACCTTTAAAAAAAACTGCTCACATGGCACACTGGTAAAAAAACAAAAACAAAAAAAAACAAAAACATTTTACAGCAGTTCTCTGGGGTTGTCAGGAGGGAACTATTTTATGTTCTTTCTATCAAACATGAGCTCTCATAAAGCGCTACACAATCACAAAAGATCTATTTATTTATGGAGTGAATCAGACACAGGAATTGCACCTGTGCTCCTCCATCAACACAACAATCATGTTTCATTAAAACAAGCTTTCATAATGAAGTATGACCTGAATCTCAGTTTTCATCAGCAAATTTAGTTCACTCAGTATAGCAGCACAGACTTTTCAAACAAGGAGTCACCAAAACTATTCAACACCTTAAGATCTTTGCTAGTACAACTATGTAACTAATGATCATTTTCATTATCAATGAAACTGCTGATTATTTTCTCGATTAACTGATTGTTTGGTCTATAAAACATCAAAAAACAGTGAGAAATGCTTGTCACAATTTTTTAAAGCCCAATGTAACATCTTTGAAGTGTCTCGTTTTGGCCGACTAACAGTCCAAACCCCCAAATTATATACTTTACTGTAATGGAAGACCCAGAAATGCAACTTAATTTTACATTTGAGAACATGGAACCATCAAATATTTGGCATTTTTGCTTTAAAATTACTTAAATAATTACCAAAATAGTGGTCAATTAATTTTCTGTCAACCGATTAATCGACTAAACGTTGCAGCTCCAAGTAAACAGGACACCTGTTATCACCTGACGAAGTTCCATGCAACTGAGCAAACTCCCTCCGCTGATGAAGACAGTAAAATGCTGTTGCTCCAGAAAAAGCTAGTAAGTGGATCTTGAGTTAAGATTATTCCAAGGTCAAGGTTGACCCTTCACACTCAAAGTAACTACTGTTTTTTAAAAAAAAATCTTTTTTAGCTGCTGGTGTATTTTACACACAACTGGAGTGTGACTCAAAATTAACGAAGGAATGAAGACAAAACTCTCTTATGTTTCTGCTAAAATTAGGCCACACATAAGAGGTTTCTTCTTGCAAAATGGATGGAAGTATTAGAGTCAAACTCATCACAGGAACAGTTCAGACATTTTGGGAAATATGCTTATTTGCTTTTTTTTTTTTGCAGAGAGTAAGAGAAGATCGATTTCACTTTCATGTCTCTGCATTAAGTATAAACCTACAACCTGTGGCTTGTTAGCTTAGCTTAGCATAATGACTGGAAGTAGGGGGAAACAGTTAGCCTGGCTCTGTCCAAAAGTTTAAAAATATGCTTACTAGCAACTCTAAACATGACAAATTAACATATTCTATCTTGTTTGTTTAATCCACACAGGAGCAGAAATGTAAAAACTAGAATTTGTAGTTTTAGTGGGACAACAGTTTATTTGACCACCCGGTAATTCTATGCAGCGTTTCCTCACAGTCACCGCACCCAGCTGTTGTTCGCCAGGAAATTGCTACCACAAAGTATTTATTTCCCAAAATGTTCAACTATGCCTTTGAGAATAATCTTGGTCACTGCTATTTCAGAAACTGTAACCACATAATTAAATGCAAAGTTTGTAACTTTTAGTTTTCATAAACCCTTTAGTTCAGATTGTTTTCTGCTGTCTGCTGTTCACACATGACTGTGTTTCTTTAAAGGAGCTCAAGTTGTTCACCATGAATGTAAAATTCTGGTGAAGGGAATTAATCATTAGGCAAATAAGTGAAGAGTTGCTTAAATGTAGCTGACTCAGAGCACTTGGTAACAGTTCAAATGAAAACACAAACTCACTACTGTTTACAAAAAATAAAATAAAGCATGCAAGCGTGAGCATTAAATGTTTGTTTTTTTTTAGAAATTCAAGCAGGAATGGAAAGCAGCATCAGCCGAAGCGCATTCTGGTTCACTGAACAGAGTCAAATAAATACTCTAGATGAATCATTCTAAAGTCAAAACAGATCAACATAAAAAGCAAGACTCCCTCAAATAATTAGAAAATAGATAAAACTCTGCATAAGCTTAAAATATAAACAAATCCCAAATATGGTTCTAAAATGATTCTGCCAGCATGACAACTTTTACAACACAAACACAATCACAATCAAAGTCAAACAAATCAAAGTTGAACTAGCAGACACAGACATCTTTTGGACGTTTTTAAAGGCTGGACAATTCATGTTAACAAACAGAAATGGGATACACCCCGCTATGATGTGAAACTGGAGTGAACAGACACGTCCGTACAGAGGTCCAGCTGAGAACACTCGCTTTAAAATAACATGATTGATCACGATTCCATGAACATGATTTTTCAGCACTTTAAAGGGTCAGTTTACCAAAATTACTAAAAATAGCTTTAGAGGTAAATAGTTTGGGTGACCAGACACCTTAAAAATGTGCTGCTGCCACTTACTGTGCTGAGCTTCCTGCCTTAACTTTGTTGTACAGTTCAAATGTTTCCATAAATATAAACATGACAGAAGCTCAGTCTTATTTAACAGGCCAAGTATCACAACAGCGATTACATTCACTACAATGTGCAAACGAGTGCACAAAGAAAGTTGGTTGTTTAGCATAAATAACCTTTAACAGCCAGCTTGATGAACAATTTTAAAATTTATGTATGTCACTTTTTATTCCCTTCAAAACGATTACGTGTTGTGATACTAATGTAACATGTCGACACAGGCAGTCAGACAAAAACATGTTCAATGATGTCCATCCTAATGTGGGTACATTTGAAAACACATGCTTGCCATTCATGCTGCACTAGATGATTATTTTCATATCTTTTCATTTCATTCATTCAATTTTTTTGATCAATCAATAATTTATCAATAAAATGTCAGAAAATTGAGAAAAATGCCCGTCAGAATTTCCCAGAGCCCAAAGACAATTGTTTGTTTTGTCAGACATACATAACAATATAAACTCAAAGATATTAAATTTACTATGATATAAATCACAGATAAAGTGAGAAGCTGGAATCAGAGAATGCTATTAGTGGATTATTTTCTGTCGACTAATCATTTCAAAACTAAAACCAACACAAAAGCAGCGTGTTTTCTTCCATTTCTTTTGGTTATTAGAACAAAATATTGAATTATTGAAATAATCTGGTAATGAGCCACCACGGGCTGTTTTGTCACACCAGTGTGGATGGAACCCAAAACCAAACACAAAAACATGTTTTCAGATGGACCATTAGCTTTATCTCCATCTGACCTCTGACCTCATCTGAGCCCAGGGCATATTCCCAAAATTAACACTCAGACTGTCACTTGACACTCAGCAGACTCTTTGCTGACAATCTGTGGTCACTCGACAAGCTTAAACTCCCAAAAAACCTAATCAGAGTCCCTCAGCACACAGTTTAGAGGAAGGTACATGTTGTAAAGATTAATTGTGTATCGCAGTGGTTGATATTATGATGCTTTTCTGTACTTTAGTACTATGCATCACCGTCAGCAGATTGTTTAAATGGCTCAGGAATGCATGACTGCTGAGGTAACAAAACACATTTCTTCACAAATGCACTGAAATGTATTGAAACTGTTTTTTGTTTTTTTTTAAATATGAACTTGAGAACTGTAAGCACAATCTGTAGACTGTAACTAAAGAAAAAAATAACTCACACTCAGTATGGTAATGAGACAGGAAGAGGTGCGACATTATCACAGATTATTAATATAAGGCTGTAACAGTGCATCTCTCACAGGACTCCAGGGCTGTGTTAAAATATCTTCACACAAAGCTCATTAAAAAGACAGAAACACACCGCGAATGCCAGACACATATTTCCCATCAGGAGACTAACAAAACACTCAAAACCTAAAGTAACCACTCAAACCAGCTCGACTCAAACTGCACACTGTATTCTAAATGTTCACTGTATTCTCACTGAAAATGTTAAAATGAAGTACACTTAAAAATGCAAAGATTGCTCAATTTCTTTAAGTGTGGTGTTGATGAACTCGACTGTCCCACAATGAAACAAAAGTTGGCTTACAGAAAAAAATGGAAAACCTGTTAGTTGTTAGTTATTTTGGATTCGGCAGGATCAATTAAATAAAAGGCCATTTGTGAGATTTCTGCAGCTGCAATGACCACTGATTCATTTCAGGGCGAAAGGACACCATATGTGTGTTTCTAATCAAAAGCACGAGGAAGTCGGAGGGAAAAACTTGATTCACAAAATCACAAAAATATACCTACATGACATGTATATGAAAGCACTACGGGGGAATGTAGTAAGTAGCACAAGTATGGACACAAGTATGGATGAAATATGACTATAAACGTGAGCCAGGACAGACCGGGGAACAGAAACTATTTAACAGCAATGTTGCCTACAGCAGTATACATGTAGAAGTGCAGGTGCCAGTGCTGTTCAAGCTATACATTATAAAATATTTTTAATGGACATCAGTTATAGAATCCAGCATGTTTTGCATCATTACAACAGAAGAGAGACTTCTCTTCTCAGTCGCAAGATAATTTAGGGACATCCATCTAATCAAGGATGGAAAACTTTTGGCCAACTGCCTTAAAAAAAATGTGTTGAGAAAAAAAGGTCTTCAACCTTTAAACAAATCTTAAGTACTATAAATGAAAAATAAAATATTTGACATAAAAGAAGCTGTACTCCTGTACTGTGCAAGTCAAACCAATCTGTTGTTCTCGGTCCCAAACAAGTAGTCTATTCTAACTACACCAACTTTCAAATACTGTCCAGCAAAGATTTTCTCCTGTAAATCAATATTTACAAGAACTAAAAGTAGCTGCAAACAAAACCAAGTTTGGTAGAAACACATTTTGGCACAACGGCCGACTTTTCTTCTTTGTATCCACACTAACTGCCTGTTTTCTATTCATGCCATTACTTGACCTCAAACAAGGTGCACAACATTAAAAATAGCGCAACAAGGCATCGCATGAACACCTGGACATGCCTGCGATAAAGTAGTACATCCACATCTATGTGTGAATAAGTCTGTACAGCCATTTACATTATGTATTCATTGTTGTCTTGTAGGTTAATAATGACCCTCTTTACGCCCTAATGCTGCAGCAGACTGGAGGCGAGCAAAACGAAAAAATAAACCAAAAAACATTAGGATTTATTTATTGATCTGGACTGAATATTTCGGTTTTGGTTCTGTTTCCGCTCTCTTATTAGAGGCTTTGGTTCCCATTTCTGATTGTTTCAAGTAAAAGTTCAGTGGATTTTTAAGATCTGATCCTAACAAATGATACATAAAATAAAAAAGAAAACATTTTTTTCTTACCATTTTCTCTTTTGTTCTAAATTTATAGAGTTCATATGTTGTGGCACCTTTTTTTTGACACCTTACTAAACCAAAAATCACAACATAGCGCTGAATATCATTTTCAATAACTCATCTGGAGTGCTGTTGAGCATTATTTCTGTCACTCTGTCAGTGTGAATTCTGTCTTAAAGCAGTCCTATCTCTGCACATTAACTACCTGTAACAGTCCAGTTGTCATTTACACCACTGATCCATGCCATTCCTCAACATTCAACAGTTAAATCTGCAGTAATAGCTTTCCCAGCACATTTCATGCTATGTCCATGTGCTTAAAAGACAGGGTTCCCACACAAATTTAATATTCTTTTCATCTTTTTCAAAACTCCACAAGCTACATAGCCATGCATGTCTGAAGTGAACAAAAAGCTTTTCCATATATTTTTACCAGACTGTGCAATTCCTAGCCTTATTAATAAATAATTTCCCCTTGTTTTTCCAGATCTGTGTAGGAATCCTGAGAATACAATCACAAGTCTCTTCTCTTTTCTGTTTGCCTTTAAAGTTCAGATTCCACTCACCCAATTCTCCAGGTGGAAAACTCCACTTGTCACACCTGCTCAGCGATATAAACCTATTCCTCCAAACTTCCAGTCTTCTGCTACAACCAAACATTTAGCTGCCTGGGGAGTGTCAAAGGTGGTTGAACAGAATCAGTGACAATAAGGAAAACACATTGCAAAAAAGAAAAAAAGAAAAAAAAAGAAAAGAAAAGATTTGGATAAGCATGGGCAGATGACTGATACTGTATTGTATCGTTGGTATGGATTTAGAAGGGAGTGTGAATATACTGGTGCTGAAACTCCAGGTGCTGCCGTGCTTCACACCCCACTTATGCCCGACACAGTCTGGCAGATCAGTGCAGTCCCACTTCCTGCTCGCGTTAAAACGGGAGCTTCTTCAGCTGCTCGAAGGTGATGAAGAACTTAGAAAGGTGTTAAGGAATATTTCATGATTAATTTCATAACAGGCCGTAGCTGCTCGTTGGGCCGACACAGGCTTTGAAATATGAGCAGATGCCATATCTCTCCTAGTTTGATCAACCAGACTTAATATAAACGTGTGCACAGTTTTACAAGCTAATGGACATTTTCAGGGCATTCACCTTCATTTTACTTTTAAATAAATGGTATAGATTAACTGGGATAAACAGATTTCTTCAAAGTTCAGGAACCAAGTCAGGTCAGGTGTGTTTTCAAACCTGTAGTTCGGTTCATTTGTTCTGGATCAAGGGAAAAAATATATATTGTTGCCTTTTAGTTCTGGTTCAGTTTGTGTTTACACACATTTTACAAAACAAACCAAGAGGAATAAACATGATGTCATACAGACAGGTAACTCGTTGATTGGACAGTTTTGGTGACTGTCATCTTGCATCATCAGTGTTACCTGGATCCACATAGAGAAATCAAATTCCAGTGATTGACAGCAGGTCAAGCAACACTTTGATGCTAATAATGTGTATATTCATGTTTTATGTCACAAAGAGCTCACAGAAATGATCAGAAATCTGATTTCCGTGTTTTTCCCCACCTGTGAAGGAGTTCTGTACATATTAAAGGATACAATGATGTTCCAAGGTCCCAGTCGCAGCCAGTTAGGCCAGAATCCCTTATAGAGAGCGAAGAAGCCCTCATTCTTCCACGTCTGCATCACACCGTCCAGAGTTCCTTTGTACAAGGGGCCTCCTGACAGAACTCGCTGGTTCATCATACGGGTTCGAACCACATCTACGGGGTTAGAGGCCAGCGCCCCCGCCAAGCCACACGTGAAACTTGAACTGTACACACATCCAACATGGAAAAAGATTCAAATGTGAGCCTTTTGAATTTGGAGTGAAACTCCTCAGAAACACACTCAGAAACTCAGTAATATGAGTATGTTTTTACAGACCAGTGTTAATTTCTAAAGAGAGTTTAAGAATAAATAAACTTACATGAAATGTGTCAAAATGGTGTCTCCCATGACACCAGAGCGAAGGAGGTGCTTCTTCGTTATGTCATAGACAGGAAGTTCTACCCCGACGACAATGGCTGCTCGCTGTGCTGTGGGAATGACACCCTGAGGAAGGAGGATGAGGAAAATAAGTCTGCTTTTAACACTATTACAGCACAACTTAGTGGACAGATCTATTAGTCAATTGACAGATTAATCAGCAAGTATTTTGATAATCAAATCATTTTACTCATTTTTTAAGCAAAAATGCACTAAAAAGCTGTCAGATCAGCTTCTCAAATGTGATGGTTTAATGCTTTTCTTTGTCGAACATGATGGTAAGCTGAATATTTTGGGGTTTTGGACTGTTAGTCGGACAAAACAAGACATTTGAAGACATCCCCATGGGCTGTGGGGAACTATAATGGATATTTTCCACATTTTATAAAAATATATAGAGAGAATATCACAGGCACATGAATCGATAATGAAAATAATCCTTAGCTGCAGCCCTAAGTAGATAAAAAGATATGACATGTAAATGTAAGACAATTTTGGCGCAGTTTGTGCCTTTTCTAGAAGGGCTAGCTGTTTCCACCCTGATTCCAGACTTTGTGCTAAGCTAGACTAATGTCCTGTACTAATCTATGTACTGAATGCATTACTCTTGGAAAGGCATCAAACGAGCAAAGGTGCTCAAAATGTTGGAGGATTTCTTTAAAAATGTTTTTGGTTTGGTTTTGCTGATTTATCAGTAAAGCTGGCTGTAGTATGCAGCTGTTAAAGAACTTTTAATATTTTAACCCTACTACATACTGTGCATAATAATGCACATACACACACACCCCTATACACAGTAATCCAGCACTCACTCTCCACAGCCCTCTGGTGCCCTCTGTCTGGTAGATGTTGATGAAGTTGGACATCATGCTGCCTTGGAGCAGACTGCCCTGCGCCTGCATTCTGATCTGAAACGAGGAGACACACAAACAAAAAACCTGGTCAAATGAAACGTTTTCTCCTCTAATTCCCAACACAGTACTTCAGTCAGTGTCAAGTTTTTTTAAACATCATAAAGACATCCAGTGCAAGTAAGTGTAGATCTGATTAGTGTTGATATATGAAGCCTGATATTATTTTAGCTTAGTTACATCAGAATCGACAGGGTTCGATCAGTCAATATTTTTAGCATTAAATTGCCAATCACCTATACCTAGTACAGTATCTTTAAATTAGGGCAGCAACTAACTTTTATATTCTTTTCATTTTTTATTAACTAATCATTTGTTTAACTGATAAATAATTCAATATATAAAAATGTCATAAAATAACGACAAATGTCCATCACACCATTACAAGTTACCGGAGCCAAAACTAGGTCTTAAAATTGCCAACAGTCTTCATGTTTGAGATGATGCAATCAGTAAATGTTCTTTATTCTTACAAGTATTTTTGTTTCTTGAGTATTTTTCTGTTAATTGATTAATTATTTTCATACAACCATAATGTAAATCTGACTATTTACACTGAACAATAACAAGAAGTTGAAAGAAGTTGAAATGTTATTCTGGGAAAGATAGCCCCACAGCACATATTGTGCAGTAGGGAAAAATCAAGGAAACGTTAAGCCTTTAGATTAAGAAATTACTGAAAAATAATTTGATAATTCAAATAACTGTTAAAATCGGAAGAGAATATGAAATTTCGATGCATGTTTTAGACTTTTAAATGACTTTTTGTTCAAGTAGGAACATATTGGTGGTAGATGACAAGGCTGGTGTATATCCACTATTTCAATAAGCACTAACTAAGGACTGCTTTGATATATTGGCAAACAGATATATTAGTCTTAGCCAAGTCCCTGGCATTAAGAATCACCTTGAGGACATCAGTGGGATTGGCCAGGGAGGAGGACAGGACTCCAGACACAACGCCACAGAAGACGTTGATGACCATGGTCTCATCTGTCAGCAGGAAAGAAACAAGAAATGCTGTTAATTAGCAAAGCAAACAAAAACACACAAATGCAATGTCATAAAGAGTAGCCTATATTTACTATGTATAGATGTCTAGAGGAATGTATGTTATTCCCATCATAACGTTAATCATGCATGCTCTACATTTTTTGAAATTGTGTCATTTTCAATACACTAGTTGATCTAGTTTGGGACAAAACATTTGTGTCATTATTCAATACAATACTTGATAAAGGCAACAGACCTGATGTTTTTGGAGGGCTGTGAGCTACTTTATAATGTGAGAAAAATCCTTTATCTTATTACTAATGACTAGAAATAGCAAAGAAAGTCTCGCCTCAGTGTTTATTTTGTGATAAACAGCTCACTGTAAATTACTTTTACATTCTATAAAACTACAGTATGCTTTATAGACAACTGCTTTTTCTAAAGTTTAAAGTAGATTCATGCTTTTTCCAGAAATGTCATCCAGGTACATGTAGTCAAAATACTTTAACACTGGAGTCCTGCATGAGTTTTTTAATAAAATAACGCAGCGTGGCAGCATCCTCATCCAGGATTAACTGAAACAAAGAGTAACAGAAACTACTGGCTGATTTCATTTGGGTTTTTGCATTTTTTTTTTTTTTCTGTTTTGCCGTACAGACCTGGAATTTTCATACAGAGCCTCTAAAGTACAAGGACAGAACTCAACGTGTTCTGCATTTGCAACTACACACAGATACGAATCTTTAAAAACCTTTCTTATGTGTTTTAATACAGGTGTGCCTTTAGTTTCACTTTATCAAATATTTGGTCATGGCAGGTATATACTTTTTGGATCTTTATTATTTACAAATATAATGATAATTTTTTTAAAAAACAGTCTGCTCTGTCCCAAACTAGACATGAACTAGAGTGTGTTAAAAATAACACGTTAAGAGATAAAACTTGATTGTTTTTTTTTTTACGTCCTGTTTGTTCTAAACAAAACCTACAAAATTAAGATAGCTATGAACATACAACGCTAAGAGAAAGTCAGAAAAGACAAAAAGGTATCTTACACACAAGCGATAATTTTAAACAATTTCAAGTATGCAGATTGCAAATGAGCTTTTAAGAAAAGATTTCTGTGGATTAGGACTCACAAAGAAATCATTACGTCTAATTTGTGTCATATTTGCTTTAACTTACTTGGAAAGTGGGGGAATGGGGTTAACTATACATCAACGTTAAGTTGTTGACCACTAAACTAGATCTGATGGACCTAGAAACAGTCGAAATGTTCTCGCACTCGTCTCTTTCTCATGATAAGTCAAACCCCACCTGCCTGGCACTCCAAGCAGATCAAAACAAACACTGAGATTTATTTGAAATTGCTGTTGGAGAGACTGCACACTCTGTACAGTACCATTGTTAGCAATTAGCCTTGGAGTTTGTCAGTGTTAGCAAGTGGTGGATCACATTAGTAGTAACCCAGTGTGGTGTCTACAGTGGAGTAAGAAGAAGGAGGAGGAGACAAAATAAAAATGGATTGAGTTTAGAACAATAGTTACAGTGATCCTTGATCAATCTGACCAACAGTTAGTGTGGCAGTCCTCACGCCGCTCATTTTTTGGGCAGAAGAACGGGCATTCGAATCCCACCACAACCACAGGGCAAACCCAAGCCTGCATCAAAACAAGCATTCAAAACACAGTGGCACCATTGTGGCAGAGGGCATGCATTGTGGAAAGGTAAACAAACAGAAAAAAAGTGCTTTGTATTTTGGCAAAAAAACACATTGAAGTGAAGTCCAGCCTCAGTAACAAAAACTCAACATTCCCTTTTTAGCCTCCTCCCTGCCCTCCTCCCTTCAACCCTCCATTTTCTCCTCACATTGAGATTTATTATAATTAAGAAAGTAAAGTGAATGCACAACACATTTGCCCTGGTTCATTGGTGCTGACACATTTGAACAAGTTGACTCATTAATGTAGATGCAGAAGAAAACTTAATGTATTGTGCAGAACTTGTGCTGCTAATATAATCAGAGTTTAATACAAATTTTACAGTGCATGACTATAGTATAAACAGACTATGGCTACATATTCAGATTAAGATTATAATAGTGTAGCAGCAAATACTTAGTTGGTCTCACTTGATATGTACTGTACAATTATGTCAATAAATAGGGTATAAGTAGGGGAATAAGGAAGAATAAATAGGGGTCTTCACAAAATTCCTGGGTATGATGGTGGTGTAAGTATTGTCTGTGTATTACCAAAATCTGTAAATTATGTGTTTTTTGTTTCAATTTTCATTGAACTCACCTTGAAATGATGATGCGACTGTAGTGTATGATAGTGAGGTACCATTGTTCCAATTTTTTTTCATTATCGATTAATCTGCTGATTATTTTCTCAATTACATGATTAACTGTTTTGTCTATAAAATGTCAGAAATTAAGAAAAGATATTCAGTTTACTAACACGTGGAAAAAAAAAAGCATCAAATGCAAATGTTTGGTATTTGTGCTTAAAAACTGGCTAAAGCAATTATTCGATTATCAAAATAGTTGCAGCTCTATTATTGCGTTGCATCTAGTTTGTTTAAACCATACTGAACAAAAAATGTAAAGAAAAAAACAACAATTTGTGGTTTTAGGGGGAGTAGCATGCTGTAACTCTTGGCAGTCAACACCCGGGCATAGTGACTATTCACCACATCCCTAAGTCCTGTCATCACAGTGAAATTGCAATGTTTTTTTTAACACCCTACCTAAAACAGAGAGCAAAAGCAAAACCTGTTCTCACTGTTGTATCTGGCAACTTGCACTGTGGGTGGAGATGCTGCACAGACGTACTAGGTGGATAGATAAACTGTTGTTTCTAAATAATACAGTAGTTTTGTAATAAAATGTAGTAATCTTGAGAGGAGCAGAGGTAAAGAAAGGAGGGAGAAGAGGAAAAAGCAAGGTGGTAAAGAAAGAAGAAAAAAGAAGTCAGAATAGAGGTCATGAAAGGTAGTGCCAGATAAAGAAGGAACCAGTCAATGGGAAAAGATAAATGACAAATAAAGAAGCAGACAGAGAGCGAATAGAGGAAGAGAGAGAGAGAGAGTCTGTGGTCACAAACTTCCTGTGAGCTACAGAAAGATGCTGGCGCCAGCCAATCGCTGATAAATGTAGCGCAAACCCATTTGGCTGATAACTAAAGTGGCTCTCTCTGAGCTCCTGACAACAAAGACTGAACCACTTTCAGGTTTTTTGGATTTCCATCTCTACTGCTGAGCCAGTTTATTTCTGTCCACTTTACCTTTTAGTAAATTTTTGTTTTTTCTTTTTCAAATGTGGTGTATGTGAGGTTTCCCTGCTTCCTCCTCAACTCGACAGTTGTTTTGGCCCTGTGTGTTAAGGGTTGTGTGATTTACAACACAGAAACTAACAAATCTTCACATATTGCCATTTACATAGCTATAACTATTCATGGAAACAAAACACCACGTGGTAATTATTGACAATTAACTGCTCTAATTTAGAACTGCAACAAACAATTATTTCCATTGCCGATTAATCTATTGATTATTTTCACGATTGATCATTTTATTGTTGTATGGTGTTGTTTAGTCTCACCAACAGTCCAAAACCCAAGGATATTTAATTTTGCAATGATATATGGCAAAGTAATGCATTTGAGAAGCTGAAACCAGAGAATGTTTTGTATTTGTGCATAAAAAGTATAAATGGATTAATTTTCGCCACTAATTGATTAATCTCTACAAAGGATACTTTTGCACACATTTCAGTTTGAGGCATCTCCCTGAATATCAATCATGCTGGCTGTTTGTGTCTGAAATAATGTTTGATTTATTTATTTCCATGTCAGTGAAATATAGAAAATGTAATGTTTGTTAAGAAAATATCCTACCGATGTCAGATAGGAGGGGGAAAAACACACTGAACTTATAGCTGCAGTGTGAATGTAGCCAGACTCTCACTCTTCCTGTCCCTTCTGTCCTTCCCTGCTTCCTTCCTGGAAGCTCTTTGCCTCTTATTTAGTTTGCAAATTAGTGCTGGCGGGTTAACAAAGATTGTCCCGACACATCCAACCTTTTTTTGGTGGGGGTAGGGGGGGTGTACACCCATACAACCAAAGGTACACACAGTACAGTATTACTGCTGTTTAAAGAAATATATTTGTTGTAGGGCTGCAACTAATGATTGTTTTCATTATCAATTAATCTGCTGATTATTTTCTTGATTAACCGATTAATCGCTTGTCTATAAAATGTCAGAAAATAGTGAAAAATTGTTAGTCAAAAGTTTTTAAATGTCTTATTTTGTCCAAACAACAGTCCAAAACCCAAATATATTGAGTTTAATATCATGTATGACAAAGAAAAGCATTAAATCTTCACATTTGAGAAACTCCAACCAGCTAAGTTTTGATATATTTGCTTAAAAAAAAAAAAAAAAGAAAAACAATTATTTGATTATCAAAATAGTTGCTGATTCATTTTCTTTCAATTGACTTATCATTTAATTGACTCTAATTTGTGGGTAAGCAAAAATGTCACAACACCGATATCACCAGGGTAAATTGCTGTGCACATCATGTGTTTGTGGATTGATATCACATTAATTACCAATTCTGATAATGTTTCACAGACAAAGTTAAGTGCAATTAGTTAATTTTACTATACCTTATTAAGTCCCAGAGGCAAATTCTCTTTTCTACATTTCTGAATTCACCACAATTGCAGTCCAGCCCAACCACTTCATACTTGAGGCCATTTATGACACATAATGAGAATATTTAACTCATTTTCATCGATGTCTGTGATGCAACCAGACATGAAACTGTACGTGGAGACAATGACAATAAATTCTTGAAATGTCTGAATTTCTTGTATAAATCTGTCCTCGCTACAAGGTAAAACTAGTAAATATAGGAGTTCGGGTGAGTTGGTTTGTCGTTCTAAATGCTTACATTAGCTTGGATATGACAAATTTGGAGCACAAAAACTACGACATACCCACTTAAAATACTTAAATCAGAAACACACAGTAAGATATTTGACTTCAGCTTGGGTTGTGCTCGAGGCCTGTTGAGTGTCAGTCTGTAGCTCCAAACTTGTTTCTATTAGCAGCAGTGCCCAAGGATAAAATGTTAAATATTTTTATTCCATGAGGCCATATTATGTATGTATATAATGTAACATACATAATTATCCAAACTTTCATACCCATACTGCGATTCATTTTTAAAATATTTCTTTTATTTGCACTTATATTACAGGGCATGTTTGGATTTCATTAATTTCTTTGGAAGCTTATCAAGTCGGTCACTCTGTCAGTGTGGGCTCTTCTTGACTTCCACCTTCAGTGCATTTTAGAGCCGTCAATCAAAGGCTCTGAACTTTCAACACTACGGTATTGGCTACTTGTAAAAAATATCTCTCATTACACTTCACTCTGGATAATGGCATCAGTTAACTGGCTAAAATGTAAATTTAATAAAAATAACCTAGGTGCTTGTACTGCCAAACTCTTTGCTGTGACTGCTAAGGTCGTTTGCTTTCATCAATACTTACAGACCAAACTTACTTTGCAGGAGATTACATCAGCCTTTAGCTAGTCAGTGCGCCAATGCAAATATCTAAACTTAATATACAGCCTGCATGATGTCAATGTCATTCATACCATTTCCCATTGTTCTTTGTTTGGCCTGGCTTCCGGCTGCAGCGCTCAACAAATTGTGAATGTTTTTTCAGACTAATATCTCGTAGTCGAAATGCTTTCAAGATTTCAGCTGGCTTCTGTGACACTAACAAACTGAATCCAGTGAACTGTGAGGCTGGTCTCCTTCCCTGTATGCAGGCTTGAAGTTAAGACCCTGATGATGAAAGACTGTAAAAGACAGATTAACATTGAGGTAGAAGACAGGATCTCAGAGGCAGAAATAGTGACACCCACCTTCTGGGCGAGTGACAAACAGCCTCTTCAGAGAATTGTAGGTTCCTATCTTGATTGTCCCATAAGAAGCTTGTCTCAACAGGGCAGGAGAAATCCTGGAAGGAGAGATGAAATACCTTTATTAACCTTTACACTGGGAGTTTAAGGACCAGTGCGTAAGATTTAGTGGCACCTAGCAGAACAGACTTGGCAGAAATGGAATATAATATTCATAAGTATGTTTTAATTAGTGTATAATCCCATGAAAATAATAATTGTTGTGTTTTGATTATCTTAGAATAAGCCCTTCATATCTACAGAGGGAGTGGGTCCTCTTCCATGGCCACTATGATGCACTGCCATGTTTCTACAGTAGTCAGAATGGACACTGTACACTGGCTCTACAGAGGGGTTTTTTCCGCATTTTTCACGAGTTTCGCGGCCATCGTAGGTTCCCCGACATGCTTGGAACAGGAGGGGGAGGGGAGATGTATTCATTTGATTCACTAGATGCCACTAAATCTTACACACTGGTCCTTTAATGGTTAGGCAAAGGTACCCTGAAGGTAGAGGAAGTGCTTATCATTTACTTTCCCTCACTTAGAAAGCAAATTAACAAAATGAGTCAGTCAAAATTAGTCTTACTGACTAGTGTGAAAACCAGCCCTACTGTATATTGCCCAAAAGCAGAGATGAATCATTATAAGCAACTGTAAAGACTTGAATCACACCCACTGCTTAAAAATCAAAGAGAAGCTCCCTCTTATCCTGTTTCAAAATGGAATACATTTCCTGTCTCACTGGGCTTCTTTCTAAACTTCAGTTGGTTTCTCCCATATCACAGTTCAACCACCCACAAAATATAATAGCTCTGTGTGCAAAGAATATTACTGCATATTGTATTGCGCACAAGCTGTTTTCATTAGCATGGAGCATATTCACAAGTGCATTGCAAAGAAAAGTAAAAAGATTTTCTTAACAGCACATTGAATTGAACTGAAAGCTCCCCCCATGGAAAGGCTCTGCAAAGAGATCTGGGACTGTATTCACACTTCCTGGAACTAAGAGTCGGTCCTCATGCTTAAATTCTGAGGAATCATACAAAGTTATCCAAGAACTCCCCTGCCCCCTTTTCTGTAGCTAAGGTGTTCTTAAGTGCTACAAAATACATTGTGCAGGGACGACCAATGTTGACTGAATGAATTATGCAATTAATGCTATATCACAGCCTCTGTTTATGTAACTCCACCAAAATACACACCAACTGAACAGCATTAATCGATATAAGACCCGTGTTGTCGAGTCCTATTCAAGCCACAACACCGATTACCCACAACATTAAAACCACAGGTGAAGTGAATAACATTGATTATCTCGTTACAATGGCACCTGTCAAAGGGTGGGATATATTAGGCAGCAAGTGAACAGTCAAAGTTGATTTGTTGGAAGCAGGAAAAATGGGCAAGCATAAGGATCTGAACAACTCTGACAAGGGCCAATTTGTGATGGCTAGGCAACTGGGTCAGAGCATCTCCAAAACAGCAGGTCTCATGGGGTGTTCCCAGTATGCAATGGTCAGTACCTACCAAAAGTGGTCCAAGGAAGGACAACTGGTGAACCAGCGACAGGGTCACGGGTGCCCAAGACTCATTGATGCGCGCGGGGAACGAAGGCTAGCCTTTCTGGTCCGATCCCACAAAAGAGCTACTTTAGCAAAAGTTGCTGAAAAAGTCAATGCTGGCTATGATAGACAGGTGTCAGAACACACAGCGCATCACAGCTTGCTGTGTATGGGGCTGCGTAGCCACAGACCGGTCAGAGTGCCCATGCTGACCCCTGTCCACCACTGAAAGCACCCCAGATCTCAATCTGATCAAGCATCTGTAGGATGTGCTGAAAAAACAAGTCCAATTCATGGAGGCCCCACCTCGCAACTTACAGGACTTAAAGGATCTCTGCTGCTAACGTCTTGGTGCCAGATACCAAAGGACACCTTCAGAGGTCTTATGGGGTCCTGCCTCGACGGGTCAGAGCTGTTTTGCTGGCACAAGCGGGACCTACACAATATTAGGCAGGTGGTTTTAATGTTGTGGCTGATCAATGTATCTATTTATGTGGATCTACCAAAAGTAATTCACCTCCACTTAGTGTTAAATTTGATATAAAACTCAAAATGATTGCCACACAAATAAAGGCATTGCATATATCATTATTTTTATATTTTCAGTGAATCACATTTTAATATTTTTGTGATTATGGAGTGGTTTTCTGTGACAATTCTAAATGATTAAACTGTGGCATGCTGGGATTTTACCTGATTAACCAATACCATTTAAATAAAGTGTAATAGCAACAGGGTGAACAACACCTTCCCAATGGGATAACACTTCATGTTTGTCTTGTTTAAAGGCACTTTGATAACCCTACTTGATGGTAACTTTTAGGTGAATTTAAGATTGTCACAATGGTTGTGAACATGGACCCCAAAAGTCACAAGAACATCTGTCTACTGTGGCTGCTCCAAACTAGCATGCACTTGGTAAGATCTTGAAAAATCAGTTGTGGTGTCCAAATTGTGGGTATTCATAAAACGTAATGTCATGTGTCCAGAGCCTAAAAAGGCCGGTTCCATACCCAGAGTACAGTGCCCGGATGCCCTCCTCCTTGCCGATCCTGAAGAGGGCGTGAAACATGCCTCTGTAGCGCACCTCTGTATACTGGGACTGACCCTGGACCTGCAGTCGTGTCTTAGTCAGGTCGATGGGGAATGTCCCTGAGGATTGAAAATATAATAACAACAATATTGAGAAGAAGAAAATTAAGGCAGTGGAGTCAAATAAATGTTGGAGATGACAATGATTGAGGAATAAAGGATATTTTGCAGGTATACTAATGGCAGTAAAAAAAAGCGCACAGAATAAAGATAAATCCAGTTTTTGTCTCTCATGTATTATCACTGTATTCAACTCACAGAGTATGATACAATAATTTAAATATTTTAACCTGTTTCCTATTCACGTACCAGAAATGGCATGTTTCCTTCCTCATCTTGTACAACACAAGAAGAAATTTAACATAATATCAAAAACAACACTAAATCATTTTGGCTCACGCTGTCGATTAGGAAAAGAGTCACAACTTAATTTATTCAAGTTAATCAATACCGGTGGTGAGTCTGTGTCCGTTGGGAAAAGGGAGGTTCTGTTAAGCTTATGGCTTCAGAGACCTAGGCACCGATTTACAGATTGTGTGATTGATTCGCTTATAAAGTCTCAAATTACCACCACTGAAGTACACATTCTATGTATCGTATTTTCACTTCATTTTATTTTTATATATCTACATGTACATGTTCATTTTATGTCTTTTTTGATGTGAAGCACTTGGTGCATGTAATTTCTTTTGTTGTAAAGCACTTTGAGCTGCATTTTTTGTATGAAAGGTGTTATACAAATATAGTTATTATAATTATTACTATTAACTTGGGAAATGGGTTAAAAATCTTTTTTATCATGCAGCAGATGATCTACATAAATATAATTTTCCATAAAAACAGACACTAAGCTCTGTTACTCTAATGTAATGATACTATGTGAGAGGTAGAAACGGAGACTAACTGCCAAGTTAAAAAATACTATGAAAACAGGCAGACTATTGTGTATTAGGCAAATTACAAAGTAAACAGTGACGATGTGTGCCAAAAATCTAACTATACTCCAATTTTGTGAATTGTATATATCTACAGTTGCAGGACAATTTGCACCAAAGAGCTCTCATATTTCAGCTGGATGCATAATTGTCCTTTTTAAGCCAGTGCTACCATCTCTCAGCAGACGCCGGAGTAGAATTTCCCTAAAGATGCAAATTCTGGGAATTTAAAAGGATATTTCCATAAAACATTTATTGCCATGTCATATCAGTGTCTAAAGCTAACAGTATTCATGACGGTTAACGTCTGTATGTTGTGGTGCATCACGTACCGAATTCTGCGACAATCGAGGCCATCCCTCCGTAGATGAACGGTTTCCAGTTCAAGTTGGTCATCTCCGCGGCGGCGGCTGCTTCCACCTGCTGCAGCCCCGCTAAAAACAACAGTAGGCCGCACAGACAGAGGTCAACACAGTGCTGCAACCTCAGACAATACAACATGTCGAGAAACATTGAGATGCAATGATGCTACAGATCAGCGAGGGTCCTCAGCATCAGCATCCCAGTGTACTGCGCCGGAAAGAGACGCCCGCAGTGTCGAACACCGCCGAGAGAGCCATCATATTTGTTGCGGGGTTGCTATTGGATGAGATTTATGTCAATCAAATGATTCAGCGATTCAATTGGCTCGTGGGCGGGAAGGGCAAAGCATGAGTTGGGTTAACAGCAACAGTGTCACGAGAATTGAATGAAGTTATTTAATATCGTAAAGGCTCCTTAGACACTTGACCGAGATGCTACTTAGAATACGACATAAAAGACACCCTACTCTTTAAGACACAGCAGTTAAAAATAATATAAAAGTCAGAAAATCGTGCATTTTGATCGTGTTTATTACAGAGATGGCCGTCCCACCTAACTGTTTCCAACGGTTAGCTCGAGGTAGATGGCTCATGCTAGGCTAACGGCTGGTCAGCTACCACTTCTTGAAATGACTAGCCTACTCGTTAGCGAGGTTACTGCTTAGCAACTAGTTCCCGTTACATATAACCGAAAGGTCACGTACCTGTGGTGTCGATAAAATCCGCAACTTGCTATTTCACTTGATTTTCCATGACTTTACACATGTACGTTGCACGACTTTAATAAAGTGCAAGCAGAAAAGTTCTCGCCTGCTGTTAGCTTCCCATTTCAGCTAATGTCAAGTACACCAGAAATGATAAAAACAGGATTTCCGCTAATACTTTCAAAATAATATCCCTCTGTTGACGAACTGTATTTACAGTGTAAGGTCACGTGTCCTCAAACGGGACTAATTCATTTAAAAACTGTAATGACAATTAAATCAAATGTATTTAAAATATGAAAAACTAGTCTAGGAAACTAAATTTAACAAGCAATCAAATGGGGGGATAATGTTCAAGTAGAATCAAATAATTGGACTTGAAAGTATTCTTGACCTCTCTAGTGGTAGTTTGACAAAAAA
This sequence comes from Scomberomorus guttatus, assembly GCA_038419695.1. Classification (NCBI taxonomy): domain Eukaryota; kingdom Metazoa; phylum Chordata; class Actinopteri; order Scombriformes; family Scombridae; genus Scomberomorus; species Scomberomorus guttatus. The sequence continues at coordinate 26,737,642 of CM076460.1, read as the reverse complement.
ACTTAAATGAAGATCACTTTTATAATCAAAGAAATATGAAAAATATTTTAAAAACCAAATGGTGTTTGATACTACTACAGTGGGAGACCACTTTCCAATTCATGAATGGGAAAGTAGTCCCAGACCTTTGGACCCCACTGTACTTCAGGAACATTCAGCTCACTGGTCTTCATCAGCAAATTAGAGGAAATATTAAGAATGATGATGTTGTTGTAAATAAAGTACAGTTCCCCATGTTACCCTTAAATCTGTAACTTGTTAGTTTGTGTTGGACATATCGGGAAAGTCCTGTTTGAAAATATTTTTCACTCCAACATTTAGATGCACACTCAGTTGCCAGTTTATCTGGTACACATAGCTGAAACTAATGCAGTTTAATCCAGCGGCCCTGCAATAAATGGTGCTCTGTCTTCATGAAGGTATAATGTTCAGTTTAGTTTTATGGAGGTGCATCATTTTTAGGCTGTAGTTTGTGCTGCTGTTGAATAGTATTGTGTTATACCGAGATATGTAAATAATATTTTATCCACCTCATTTACTTTATATCAATGTGGGGTTATAACCTTCATGAAAGCATGGTTTATTGCCAGGATGCAGCATAAGACTGCATTAGTTTTAACTGTACCTAAAAATGGGAGTGTACATTTTGCACTTTCACAGTGAGACATTCTGTATATTCTCAAGAAAAGCAAATACAGTTTTGTGTTTTCCAGTAAAATACCATATATTTTCCCTAACTTGCATTGGCTCAGTTTGATAGTGCTTTGCCTACCATTACTTATACCACACATATCCTATCATAATGATATAAACTAAATTCAGCAACAAATTCATGGTCTGGTTAGCACAACCACCCCCAGTATTCATTTTAACCAACAGATCATATATTCCCACACAAACTTGAATGAAGCCTACTCTTGCAAAGACCAAGAGCAGGAAGTGGTTTCTTGTGTTGCCATAGAGACACAGCTGGCTTCAAACTATTTAACTAAGATAGATAGATAGATAGATAGAGTGTAAAAATGAAAAATGACAAGCTTTTTAAGAAAAGTGATTTGTTTTATTGAAGTGAATCTGTTTACATTATAATTCAATAATTATGTTAAGTAACTGAAAGGTTCCAGACACAGTTGCTTTATATGCCCTTGCATATTGTTTAGGGACTAATTGCAGTGTGAAATAGGACTTCTAGTCATCAATCATATCACCTCAATAGACAACTGTTGTAGCCCAGTGTTTAAACACACCATTCACAACTGTTCAACATTCACAGGATTTTTAAGTTTAATTTATTTAAGTAAACATCTTGAACACTTTTTTAAAAATATATATCTTAGTCTTCAAAGTGGGGAACTTATTCCACTGGGTATGGTTACACATTCACATTCTCAACTCTAAACCAAAAGGTAGCTATTGTATTTTTCCATCAAGATGTACAGTAGTACTTTTCATATTTCTTTATACTTATCTTTCACTGTCTGATTTTACTGACTTCCCTCCCCTTTCTCAATTAAAAAAAACACAAATTCTAATTGAAACCAACAGCTTTTCAGCTTTCAGGTGACCTCCAACTTAAAAAATGCTGATTTTTCCTGCACCACTCATCTATTTTGACACTAAGGCAACAGATGGGAGACTGTCGTTACCAAAACAAAACATCAGATTTTTCATTGAAATGGCTTAAAACGACCCATTTTTGTTTTCCTGACAGGCAACATCACTGTGACCTCAAAGTGAACAGTTTTCTTTGAAATTGTGCACATTTTGCTGCTGAATTCTTTAAATGTAAATTGTCAATGAGCCACACAAACAAAATTCAATTGACTTTAGCGTAGAGTCACAAATCTCAAAACCTGGATAAATAAAACCGAAACAACATTATCTGCATGCCACCACTATAATTAAGTGAAAAATGTCAACCAACTCCTTAACCAAGTAGTTTTAGTTGCATAAACTTTTTTTTAAAAAAGTGCTGCTGATGTATCTTCATCCTGCCAATGTGCAAAACTTTTAGATGTGTTGACTCAGTTAGTTGTATTTATAAGTGAGGACTTGTTACACAGGCAGTTACACAGCAATAAAGCAGAGTGTATATACTATAGAATTAGGCTAGTAGTGTCTGCTATTGCCTAAAATCTCTATTAGTTGGTGAGGTCACCCCATGATTCCCTTTGCATTATCACCTCACTGACTTAACACTTAACACATTTCTGCTGCAGCTGTCAAAAGTCAATTATCAGCTTTTTCTCCTGCAGCTTGTTGCTGCATTGGTGGAATTTTGGCAACCCCCTGCCTTTTAATCCCAGTACAATCATACATAGACACACAATCAAGGATGCGTCAAGCTATGCAAAGATGAATTAACACACTGTTGCCTTCAGAAATGTGACACCAGAAATTCTTAATATGATGCAACTGTGAGCTGTAGTTTCACACAAACAATAGAAGTGAAGGGCATCATAGCAACAATAAGGTGAAGCTGTCTTGTCTGATGCTCATGTGTCCTCCTTCCCTGCCATAAATTTACATGTTTCTTGCTCTTTCATCATCACAGGGAAGTAAAGGTGCATGTTGAATCATGTACAACTGTGCCAGGCACCAGCCAAATGTTGGTGTTTGTATACTTAAGTAGAGTAGAGGTCTTCACAGATGCTCACAGGTGGGTCCACTTTATAGTCAGTCTAATTGGGTCTGGGTAGGGTCTTGTTAAATTGCCGCAGGTCTTGTGTCAATATGTCTGATAGTGGATCAAAGCATACCTCCTATCAGCTCTGATAATGTGTTGTGTCAGAAAAAAATGTCATGAGCTCAAAAATGTTGTTTTTTTTTACTGTGGCTGACTGTTAATTGGCGTCATGACCCTGCCAGTGTTGGTGTTCTCTCTCTTTTGGGGTCTGACTGATCAGGTCTTATTATCCTCGGGTCAATTTTGCACCTGTTCTGACTGTCCTGGGGTCCCTTTCGGATGCAGCATGTTCCTTTACTTGCTTCCTTTATACATGTGGGGTTGGGTATATGGGTTTCCACAAATTTTGGACCTGTGAAGACCTCTCAAATGCATGTTTCAAGCTTCACTCTGCTCCAAATAGCACTCACACCACAGTTTCTACCAGCCACAAAGCAGCTCCTGAGGAATAACTCTGTGGTGGTTGTTATTGGAGGGAAGAGGATTTGTTACTCTTCCCCTAGCCAGTTCAGGAATGTTAACCAGCAACCTCCTGGTTACAAGCCTATTTCTGAGAGCTTCAGGCTTCTGTTGTTGCTGTAAAAACAGATGAGGAGTCACGCTTGCAGGTGAAACATGAAAAAGCATTAAAATAAGGACTGCTGATGTCCTCTCCACCTCACTCACATCTTACACAGCAAATATCCACAATGTTGATCTACATGAATCAGTAAAAAAAACAACAAAAAATATTTTTTAGATTCACTTAACCCCCTCATCTAAAATATAGTCAGAGAATTGCAGTAGGGTAGGTGGAGCTCAATTCAGATAATACTGAGTTGATGGAAACCCCACAGTCCAAAAGTGGACTGACACCTTTTAGCTGATAATGCACTGCTGGATGGCATGCTTTATAGTGGCCACGATGGCAGCACAGGTCCAGGGTTATTGGTTCAAACACAGGGAGTGCTGCGGATCACAGAGTGGTGCGCAGCAGCCGAATGACACGCTGGTAAAGCTGCTGGATGACCGACACCAGATTCCTACGGGAAGGGAGAACAAGTGGGAATAGAGGATGAACAGTGAGAAGTGGATAGAGAGAGAAATGGAGAAAGCAAAGTGGAAATGAGGAAAAGACTTAAGAGAAAGAGAAAGAAAGACGTAAAAGGAAGAATACTGAAGAAGGGGCCAGAAGGACAACTATATCAGTGAGCCAGCATGCACAAATCATTACTTACACCAGTGTTTGACAAGTATAAATGTCTGCTACTTAGTCTAAAATGATCATTGCTCATATTTAGCTATTTTTAACTATCATGTCAAAACCACCGAAGATGACCACAGTCCATGCTTGCATGCTTGCAGCTGCAGAAACTGGATACAGGTTAGTTTGGACTTCCTTCAAATACGGTCATCTGCATTGTTGTCTATGGCCTCAAGTAAAAGACCACAGGTTGGCAATTCCATTTCAAAGCATTATTTGGTATTCTGAGCAGATGACAACCCTTTCATAGGGTTCAGAGTGGGGTAAAGATGATGGATTACTTTGTTTTGTTTGTCTTTCTGCAACTATTTTTGATTAGGAACACAGGCTACTCATTTGTTGCTTCTCACACAGACTAGGGGCAAAATTAATGTTAAATCAACTTTGGTTGCCAGTCAAGTGGAACATTTGGACCCTAATTCAAATATCTAGTAATTCTCTTGTTAATATCTCACAAATCCAAGGAAGGGCGGCTATCAAGCAGTCTGGGTATGATGGTTTATTAAAATTCTCCATATCTATTAAAGTCTTTAAATTTAAGCCAAAAACCTACATATTTTATATGTCATACAGCCAAAGACCTTTGGAAACTGTTCTTCCAAAGTTCAACTCTTAACTCTAGCTCTGAAAAAAACCATAACCAACTTTAACTAACTGATCACATTTTTTGCTCTTCTTGAATCATGGGTTATTACTGCACATGAGCAGTAACATGTACAAACTAGTCCAACAGTTTCAAAATATGAAAATAATATCCTAACATCCAAACATCTACATAAATGGTCAGCTGGTCATTATAGTCTTTGCTATGTGTTCAACTGCAACAGAACATGTGAGGCAGCATGAGAGGACACCACAGGGCAGGAAATGTTGAATATAGAGTAAGCACAATAACATACATGTCACTGTGTTGCAAAAAAACAAAAAAAACAAAAAACAAAAACTCTCATTTTTCTAAAGAAGGATATGACAGCTGTCCAGAGACTCACCGAGCTCCGATAGAGAAGCAGTTGTTGCGGTTTGGGTGTAGGCAGAAGAGCGAGGCCACACAGTAAACACAGCACAACAACATGGACAGCAGCCGCCTTTTTAAAGACATCTTCAATCTGAAAGAAACACAATCAGTTTCACATTGTCTGCAACAGACCATACATGAGCAGGACATGTACAATGGTGCAAACACACACCTGTAGTTAAGAACACTTTTGTTTTTTTTTAATTGGAGACTGTCGCTGATACACAGACACGGATAACACTCTTTCATGAACTCTTATTTTTCACATCTGGCATTTTACTTCAAGATCTTGGCCGAAAGTAGTCAAAGTTTCTGAAGAATGAATACATTTAGCTGATACTGTCACATCTCTTCTTTAAAAACTATGAGTTTGCAAAGGCCTGATTTAGAATAAGGGAAGATTGAGGGGGACCTTTTTTTCTTCCTCACAAGAACAAAGTGCTAAAAACCTTCAATATTATCCAGCAGTATATTAATAACAATAAGGCTGATATTTGTTTTTACTGGCTAGAAAGCTGTACTTTATTTACCTAGTAAATAGTCTGAAATTCAGTTTACATTAACCATTCATGATCACATCACCAGACTTACAAGTTTATGGAACAGTTTAGTTTTTACAGCTGTCGTCTGTGTGACAAATAATTTAGAGCAAAGAGGTTTAAGAATTAAAAATGAGATGCTGCACCATGAGTCACTAAATAGGGACACCGCCAAGACCTCTGACACAATTCAAACTCTGCTGCAGGCCACAGTGGTGTGTAACAACAATGGGAAACAGCAGCTCCTATTGAACGCTGAAAACATCACTCACATATCATCATCATCACCTTAACAATCCTGCCCAGCTTTAATCTCCAGAGGTACTCTTTCCTGACAGATTCCAGTCTTGAAACCTCCTCACTTCTGTTAAAAAACCCTCAGCAGCTCCTTCAAAACAGATCCCAGGCCCAGTTGGATTTACAAGAAGCCGTCACAGCTGTTGGAGGATGGCGTTGGCAGAGGTGTAAACAGGATCCGGGCTCCCTGGGTGCTGCTGGGCACTGGGCACAATTACTGCTGACCCACACTTTGTTTTGAAAGGTCCTGAAAGGTCTAGCAGTGGTGAATAACATTCCTTCATTGTGTGTCTGTTGGAGCTATTTTGGTTTGTCGAGAGGGGAGGGGGGGTTGAGAGGTGATAAAAAGAGGATCTTTCCTCTCAGGCTGCTGTGGACTCATATCAAATGTGATGAAACTGTTCTTGGCCGGCTGGGACTGTAGTGTTGAGGTTTGAGGGGGGGTGTGTGTGTGTGTGTGTGACTGAATAGCAAGGTGTGAAAACACTCAGACTGGCTGAGCTAACACATTTAGATTTTTACCAGACTAAGAATCTATAGCCACAAGCTGCTCTGTTAGGCTGGCCTACATAGGAACAGCAGCAATTTGAGCTAAATGCTAAAAGCAGCGTACTAACAATGTTAACATTGGGGGATATTTTGCAAATAATGTCTACCAGGTTCACCATCTTTAGTGTCTTGGCCACAGCTTAACCACAGCTTGAGGCTGAAGCCATTATGGAAGTACCTTAAAGTGCCTTGCCACTGACGGCCGCTAGATTCTGGCTCCAAAAAACCCCTGGCTCCAATTGGCTCTCATTCAAAAGCATCGATTTTTCAATCAGTCATTTTATTCAGTGAGTCATTATGGTCTCAATCTCTAAATTCAGGCCCTCTAATAAGTGTGCTAGTGGTCATTTTGGAAATTATTGCTCCGTTAATAAGATTTGAAGACTTATAGTAGTGGTGTCTGCAGTATAGGTGTTGACTGACAGCTGGATCACTCTACTACTACTGCTCTCCCCAGCTCTGGGACTTGCACTGAGTTGGACTATTGTCGCAATATTTCAGTAAGTTTATTGTTACTTGATTACAATACCTGCCCTGTTAGCACAATTTAGCTAAAGTAGCTAATGTTAGCCCAAGTGCACACCGCTCAGTGTACCCAGCGAGCTAGCGTAAGCTTCCGTCCGAGGTAGCAGGGCGTGTTTCCAGAGCGTGAAACACCCCCCCACCCCACCCCCCGCACTCCTTATATGGAAGGTCCTGGCTCCAAATGGATAGGATAATGTCAACCATAAACTGCAACTCAGGGCTTCAAAAGTGCTCCAGTGCAAACCAGTGGGTGACTTCACACATCCATGTCCATCTTAAAACACATTCTATGGTCTTAACATGCTGACATTTGCTAATTTAGGGGATCAGCAAAGTTACAATTTATCATGAGGGGAACATGTACCTCTGTACTGAATTTAATGGCAATCTACTCTGTAGTTGAAGATATTTCACTTTGAACAAAAGTGGCACTAGGAAAACTCAGGAGATCAACCAAGTATTGGAATTTATCATCTGGGAACCATGAATGTCCATACAAAACTTTATGCCAATCAATGTAAGAAAGCTACTTAACTGAATAAGTGAAAACCTTGACCTGCTGGTGGTGCTAGAGAGAAGGATCACCAAAATCATTAGGTTTCATCTTCTGGGCACCGCAAATGTCTGTACCAAATTTTATGGTAGTTGTAGTAGTTGTTGTTGTAGTTGTTAAGGTATTTCAGTTGCACACCAGTTTCTCCTTTTAGACATAACATCCTGTTTTGGCTGGAAATACAATGACTCATGGAAGCAAATATGAAACACTGTTTTCTTGAGATATGATTAACAAAAAAAATTGCAATATTCTCTCCAACACAAGACGCTAAAAGGTCATTGCCATACACGCTATCAAGGCTAATCATTAACCAGATAATGTTTAGCACTGTCTCAAATCACCTCTTTTTTTTTTCGTACTTTTTTTTTTGCACACTGCTCGCTGTAGTTTGAGAAGCTGGTGAGATGCCAGATGATGTTTTGAGTGTGTGCAGCGAGAAAGCATCATTAGCCAGATCTATTTGTGTGTGTGAATCCTAGTGGAAAATGGTCCCATCAGGCCAGATGTCTCTCCTGGGGACTCTGGGGGCAGGACTGTGGCCAGAAGAGTTTACTTAGAGCCCATCCAGCTCTGTACAGCACACGTACACACACACACACACACACACACACACACACACACACACACATTGCTTTAGCTCTTGTTTTTTTATATTACTGAATGAGCCATTTTCCTTAAGCTGTACTGCCAGTACTAATGAGCAGTCCAGTAGATACAGGAGTCAAACAGCTTGCAGCCAGGGGTCAAGAGGTCTACAGGGGCTCCCAAGGAAAATGGAGATTATGTTGATTCTGAAAAGTCTGGGAGCCCCTTGGACATTTCTAAACAAAGGGTCAGAAAACACTTCATGTATCTCTACTCAGCTCTACTGGCTTCATGCACTGCTGGACACTCATCTAGAGTAAAGCTGCAACCTGCAGAGCACACACCTTGCTTGAATGCACTGAATAATATAACATACTGTGTTTTTGCCTGCCTTGGAGGACAAAATCTGACAGATTTTAACTTTTTGAATGAATGAATGAATGAATAAAATGACCAAACAAGTTAAGAAGTAAGTCTACAAATGTGCGCTCTATTAATTTCACATTATTTGTTTTTATCTTTTTACATTATCTGAAATTTGTAGTTATTATGTAGTACTACAGTACTTATTTACCTCCTGTATGGTATGTGATTTCGAATGAAGATGATGTTTCTTTCTTTAATATGCATATCTATGTATGTACTAATATTTAAATGTAGTTAGATGTACACTTTGAATATAAACGCACATTATGGGGGATTGTAAATTATTTGTGTGTCAAGCAAAGCCTCACAAGGTATGTTTCCATGTTTTTTCAATTTGCTCATAAAAAAATCTGCATGGAAACACCAGAAAATCAAAAAAAGTTGCTTTTTTTTACACTTAACAGATTGTTAAGCCTAATATGGATCAATTAGGCCTTTTTCCACAGCAGACAGTTTGACTTGTCATCGTAGGAAAAACACAGGTATTACAAATAACATTAACGATGGCTCTGTTCAGTTAAAGTGTCCTAGTAAGTCATGACAGTGTGACAGTGAGTCAGCTTGCACAGTGCCAGGACCCTGAAATTGAAGCAGCTAAATGGAATTCAGCCATCATAAATTTTATTATTTACACCTGTGCTGTTCGTATTGGGACGTGTCAACATGTCTTCTGGGAAAAAGGCCATTTAGATATTAATCCATTAATTAATTCTATACTAATTTCATTTATTTGCAAACATTTATTTACTCTCTAATTATGTAAGGTTTGGTACTCCATATTACACCAACCCTAACAAAGACTGAGTTTTTAAATACATAATTAAGAATTGGAAATACAGTCAAATTATTATAAAAATAGAGATCTTAATGCTTGAACGAGAGCAAGCAGGCAGACAGATGGGACATGAGTCAATCCAAGCGAGGCAACAAGAGCAGCAGTGGAAGGGTATGTATGCATTTGTATCTTTGTGTATCTTTGTATCTTTGTGACATGGGAGGGGACAAGGGGAGGGGACAAGCAAGACATGCTGATAATGCTGTGTGTTTTTCTGTCTTTCTGCATTTGTTGAGTGGCTTTTAAGGACACTGATGAGTGCTGTGAGATTGAATAGATATTTTAGAAATAGATTAATGTTCTGAAACATTGACATCAGTGTGGAATCATTACGAGACACTGGATTAACATAACAGAGAACCACTGCATGGACGATGTCGGCTGATAAGATTCTTCATCTCCTGGTAATCAGACCTGTAGGACACTTGAAATCTTTGCTACTTTAGTGCAGTCACACATTTAGCTATTGGAGCTTTTCAATAAATATTTTTATTTTTATATTTTTCACAGGCCTACCTTGCTTAAAGTTTCATCTGTGCAAGTTTTTCTATTTTTTCTAGTGGGGATTAACTGCAAGTGTCATATTTTGTTTTATGATGGACAACAGCTGTAATGGATAAAACACGGATTATGATTGCAGGAATGTCTGCCCACCCCCGCTGCACACAAAGTTTGTGAATTTTATTTGGATTTTTTGTTTTTAACATGTCATATTTGACTGCTCATGTGAGCCCCCTGTTAGCATGACTCCTGACAGCATGAACTCTAACCAGCCGACAACCCAAAGTGACGTGAAGCCTCGGGTGATGGGTGTGATCCTGAGCATCGCCTCCTGCCTCATTATCTCCACCAACTTACTGGTGGCAGCTGCTCTACTTAAGCTACTCCTCAAGAAGAGCAGCCAGAGCTGGTGCTTTGTTCTCAACTTGGCGCTGGCCGACACTCTGGTAGGTGTGGCCATCACTGGCCTGGCCACAGAGGACTTCAATGGCAACAGCAATAATATCTCTCAGAACCTGCACAGCCACCTCTTTGAAGAAGTTCCTACAAACGCTACATTTCCTGCTCAGGGAAAGACCCGCTGTTTGATGCGAATGGCCTTTGTGACATCACCCTGCACAGCATCCATCCTGTCCATGTTTCTGATCTCACTTGACCGCTACGCTGCCATCAAGATGCCCCTGCGGTACTCCCAGCTGTCTAGAAAGGGGACAGCACTCGGGTCCCTGGTGGCTCTGTGGCTCTGCTCCCTCATTATGGGATTCTTGCCAGGTGAGACTTAAAAATTTCAGCTTCAGGGCCAGTATAGAAAGTAGGAATTGGTAGAGTGACAAAGATTTGCACGTACAGCGGTCAGACCTGAAGAAAAACAGAACCTATCCTTTAAAGGGGACATGCTATATCATGCTTTTTGTGATTTTCTGTCATTTGTATACTGTTACAATCTCAGATGTCTATGTTAACATGGTCAAAGTTCCAAAACTCGAGTCAAAAGCCAGGGCTTCATCCTGCTCTGAACACTTTGTTTGCAAAGTTCCCTCTAACCTACTTCCTACTTGTGATGACGTCAAATGATCACTTGAAATGTGGCTTATACTTCCTTAAAGTTACACAGCCTTTGTCATCATGGCAACAGTAAACACCACAGCATTACGTTTTTGTTTTTTTTTTAAAAAGATGCTCGTGGTCGGAAATGGGAATTAACCAGTAGTCTCCTGCAGCAAAGTCCAAATCTATCTATAGCCATCCTCCCAACCCCTAACAAGGCAAAATCATTTGATCAACATCACCTTATACTGACGTCACCTGAACTGCGTCACTTCCCCAGGTCATAATTACTATGGCCACTAGATGGCATAAACGTAACTATAGGTTGCTTTTGCCAGCCTGAATTTTAGACCTATACTGTCGTTTTTCTTGTGAGGACGGGCTGACTTATCGGTAGAGGGGCCTTAAAGAGACAGGAACTAAAAAGTCCTGTTTCAGACAGAGGCAGGGCTGCATACAGGGGCAGTATAAGATAAATATGGAGTTTTTTGAAATTGTAAATCATACAAAGATATTCCAGTAGAGCCCCAGAAAAAATATATAGACCTGAAAATGTGTATGATACATCTTTAATGGACTTTGAGGACTGTTTTCTTTTCTGAGTGTATGTAGCAGTATTGTCATATGGGAAATAACCAATGTCCTCTGTTCCTCAGTCATGGTGCGCCAGCTGCAGACAGAGGGCTACAGCGGCTTATGTGCCTTCTTCTCCGTCTTTCACCCCGGGGGCATCATCATCTTATTCAGCATATGCTTCTTCCCTGTGCTCTCTGTGTTTGTCTACATCTACCTGGAAATCCTGAAGATTGCCTGCAGCCACCAGAGGCAGATCTGTCAAATTAGGCAAGCAGGCTCCAGGACGACTGACAACCAAGGCCATCAACATTACCAGCATCATCACAAGAATCAGCAGCTGAGGAGCCGTTACTGGAGCCATGTCAAGGCCCTGAGGACAGTGGCCATGCTTGTGGGCTGTTTCTTGGTCCTCTGGTGTCCCTTCTTTGTGGTGTGCATTGTGCAGCTTCTGTGTAAAAGCTGCAAACTCATTGAGGTGTTGGAGAATTATCTGTGGCTGTTGGGACTGTCCAACTCACTGATCAACCCTCTGGTGTATGCCTTCTGGCAGAGAGAGGTGCGGCTGCAGTTAGTAGCCATGTTTTCCTGCTTTACAACCAGGTTGTTGCCTCCTGGACCATCAGGTGTAACAGAAATATGTAACCCGCAGTCACCTGTGCAGACTCAAGCTGGCGTTTCAGGTGGAGATGCCCTGAACCCCTCACTGTTGCCACCAGTTACTGTTACCTGCAATGAAGAGGCTCACACTCAGCCACTGTCTCTCACAACCAGCTTATGAAAGAAATCAGGAAACCAGGTAGAATGTTGTGTAGAATGTGAATGTTTTTCTGACTCACTTGGGACCCGTTTTAAGATGTTTTTGGGAAAAATTTTAATCCATGTTGAGCTGCTAATAAAGTTTGTGCGCTCAGTACTAATGTATCTGCAAAATACGTTGCTAGTGAATATTTTGATCGAATGTCATGAGGCTCTTAAGAAAAAAATGTGGTTTGTTATGTCTTATTGCTAGCAGCACGTCTATGGATGGCAAGGTTGGTTGATCCACAACTTTGGTCCAGACAGAAATATCTCAACAACTATTAGATAGATTGTGCACAAAATGAAACTTGGTACTCACGTGTATGTATCCAACATGATGACTTGTATTCACGTTGGTGATCCTGTGACTTTTTATCCAGCGCCACCATCAGATCAACTTTATGATTTGTCCCATTCCCATCAGCCTCAGATGTACTCTCTGTTTATTGTAAATTAGCGAATGATAGCATGCTAACATGCTAAACTAAGATGGTGTCCACGGTAAACATTTTACCAGCTAAACATCAGCATGTTAGCATTGTCACAGTGAACATGTCATTTCTATTAGTTATGATAATGTTGTATGCACAAAGGTACTTGATGAGACCTGGGGATGTGAAAATATTGCTAAAAAGACATGAAAAGTCAAACAATTAAAATACTACTATAATAACAATTATTATTAACCAAACTAGCCAAGGTTATTTGGAGGGGAAAATGAAGGTGAGCTACAATATATATATATATATATATATATATATAAGTTATATTAAACCAGAATTTTTCTTTCAGAACACATTAGGAAGACTTATTTAAGTTATAGCACCACAAGATTTGCTCCATTGTAATTCCCTGCGAGACCAGAGGGGTCAGAGGTCAGTGGCAGTAGGAGGCAGGGAAGAGTTCAATGGTCCAGTTTCATAGACTTTGACAGCCCACAAGAGTCCAGGCTTCTCCCACTGTGGAATCAGAGAGTGCATGAGGGACTGTCGCTGACTTTTTGAGCACTTTATACACACTGTCTGCCATCCCGCAGAGACTTGTAGAAGACACTGCCTGTGTTTAGCATGAGGGAAAAACCCACATTAGTGGGCTGTTATGTTGTAATGTAAACAGGGGCGACATGAGAGGTAAAAAAAAGCACTTGGATGAAGCTGACAAGAACATGTTTATATGTATCCTACCAACAATCTCTGCGTGTCGTCGTTAGTCCTGCTGTGATGACATGATGACTTCCAAAAAACTTTTCATCTGATTTAATTAAACTACAATAATATTTCACAATTAAAAGGGGAATAAACAGAAAACATTCCCTGGTAATTAAAGTATTTATGAAATATGTACCTTTTTTACTGCCACAACGATACATACAGCATGTAGAGCGCAGACACCCTTTAAATCACACATTTACTCTGATGTATTCTTGTATCAATACCATTCACATCAACATCCAAGTCCCTGATTTTTCTAAAAGCCCCAATAAATTTTTGAATCCTTCACATGACGAGCTCCTCAGTCATACAAATGTCATGAATTTTCCAATGACATGAATGCTCACAATTTGTAAACATGGGAATCTCTACCATTGCTACCTTCCATCCCCAACAAGTCAAAAAGTCCTCCAAACAAACAACAAAATGCATTGTTTGCAATTGGCATTCATAACGACACATAGAAACGTTTTCTAATCTAACATTTTCTGATCTTACACAGCTATGGTAATGTTTGGTTGGGTTTAGATACAAATTACAACTTCGGGGGCGCCCTCGTGGTGTAATGGCAAAGGCACATACCACATAACTGTAATGACCATGGACCTTCAGAACTTGGCACTGTGATTGGGCCAGTGTCTTACTCAAGACACTACAGCAGAAATTTAAGAAACAGGATTCAAGATTCAGTTGTTGAATTGACAGTTGACAGTAATTTGTTTTGGTGTGTTCATTAATAGGAGAAAAATTTGTGGAAAAGGCAACTCCAAAAAAATAGTTAAAAAAACAGTCATACATGAAGAAATAAAATGTAATTATTAAAAAATAGAAGTTAGTAGTTAATAGAAGAAAGTTATACAGTTTAAGAGCAGCTTAGCTAAAGTGATGCTTCATGGTTGAAATATGAAACATTGTCATCTTTTAAGGAGTTGAATGTTTTTGCACCTAATCCCTAAATGAGACCACAACCTCACGGAGACCAAATCTAACGGTGCTTTCATGTCGGCCACATCAATTACCTCGTTTACCATCAGAAAAATAGAATAATTTTTTCTTACCCAGCATTTTTAGTTGTTGTTCTGTAAAAATCATTGTTTTTGGATTTGTGATGATGTATGATATAAATGAATAAATCAGGCAGGACAGATCATAGATAACATGGAGTAAAGGTCATGGCATTATACATAAAGTGTGTGCCTTGGCCCTCAGAGCTGCTTTGTTTTATACTGCTTTATTACATCCATGTGATTTAGTAGCTTTAAACTGATGTTTCTCAGATAGCAGATGAGCCTGCTTTTTAACTGAGGGGCTGCAATTGCACATGTAATATTTTATAGCTGGATAACTATTCAGTCATGGAAACTTCCTCGCCTGCTTGAATCTTGATAAGAATCGTTCACTTTACATGTCAGCTTTGTGTATCAACAAAGCGGTTACAGCAGTTGATGTGGATGATTTCTAGGTGGGGTTAGATAGCTAACATTTACTTTAGTGTAATAGACTGCAGTGTCTACATAAAGTCTAATCAGCTGAGCTTGTAATAGGGCTAATTTACCTTTGGTTGGTGTGTCATGTCATGCTGTTATACATATGAGCTTTTAGCAGAGTGCTTTTTTTGTAAAAAGGACACATCACAATATCTAGATTAGGTTGGGACAACATACAACCTTGGTCTTAATTTTGTAGTTATCATTTCTATCAATAGTAATATAGTTGTATTCCACCAAAGTCATTGCTGAGATCTGGAACAAAGGGACATCGCTAAAAGAAGTCGGCCAGTGTGGTCGGTTCTATCCTTAGTATACTGCAGATAGAAGTCTTGTTTTGAGTATCAATACTGTCAATAGGATTGATACAAAAATAAAAAAATCCATCCATCCATCCATCTCAAGTTAGATCACGTTCTGGGCACATGAACACTTTTCTTCTTCTTTGCTGCTGGTTTGTTTGACCTTGTTGATTCAGTTCAGATATGACTTTACTTTGACGTGCTTGTGTGTGCAGGATTCTTGTTACCGCCCTCACTTCCCCTCTGCACTTGATATTACGTAGCACCGTACACCATGCCATACACCACGTGTTTTCAGAGAGTAGGAATGTCACTAAACATGGCGACGGGGACTCCCCTGAGGGGAAGTGAATGAGAGCTTAATAAACCAGTGCAAAGTGCACATCTCATCTTCTTTGTGGGACATGTGATACTCTATCACTCCGCCAGATGCCCTCAGAGTTTCCTTCCATTTGCCAGTCACCTGATCCAGCTTTTCCCTGCACAACTGCAATCATTACCCCATTAGCTCTACAGTATACGCCAGCCTGGTTACTACTCATCGGCGGGATTGTTGTTAAATGTGTCTGACTTACCTTCCTGCTTTTGCCCTTTCAAACTTGTCTACCTGTTTAAATCCTCCCTGTACCCAGAATTAAAATGTGACCTTGTACGCAACCTGGCTACCTAGCTGATCAGCTGACTGGCCAGTCTTGTTTCTTGCCTGTGTTTGACTGTAATCGTAAAGTCTTTGATGAGTATAATGTTGAGCAATAGAAATGATGCCAAAATTACTAAATTAACAATAAGGTTGTAATAAACCAGATTTTTTTCTTGCATTTAGCTGACATTCAAACATTAAAATGAATCCATGTGAGTGCAACAATACCTTTACTTTCATACAGTTGGTGTGTAAGCAGAAGTAAAGCATGCATTGAAGTTTAATAAAACAGAGTTGTGACACACCAAAACACAAACAATATATTCACAAATTGCTGACAAATATTCATAACAATCAATAAAAGAAAACACAGAATTGCTCTAACTTACACTTGACTTTTTACAATGAAATGTGGATTGTTGGGATGACAAAAAAATCTCAAACAAACAGGAATGCTCTCCAAAACTGTTATTAATTGTAAATTAAACTGAAAATTATTCACTCAGAACTATAAAAAGTTAAGTAATGATGACACTGAAACTACAGGCTGAGGTAGACGGTGTGTGTGTGTGTGTGTGTGTGTGTGTGTGTGTGTGTGTGTGTGTGTGTGTGTTTGTGTTAGCTGTACTGCTGCTTCTGTGTCCTCAGCGGGCTGAAGAATGGGTGCCACAGTGCCTCCTCCAAGGTGATCCGTCTGCAGACATCGTACTCCAACATGCAGCTGAGCAGGTCAAACAGCTGCCTCTCTTCCTCGCTCTTCCTCTGCATGTACTGCTGAGAGACAGAAAGCTACTGTTACTTCTCGCTGGCAACACCTCGACCACATGACTGCAGCTGGCTGATCTGAGTGCCGTTTACCTTAAGAGGTTTACAGTGTTTCCTGATATAATCAGCAGAGGAGCTTTGCTCATCCCAGTCCAGACGCTCATTGTGCACGTAGTGCTGCTTTCTACATACACAATAAAGTACATACACATGGGTTATACAGTAGTTAGTTGCAGGTAAGACAGACTTTCTTTTTCTTTTCACCAGCACTCCACATCAAATCACACTCACAGCTGAGGAGAGGACATGAAAGGGGACATATCATGCTTTGTTTGTTAATTTCTGTCATTTATATACTGTTATAATGTCAAATTCTATGTTAAACATGGTCAAAGTTCCAAAAATTGAGCTGAACATATGTAAAAATGCTCCCTGAAAGTCTGCTCTGTACCCTTCATTTTCAATGTAACTTCCCCATCAAACTGATGTCCCCATCAAACTGATGTCCCCGTAGAACTGATGTCGTTGGCTGCTGTTGCTCAAACATGTATAGATGTATTTGAGAAGCTGACATTTTGTGTAAAGAAAAAGAGGTGAAATCCTACTACTACTGTTTGAGTACATTTTGATGAAAACTTCTCTAATGTCTTTCTTTTTTTGTAAACAAATGTGACAATGTACTCTGTGTGTTTGTGTGTTATTTATCTAGGGGGATGCTTCTAAGGAAAAGTGTGACTGCTCTGCTCGCCCTTTTGCCACCTTGACGCTGACCAGGTAAAGCAATGTTGTAAATGCAGCAGATGGGTGGATGTATATGTTAGAAAATAAATATAACACGTGCTGTGAGAACCAACCATACAGACTGTGCAGCCAGAGAACAAAATCAATGAGCAAAAAGAGGGTTGAGCTGCAGAGGTGTGGGTGTCCTGCTCTTGTGCTTACCTGGTTTGTCTCAGCAGGTGGGGAGGAATGGGTCCCAGGATTTTCTCCATCATGGCCAGATGTTCTTTACTGTCATGGGTCTGAAACGACATACAGCAGCGTTTATTACTGCTCCTTTGTGTTCGTATGTGTGTGTTTGTGTGCTCTTGTATACCTACGAAAATAAGAACCAAGATGAAATAAAATTATCTTTCAATCTCTGGACTTGTGATGATTAATATTAAGGACACACGTGTGTTTGTTTGTGTGTGTTTGTGTGTGTGTGTGTGTGTTTGTGTGTGTGTGTACCGGGAAGAGTGTCTGTCCAAGGTAGTACTCCATGAGAACGCAGGCCAAGCTCCAAACATCACACGACTGGTTCCAGCCCAGATCTGAGCACACAGTAAAACAAAACATGTATTATCGTCATGGTAAACTGGTCCAATTTAGTTCTATGTGTGTGCGCGTGTGCATGAGTGTGTGTGTACCCAGTATGACCTCTGGAGCTCGGTAGTGGCGTGTCGACACCAGGGATTCATGGTGTTCGTGGTCAAACGTGGCGGTGCCAAAATCCACCACCTTCACATCCAGACTCCTCAGCTTCCTCTCTTCACACATCTGACGCACACACACACGCACGCAGGCATACACATATATACACACACACACACATTGCTAAACACCCTTCACTATTTGCACAACCTTGAAATGACAGAATAACATTTTAATGTTTTAGCTGGTATTTTGTGTCAGTACAAACCTCTAAAACAAAAAACAATCATTCTGACAATTTCAGCTCATTAAGTGTCATTAAGTCTGCTTTTACCGTCTCGTTATATTCCAGGTCGCAGTCAGAGCAGACAAACAGGATGTTTTCTGGTTTCAGGTCTGTGTGGGTCAGCTTGTTACGATGCAGGACTGTGAAAAACACAGAAACACAAACAGTGCATTGTAAGTGTAATGACAAGTTGCTCCATGTAGTCTTGGTTTTGTGCCATAATTTTCAATTGATCAACTAATTGATTATACAACCACTCGTTTCAGCACTTGTGTATTTGGATATTTCTGCTGTGAAATGTGGAATATTTCAGATTGTTTTGTCCACGGTGGTGCAGCAGACACTGGACTCACAGCAGACAGCTCTGAAGATCTGGAAAGCCATGTGTCTGATCTGTTCCACGCTGAATGGCAGGAAGTCGTTCTGTCGGAGGAACTCAAAGGTGCTGAGGCCCAGCAGCTCGAACACAATGCAGATGTGACCTTTGTGGTCGAACCAGTCCAGCATCCTGACACAGGCGCTAGCAAGAGACAAGAAGTGATCCATAATCATGAGGCATGACATCTAAATAACAGGAAAGCTACAGAATTAAAATGAGGGAAATGTTTAGCTTTCCTTACCTACAGCACATAGGTTAATTAAGGCTACATTTAATGCTTTTAGAGGATGAATTAGCCCTCCAGGATTTACTCTGCTGCTCTGCTGCAGCTATACTCACAAACTGTTGCCGTCATCCAGGCTGTTGATCTCTTCCAGCACTGCGATCTCAGACTTTGCTACTTCACGGAAACACTCAGTGTTCCTTATAATCTTCACGGCTACATGCTCAGCTCTGTTGAACATACAGACAGGTGCACACAGACACACAGATAAAGACAAGAACATTTTCTGCATTAATACCACAAAGATGAATTTTTGTGCATTTAGTTTACATGATGATTTAACTGTTTCTGGTTTCTGGCTGTTGGCTAATAACTCTGAGTGTTGCCATGATGGATGGAAACCTAAAAATTTCAGGATCTGTTCGAAGAAGATAAAATCCAAGCAGTAAAGCCATTCAACAGTTGATCAGCATGCATGCGTACCTGTCTCTATCAATACACTCCACCACCTTTCCAAAGGCGCCTGTTCCCAGTGTAGATACCACCTCATCTGGGAAGGACAGACAGACATTTATTAGGGTCAGCAATGTAAGCAGCAATGTCTTAAGAGGCCAATGCAATTGTCGATATAAGAAAATAAGAGATAATTGCAAAAGTAGGCCAGAAAATAAACAGGAAGTACTTGAAAATATACTGCACCCTAATTCAAGGGCTGCATCCTTCAAAGTCTTGAGACCTTGAGTCTTGAGACCGATAATAAGTTGACAAGGTCTGTCACATTTCAAAGACGTCCTCATATGTTGCTTGGAAATGCAGTCACGGTTCATTTTTTGTATACTATGATCCATTGTGCACTGAACAGTCAGTGGTTTAATGGTGTTCACAGGCACTCCATTGCCAAATGATGCTGCGACAAACACTGAACTTATCCACCAGACGACCTTGACTTATTTCCTGTGCCAGGGTCCCCACTGTGTGTCACAGAAATCAAAGAAGAGGCTGCAGTTTTTGATGAAATGCAGTCTGAAATTGCATTAGCTTGTTTTTTTTGAGGCCAGACTGTATCATTTGGAGGGAAGATGTGGGCTCAGCTGAGTCTGATAGCAACTGACAGAGCACGGCTGATAGTGATTGTGTAGAGATTTGGGGACAGATGTGCAGAGACATTTACCTTTAAATTCAGACCACACCTGGAGGTGCTGTAGCTCACACTGTAATAGGATTTCAGCCAGGTGTAAATGCAAACTCTGTGTTCACACTACCAGCAACCTCACTGGTACTGATCCAACACCAGCTGGAGCTACACCTGATAGTTTGCATGTGAAGTTGTTTACTGTAGAAATCTCACATAAGTGTGAGATAAGGGCTGATAGATGTGAGCGCAACGTCACTCCAAACTTCACCTCCAGCCAACTTTCTGCACCAACAAAGGAAATGAGGTGACCTTGGTGACAGAAAACATTTCTGAAATTAGACTGAAACTGCATATAAATATATATTTAACCTGACGTTCCTCACCCTCAACACCTCAGCCACTCGTACAATATTAACCTTGTTGTTAGTGCTCCATCTTGCCTCATTTATTAAACTATGTCAATATATTAGGCATATCTACTGTGCCTTACAATTGCTACTGTAATTTCTTATTCATTCAATTTAATGTTATATTATTGTTATTTATTCTCTATTTACTTTATTTATTCCTCTGGTAGGGTTTAGTATCTATTCTTATATGTCTCTGACCTTCCAGTATGTGCATTGAAGAAAAGCACGATACAATTGCACAGTATGTATGGACTATATACTGTGCAATGCTGTCTTGATATTTTTCCTGTTCTCACTTCAAAAAAATTGAAAATCTTAAAAAGATGTTTGAAAAGAAAACAATTTCTTGAGTTGCTGCTGGTGTGAATGCACGGTGACCTTCATGATGTATGAAACATCAAAGCTATGACAGAAAAGACACTAAAGATAGAGGTGGCGGTCACGTACATCTTTCTTTCATCACGAGGCCGACGTGATATACCAGGTGGTCCTCTTCATCATCATCCTCACAGCTCTTTCCCCTGTAACTCTCTTGTACTCCATTATCATCCTCGTTGACAGCATTGTCGCCATGGCAAGTAGTTTCAAGCTGGAGCGAGTTGTCATCAGGTTGGGTTGAGTGCTGAACATATGCCACAAATGGAAGACGAAGCGACGAAGGTGACATGCGTGTTCATCGGTGGTACGTAGCCCAAAGAGACACATAGGTCGACAATCCGACATATGGACAAGAAAATACAAGAGAAAGACAGAGTGACAACTTGAAACATGTCAGTGTGTTTATCACATGCAGGAGTTGATCATCAGAGACATCTAAATCTGGAAAACAGGACTGATTTAATTCTAGTGTGGGACAGTTTGAACTTAAAGGTTCTCTGTGTAGTTTTTGATAGGCAGTTTCCTGTTTTGTTTGTATCTCATGCTCTACTAGCATCTGAAAAGTAGTCCCACCCAAACTGTGGCAAAAGTTCAAAATAGCCTCAGTGAGATAAAGCAAAGGAAAAATGTATTTTGGAAACTGGGAGATTTGATAGAAAAGAAAATATAGAAGTCTATTAAAAGTTTAAAAAATTAAAAAATGATTGAGTTTATAACTTTAATTTCTATGGCATTTTGAAGACATGTTACAGGTTCTACAGGATCTCCTGGTCATATTTCTTGGCAAAAACTTTGCAAAACTAGTTAAAAAGTGAAATATATTATATATATATTTATATATTGCAGGACTATCGAGTCGGTTTAAAATTACTTCTGCTTTCAACCTGGCTTGGTTTATAGGAGATGGTGGTGTGTAAATAGGCAGTAAGGCAAAACTGCTATTTTAGAGCGTCCTGAATAGCAAGAAATGCAAAATAAATACATGCGTTAATAAATAAATTCCAAAGGTCCAACCCAAAATGTAGAAAACTCTTAAATTGAAAGACCCTCCTGTCAAAACCATTCAGGCTCGCAGACAGACAGAATCTGAGAAATGGAGGAGTATTGACAGGAGGAAGACTATCGTACCGAGTTAGCAGTCTCTGGGAAGGTGTGGTGGTTGCACAGGTTGAAGCTTTCAGTCTTTCTGTCAGTGTGCAGGTCTGATTTGGGGCCATCACCATCTACCAGCAGAAAGAGAAACAGAGCGGTGATTTCTTGCTGTGTGGGTTCATCTAAAACAATAGCTGCAGCCAAAATGTTTTGCACGATAAAGAAAAAATTATGTAATCATTAAATATTCAAAAACACTTTTAGGTATTATACTTTTCTTAAGATCTTGTTATTCACTTCAGTAAGAGTAAAAATTAAACTAATTTTTATTCAACCCAACTCACTGGGCATCAGCCAATGTCCAACTTTTTGGCAGTAAAATAATGAACACACTGTTTCCACAGCTCCTTTTAACCTTCAGCCTTCAATGTTGTACAGTAATTAGCAGATATGGGGAACAATTAAGGCATTAACGGGAGGTTATTTTCAAGTGAAAAAAAAGTGTCATTCACTTCTGGAGGGGGAACTATCTCTCTTCTCATGCGTCTTGTTGGCCCCATTCAGGACTTTTTTACCCACTGCTTGGGAGACAGACGTGGATGGTTCCCATAGAAAAGCTTTGGGAAGCAGCTGTGAGCTGGAGATGGGGCGACTAATCGGATGTATATTTGACAAACCAACTACTTAGTCCTCATTCTTAAAGTCTTTTCTCTTGGAAAAAATAAAAAAATATTGTCTGAAAACACTTCCAATAAATCATATATCTTATCTTTGTTTGGCTTGTCTGAGTCTGTTTGAGTGCAGCGTATTCTTTGCCTCATCTGAAAACAAACAAAGGTGATATTTATACCTTATGGAAAGTATTTTTTGGTTTTACAAGAGAAAGGACTTCAAGGATGAAGAAAACTGGTTGGTTTGGCAAATGTACGTCTGGTTTACTTGCCAACCTCCACTAAAGAGCTGTGCATGGCCGCTTCCCTGAGCTTTTCTATGGGAACCATCCAGGACTGACTCCCACACAGATGATGAGACAGTCCAGAACAAGTGTGCCCTTGAGTCCACCTACTGACTTCAGTGTGAGCTGGACTACACGTGATGAACGTGAGATAAATGATCAACATTTATGTGGAAATACCTATCCAGGAACCAAAGATGTCGTCTTTCCTGCCCATAGTGCTGTTGTCCACACTAGAAGGAGAAACACACAGATGAGGCTCATGTGAGGTGTTTATAACTAGAAGGGAAAAACCTTTTGGCCTTTCCTCTGATGCCAGAGGAAAAGTCAGATCAGATTGGTTTATTTTTTGCAGCTCTGCGTTGTCAGGCTTGACTGCTGAACCATCTTTGAACTTTAGCATTAACATAAGTACAGATGAGCAACAGTAACATTAGCATATTTAAATTTAGCATGTTAGTATGCTAAAACTAATGTTTGCACTTAACCTTAGCATTAAATTGAACATAATAGAATTAAATTGAATTAGTATGTAAATTGATGCATATGTAGGCATGGTTTTATTTAGGCTATTTTCTGTTTACCTTTGCTTGCATTTGTTTGCATTTGAATGAGGCTGTGTGTGTACTGTATTTATGTGTTTATGTAAATCCTACGGTGGGAGATCTTTTGGGATTTTATATATGCAGGCTGTCTCTATGTTTAAACTTGCCAGTTGTGCTGTAAGATGTTGATAGGTATACATATAAGAATATTTGTTTGCTGATGGTTAATGTGTCTGATTAATCCCATTTGGGATGGGTCATATAAATGACCAGAAAAAAATTAATTATTCATTCATTATTCATGCATTTGTTGTTGCTGTATGCAACTGTAGCATGTTTGTAGCTAATGACAGAATTCCCTTCAGTATGCTAACTGTTGGCATGTTGACATAGTATTAGTATGCAAACTGTACACATTGTGCTAGTATTAACAATTGCATGTTACAGTAGGAAAACAGTTTTTGTTTATGTTGTTATGAAGCATTTTATAAGTGTAAATTTTGACCTCCTGGTGATGTTAGATTAAAAGTCAGGAAATCAACAAATCATCATTTATCAACTAATTTCGTGAGAAACCATCCAGTAGATATTTCACTCAAAGCGCACTCTAAAAAAACAACTAGATTAACATCACATTGTTCCATACTGGCACAAGTGGTTACAAAACAATTAGGAGGGAGCATTATAACTTACAAGATCTGTTTGCTGCACCTCAATGAAGAGAGAAGGTCAAAAATTCTTCTTCCTCTGTTAAATTTCTATTTTCTTCTTTCCGGACACCTTTTGTAAAGTTACAATGTTTAATCTGGGCCAAAATAAATTCCACTGAAATGTCACGTTTGCCTGTACACAGAGGTAGCTGGAACTTCACAGCCCTTAACTCTCCACTGAGCTCTGCCTGGTATTCAAAGCCTGCTCCCTCCGCAGCCCTTGGGGCAAAGTTTTCCCTGTCTCCTCAACCCCTATGGCATCTTCTCTGTTTTCAAAGCTATACATAGTGTTAGACCACTTCAACCTGCAAACTATTGGTGCTCCTATCTCCAGGGCCAGTCTTAGTTACGACCCCCCATCAAGCAAGGCAGCTTCCAGAGAGGCGAGAAGATAACATGAAACTATAATGGTCCCTGTGGGAAATTAGGTTATTAGAGCAGTCATGGGATATGTCAAAGTAAACTAGAATAGAAACCAGAATAGAGGACGATTATATATATATATATATATATATATGAAGAGAACATATTGCATAGAAGTGAATGGATGAGGTTTTAAAAAGGTACATTTTGCTTGACTTTGACTTTCTTATACTTTTTAGTCGAAATATGCTTCAAAGCATATCTTAATGTTGTCAAATGCTTCTGTGATTCAGGCTCATTGCACAGCCTGGCATAACCAATCAGACAAGTCGGTGGAAGGAGCTCACAGCTGTCAATCAATACATGAACACACTTCTGACCCACTACTCATCTCGTACCGAGGATCCAAGTTACTGGAAGACACACTATGGTTTATTCACAGGCTAGCAAGCTCCTGATACCTGTGTTAGTGGAATTGAAGAGTTGAAGAGTTCCATTAGTCCCAGGGAGAAATGAATGCATCAGGTGCGCACAATGACTATGAAATTCTGTGGTTTATTGTGCATGATAGGCTTACATAGTTCACAGGTTGAAAATACAGGGCTTGGACTGCATACTGTACATTATGATCTACCTCGTCTCATATTAAAGGTTAAGGCAGGGGTCATCCTGTACTGTCAACAAATCCCATGAAAAGACCAAAGCCAACAATGCATCAGTCCATCTCTCAATACTTTCTGACTTTCCTATTGGTTCCTGAAGACATAAATCTAAACAATTTCCTTAAAGCAGCTGGGCACTGCTGGAGCCTTCGGCAAATGTTACATACACTGGAGTAAATTGGGCATTTTGGGAGGGGGGGGGGGGGGTATTCTCAGCATTTGGAGCTCCAGTAAGTATTTCTGGCGACAGGACAATGTATGTGGGAATGACTCAAAATAAACTCCAGTGTTTGTATTCATGGTGATGAAAGAACATGTCACCCAGTGCAACAGTGTGACTCACTGATGTATTTTAATAGCTTTTGGACAATAATTGAGCTCTAAGGCACAGAGGAAAAAGCTATATCAAACTTTGGCTACATGGGAAATACTTTTTATCATGATCAATTCATTGTTAGTTTTGTTCTTTTCATGGAATTTGTTGACAAAAAGAAAAATATAGAATATCACCAGCCTTATCCTGTAAACTGTGTTTCAAAAAAATATATTTTAATTATAAATCAGATTTTCCTGGGGTGATTGATATCTTGACAACTGTATGTCTACAAGCTTACAGTTTTCTGAAGCAAGTGTGATGGCATGTGGATTCATTGGGCCTTGGGCCTCACACTTGTCAGTGCTTCTACTGTACCATACCTTAATGCAATGAAAACCTCTCTTGCCCTCCCTGTCCCTCTTCCACAAATAGCAGACATGCCATTCACAGTAGGGGTCTCTCTCTCCCTCAGTGTTATTTCTTATTCATCTTTTCAACACCTCCTCCTCCACTCCTGTTGTATATCTACATTATGCTATCACAATGTCTTATTAACTTAGCAGCAGATATTAAAGTCAGTGCCACCTACAACATAAATATTCCTATTTGTGCACATTTTAGCAAGAATTTCAAATCAATATTTCAAAAAGTTTTCCCAAGAAAAAAAAATCTTTTATGCTTACATTTTTATACATGCTGTTTTTTACTGTGCTCCAATGTATATTAAAATATTTCTGTTTCCGAGGGTTTTTTTTTTATTAGCCAACAATACGAAGGAGGGATTGTCATTCTAGAGTGGCGTTTTCCTCCACCCTCTCTCAGGAATGGATCTGCCTCTCCGTGCCACACTGCTCAGCTGTCTCTGATCAACTGTAAATCAGCGCTGAGGATGACTCACTCCTGCTGACAACATGCAGGACCGTTGTCACTCACTTAAGATCCCCCGACACTCACTACACTCCTCACAAACTACTGCAATGACTGTGGAGGGTTTCACTCCGCATACAGCTTGATAGGCCAGAGTTAGGGGCCCCATTCCACCTGCAGCGACCAATGGCATCATTGATGGTTTTCTTCAGTTGTTGCAGTTGTTATTAAGTAAAAGATTTTTTCTTGGTTTGGTAAATGAGCTCATCATGTCCCTCAGGGATCAACTCTCTCACTGGAGCGAGTGAGAGAGTGAGTCGATGTGTTGTGCTAATTCTTGTCTCATTTGTGGTCTGATAAACAGTAAATTCATCAAATTCAGTGCCCCATATCGCTGTTTTCCAAGCTACACCTAATACAGCCTCTATGCTTGACTCAAACTATTAACGTTCCCCATTACTCAACACCAGACACCCTCTGAACATACAGTTAGAAAATAGCAGGCTAGTGGCATGTATAGTTGATCTCTCTGATGTGAGCAACCAATGGGCAAAAAGTTGACCCCAAGAAATGACAGCCCCCTCATTTGCATAATGAAGCTTAAATGCATAAGTTAATGTAAGAAGAAAATACAGAAATAAATATAAATACATGCATTTAAAAATGAATAAATGAATGAATAAAATGGAAAATTAATTGGGAAAGTAAATAAATAGGGACATTTATGCAAAGGTAAATAAGAACAGAAGTAAATTACAACAGAAATATCAATTTATGTTACATTTTATGAATTAATTAATGCCTACATATATTTTTACTATTATTTTTGGTGCATTTAATGGTATATTAATTAATTTATGTATATATTTTGGCAGTTTCGGTCCTCAATACAGACGTGCCAATACTTCTTGTCATTGTCATTTTTTAATTCAGCTCTATGCGCTGAAAATAATCACAACATGCAATATCGCAACGTGCTGTCATTATAAACATTAATAGGCTACAGTATATGCCAATTTATCAGACTAAGAAAACAGTCTGCTTTGATGACGGACTTCTGTCTTCTTTTTCCTGTGAAGGGGTTATCCGCGGCGTGTCGCCCCTCTTTACCCACATCTCTGCAAATCTCCACGCAGGGAAGGAGGCAACCCCCGGTCCATTTACTGCGTCATCACGTAGCCTAGACGCTGTGTCATCTCTATTATCACACGAACGCTGACAGTGAAGGTCCATTTCTGATTTTATTGTTGTTTTGCACTAATGACTGCTCCACGTTGGAGTGCGTTACTTAGATTTTTTTTTAAATAGCCTATTTTTATTTGAGATATTTTATATGGTCTATGGGTGAAGCAGCATAAATCACCATGAGGGGGATAAAAATAACTCAGCAGAGGCATGGATATATAGACGAGAGCAGTGCTGTCCTCTGGCCCTGTCTAAGATCTAAAATAAAATGCTTAAAGTTTTGCTTCCATTCTTTTGCTGGTTTGAATGTGACATGATCCAATAATCTACCATCCAGATGCATGAGATAGGCAAATGATGGCTTTAATTGAAGGTGACTATTCAGCTCTATCAGCTGTAGGTAAAAAGTCCATGTGGTATGGCTGAATATTCACTTAGATGCAAACTAACAGAGGGAAGCTCAGAGTCTGAGTTCTGCAAACTGAGCAGCTCACACAGCTCTATGTCTAATAACCACACTACTACTACTACTACTACTACTACTGCAGGGTGCAGTGTGTTCAATCGTGCAACATACTAAGAATACCGAAACAGTCCTGGGTGAAAGCGTGGAGCCGTAGTGCAGGTAGCTTTTATTGCTGGCAGCTGTGTTAAATGTCATGCATGAAAAAGACCCAACGATATTTGTAATTGCAAAATTTAGAAACAAACTTTAGACAATGGAGTAAAATTTGAGCACTGCTTGTCTTTTTGTGATTGATACACTTTTTCATTTCATTTCATTTGGGTTTCAGTGGTGTTATTTTGGGGTATAAATGCAAATTCTCCCACCTTCATAGGTTTGAAAGTATTGAAAGTAATTGAAAGTATATAGGCTACTTAGCTTATATTGTATTTTATTTATTTTTGCATGATATTGGTCTAATAATACTGGTAAAAATCAATTACTGGCAACTGTACTTTAAACTATCTCTTTCCTTTAAGCTTTTAAAACCTCACAATGGTTAAATCCCTGTGGATGCAAAGTCACCCAGAGAGATTCCAGCATTTATTTGACTTTAGATTTGTTGCTGTGTGAGGTGAAAGTGATTTTTCCGCTTACCTGTCTTTGTTATAGAAAGGTGCTCCTCTCCCTTTCGCTCAGTGCTGTTTGGGCTCCTGCTGGTCTGTTGGTCTGTTTGAGTAACTTACCCTCCTCTTCTTCTTCCTCCCCCAGGGGGAATGCAAACACTTGTTGCCACATCGCATAGCTGCCAAACAAGGAGAGACAGAAATGGTGTCCTTGGTGCAATAAAATATTATGTCCCTCAGAAAACCAAGACGTGAACATTCCTGCGTACTTCTAGGCAGTAAAATCCTGAGCCAGCTGCAGTGAAAAGGGACACGGGGAGCTGCTCCAGCCACGACCTCTGTCCTGACCCATCAGGGGCTCCTCTTTCATCCCACAGGAGAAAACATAGTGTACTGTGTCTGATCTGGATCTTTCCTCCAGCAGGTGATGCAGGAGATAGTGTGATGTACTCCATGAATGGCACAGGACACTAAATACACATTCAACCTTTATTTCATAATGGATTATTGGACACATGTAAACACAGTGTTACATAAGACCTGGGTAAACAACTGTAGGATTTCTTGTCTTTATTTGAACTTAAAATTTTTACGCTAAATGTTTATTCTTCATATTTACACTTTGTAGCTATAGTAGTGTGACTAGCTGAGACGACTAAACTATACTCACCACAATAATTGCAATCACTGAATATGCCATCCAAATGTAACAAGTATGTTGTTTTTTGTTTTTTTTTGCATTTTGCCTTCATCTGGCAGAAGAGACTGGAAGTGAATGACATGCAGCCCCAATCAAATCGAGGATGCTGTGAGACCATGGTCTGCATATTAGACCACCAGGGACCACAGGTACACCTAGAAATGCAACACTATATATAGGTTTTAGACAACATGGGGCTTTTATAGCATAAGAAATAAGGTATAGTAGATTTTTAAGATTAATTCATTGTTAGATCTGCTCTTTTTAAGGGAATTGAAATTAAATAAAATCATGGCAGCCTTATTCTTTGAAGTTGCCTTCATTTATTACTGATTGCAGGGGGGCAGAAGAAGCGCATAGATTTACAATCCTGATATATTATCACCTTTAGTAAATATAGAAAACACTTGCCTTCTTACAAATGCAGTAGGCAACAAACACAAGTCCCAATATTAATTGTCCTTTTAGCTCTGGATTGGTTGTGGCTCTTTAGCTGCTTCCACTTTCTTCAACAGCTAGTCGCTAACTTTGTCTGCCATTTTGTGGTGACCGGGTAGCATACGGTGGGTTTATCAGAGCATGTTTGGTAAAAAAAAGCTGCCTGCTAGAAATGGAAAGTCAATCTTAGTCTTAAATCTCAATTTGGCCTCCAATAGCACCTACTCTGAAAGCAAATTCATGAAAGACATGACCTGAGGTGTTCCTCAGAGCTCCATTCTAGGCCCATTGTTTTTCCTGTGTACACGCTTTCAATCTGCTTCACAGACCAGAAAAAATAGTTTAAACTAAACTAGATCATGATTCTGACTGTTAGTGGTGTCCATGAAGCCATTTTTTTCATTGAGTGTTGAACATTTGTTTTAAATCTTAAAAAACTAGGTAAAAAACTAAAGTTCAGCTCAGCGGCCTGGCTTCCCTTTAAGATGCAGATCGTCTGCATGTGTTATGAAACATTCAAACAAATTATCTTTAGTTTTACAACCTGCAAGAGCTAAATCTGGAGAGCCAATCTAAATTTAACATCACAACACCACGGCTAGATTTTATACCATATTGGATCTGGCAGACAGACAGGCAGCCGGCCTCACAGATCCACAGTTTGCCATCAGCTGCCAAAGTTCAAAGTTCCTGCAGTGACATCAGTGATGTGTGTTGCTAGACGTGCAGCAGTTTGTTGACTCAACGTGAGTAACTGTACTGTACAACTCGATGCACATTTAATATCCTCCTTATTTAATCAAGCAAACCAGTTAAGTTTACATATTAAATCCAGTCTTGACTCATCAGTTTTTGCTCACCTGACTGAGATAAGCACAATCAGATTTTCCTTTTCTCGATAGGTAATATTTGATATTCATGTTTAACAGGGACATACATTTCAAATAATTTTGATTCAAAGCAGTTTAAAAAAGCAGAGACCAACAAGCCAAAATATGGCATTTTATGTTTTTCTCTTGAAAAATGTACATTTCATTTAACTTTCACCAGAATCTTTCTATAAATTTGGCATACAGTTTATCCATAAAGAAAATAACAGCTTTAATTCACACTGTACATGTCCCTTACATGAAAATATGAAGGTTGACAGCCAAATCAATTAAAAATGTTTAACATTTAATGAAATGTTGCTCTTGTGTATCATTCATTAGAAAACTGTTTGTATCATAGTCTAGAGCTTTATTACTTAAGCCTTTTTAACAGCCAGATGGTTGTTTAGAGTTTTGCACGAGGACCTGAAAGGTGACAGGTGGAATTTTTACTGTGGGTTTGATGCACATCAACCACCGCAACGGGTTTGTATTTCCTTCCTTAACATAAAAATTAAAAATATCCTCACCTCAACTAGTATAGTTCACATTCTGAAACTAGACACTGATCCGACCACAAGCACGAGTTCTCTTCTCCTCTGAAAAATAAATAATAAATAGTCAAAAATAAATAGTCAAAGATGACCTTTTTTAGATTTCTGATTTAATTCTCATTCTTATAGTTTCATCATACTTTGGTCTTACATCTCACAATTATACCATTTTCCTCAGAATATTCTTACCTTCATAGGGCCCACTTTAACAAATAATGTCATTTACTGTATATCCAGCATTTTTTAAGCTATAGGGAGACTAAAACTTGGATGCCGCTGGTGGATCATCTTGTGTATGTGCTGAATTTACCCATATTAACAGGTAATGCCAGGTATTGAAGTCTCTATTTTTTGTGATGTCTTCCATTGTTACTGGACAGTTTATATAAGTGATTCAAGTTGTAATTCTTGTGTATGATCACTTGGGGGTGCTGCTATTAGACTGTTATTCTCTACAAGATGTAGATAGTGAGGTCAATTTTTCTTGAGAGAAAGAGAGAGAGGCTGACTGCTCCTGGTTAGCAATATTTCCATGCATGTGATTCATTACAGACATGCAGTCAAAGTGAAGAGGAGAGGAGGTGACACATTTCATTTAGTGGAGAGCACACGCACACACGAACACAGCACTTTGTAATGAAGAGTATGCAGTCCAATGCCAGTTGTATTGACAGACAGATGTGAAAGCTCTCAGCTGTGATTGGAGTTCAGTCAATCAGACACACACAGAGGCAAACCTACAGTATAGCATTAATATCTATTGGGTTGAGTCTGTCTGTCTGTCTGTCTGTCTGTCTGTCAGGCTGTCTGACTGAAAGTTGAGAATGTCCTCACCAGAAACACAACAGCATTGTTTGTTTTCGTCATACCTTTAAAACAACATATTTTTTGTTTACCTACCAAAGATCTCTGCTGGAAACGCAAATAAAGAATGCTGATTGTCAGCCGCAGAGGCGGAAGTAGTTCAACTTTGTTAAAGGTGCAATATACGACATTCAGCCCCACTAGATGTTAGCAAACAACTATTTGCTATGTAAAGATAAAGTGAGGTAATGGTTTCCTGAGCAGAGAATGAAGTCACACTCCCTCTGTGTGTGTTGTAATCCCAGCTACTCTGTTCTTTGTTTTGATAGCCGGTGTGGTCACGCATGCGTGTTAGTGTATGTGAACGTGCATGTTAGTGCATGTGAGTCCCTCCCTGTCCTCCACCAGAGACTGCAGTTTGCATCTGGTCTCCTTTCAACATTTCCTTCTTTTAACCATGACCACAATCTTTCCCTAAGTTTAACCAACTAGTGTAAGTTGCTTAAACTTAACCAAATTTATTATTTCTTTTTTTGTAACAGTCACTTGTAACAGTTTAAGAAAGCACTGACAAATGATGTCACCCTATTCAAAGGGGCGTCAGATCAGAAAACACTTGTTGGACTGACTGACAGGTGAACATACTGTAAAGCATTATCTATTGAGCCATGTTCAGTTGTTCAGCTGTTCACTTTGTTATTTCAAAGAAAAAAAAAGAACAATGTCATTGGTTGCAATCCAAACCAGTTTATGTACAAGAAAAAAGACTCCAAAATTCAAAGGACTTTGGTATCTGGGCGATACTTGGAAACCAAGCAAAGATTTGTACAATTTCTGAATAAAGAAATGTTTAAAAAGTAAACTGGTTTATTCTCTCTGTGAAGCTCATAAATCAGGTTGATGGTCCTATGCTGGACCAGTGGCCATCCTCGCTCCCCTTCCCTTGGCCAGCAGTGCAAATTTCATTTAAATCTGGATTTTCATCCTCCAAGAGATTCTTGGTCTATTCTGTACACACAAAGTCTATTGCACGTCTGTCTATGAGATGGATCTCTGTCGCGCTTCCTGAGGTTTGTTCCATTTTTTCCATGAGGAGTTTTTCCTTATCTGAATCAAGGGTCTATGGATAGAGGATGTTGTATTGCTGTACAGATTGTAAAGCCCCCTGAGGCAAATTTGTGATTTGTGATATTGGGCTATACAAATAAAATCTGACTTGACTTGACTTAAAGAAATGCTTTTCCCAATTTGGTGTGTAAGAATCTGAGAGGCCTGCACAGAGCCCTGACCTCAACCCCATTTGACATCTTTGGGATGAACTGGAACACAGACAGCGAACCAGGCCTTATCGCCCTACATCAGTGTTGGATGGGAGGTGTGCAGGTGTGTATTTTAACTTGTAGGCAGAACAGCTGCTAATATTTGATTGCTTATATTGATTAGTTGCAAAGCTTTATCAATATACTGTACTGTCTGCTATATTATACTGTAGGCCAATAAGGCTCATTGGATTGAGAAAGACACAGAGAGAGAGAGGGAGGTTCCTCATACTTTAATTGAGTTCAAAAGTTGACTGGGCCGACCAGCCTCTCTCGCTTTTATGTCCACTTGAATCATGGTGACCATGTGTGTGTGTGTGTGTGTGTGTGTGTGTGTGTGTGCTGCAGCAGACCATACTTCAGCAGCAGCAGAATTTGAGCCAGATCATCTCTCTCTCTTTCCCTTCCTCTCTGTCTCTCTCTCTCTCCTTCACCATCAGCTGTGATTACTTTAGTAAAACAGCGCTGCAGCGTCGCAGAGAACCAATTTTCCTAATGCACAGCCTTCACACACACACACACACACGCACAGCATGGTTATTGATGAGGTAAATGGGGAGGGGGGCAACAAGGGGGCACACACACTGCTGGGAAATGGAGAGAGGGAGAGAGAGAGAGTGGAGGGAGTGAGGATAGTGGGAACGAGACAGAAGGACGAGCTAGACGGGGACAAAGAGAGGGACAACGGGAGAGACAGACTGAAAGGAAAAAGGGACGGAGCGAAGGAGGAGAGTAAGAAGAGGGACAGGGATGATGATGAAGACATTCAGATGTGTAGACTGTGTTCTGGGAATGGAGCAGGACGTCCAGTTAAAGAGCTAATAAAGCAAATGATAGAGAGGGAGACAAAGAAGGAGGGACCGTCTGTTTCCTTATGGACGATGGAGTAGTTTGGCTCGCCGGCCAGTGGAAGAGACAAGAAAAAGAGTGAAATAATCCTTCAGGATGGTTTAAGTTTTTGTCAGCTGCTGAGAGAAAAATATGACATAAAAAAGACAAATAAAGAGACACAGAGAGGTGAAATAATGTTGATCCTGTGTCTCAGACAGTGATGTCTTCCTCCAAAGATAGGAAGCAAAGTCAGACATCTCACTCCTGGTGCTTTAGCAGCCTGGAGACATCTTTGAGTAAAAGTACACTCTCCACAAACTCAACAAATTACAAGGTGCAAACAAAAACTGGGTGTACACGGAGTTCTGGAAATGGACAAATGCACTCTAAATTATTTTAAATTATCTGTGGTAGATGTTTAAAAGAAGAAGAAGTTCTACCACAAAGAGGAACCAGCACCTCCGATATGAAGAAGTTTCTACCACGAGCAACATGGAATATTTTGAAGCACACATTTGCTTTTTGCTTCCTCTAAGTTGCTAAGAAACACCACCCATGTATGCTGCAATCATTTTCTCACAGGTTTTAAAAACTCTTGGGACTTTCTGCCAGGAATAATTCAGAAACCAGTGGGACATTTGTGTATTTTATGTGGCTCTGGAGAGATGGCTCTTGTGATGAGGAGGCTGGAAATATGACATGCTTTGAAATGTTGGCTTTGTCTAGTAAGTTAATCAAGTGAAACGGTCTGTGCATGCAAGGCCAATGGAAATTCTGAAGTAGTGCAGGGAAAAAATGCTCTAAGAATAGTCTGAAGAAGAATGGTTTGGTTGCACAGCTGGGCGAGGTTGCAGCATCCTGGGACCTTTCTTTCTCTGTGACTCAACCCTGAACCTCTCTTTACAGTGCATTTTCACAAGGGACCACTTTTGAGGGCTCTACATCACCCAGGAATGTCTCATTAAGAATGTGCCCGCCAGGAACCACTCCTGAATATGTTATCCCGTGTCCAAAGATCTTTCTCTAGGGCTCAGTACCCCGCAGGTACACCTCCCTTTGAGGCTGAAATCTTTCTGTAAGGCCCCAGATCCACAAGAAATCTCGCTTTAAGATTCTATGCCAAGGAGGAACCTCTTTTTATGACAAGAAACCAACAACTTCTTTCTACCATAATCTCTCTCAAGGCTCTGCTAAAGGTCCACGTAGGCCAACTTAGAGTTTGCATACCAACCAGGAACATCAACAAGAAACCTCTCTTTAAAGTTAAATATACTCCTGGAACTCCTTTATGTTCTTCAGATGCTTCTTGAAAGAGTAAAATATCTACCAAGAACCTCTCTTTAAGGCATTATGTCCACCTGGACCCTCTCTGTACGGTTCTACATGGAAGCCTCATTTTAAGGCAGAACTGCCAACATGATGCTCTCTTTAATGCACCTTAACATAATTTTTTAATGTAACATGTTCAGTATCTAACAGGAACTTCTTTTCAAGAATCCGCTCAACCTCACAGATTTTTCAAATACAAAATTTTAAGCACTATATCCACCAGGAACTTCTCTTTTAAGCTCTATGTCCCTCAGAATCTTCTCTTTAAGACAATATCCTAAGGTTGAAACTAAAGGTTAAGCTTCTACCTAGCACCTCTCTGTAAATCTATCCACTAAGAAGATGCTATATCCACCAGGAACTTCTATTTAAGAGTCTACATCCGTACTCTTTTTTTTAAAAAGCTATTCCCAACAACCAAGAGCTGCAAGGGGACAACTGGGACTCTGCTGACTGATGCATGACCAAAAAAGCATTTTAAATCAGAAGTGATGTGCTTTTTATGCACCACAAACATCTCACCTTCTAAACTTTCACAAGTCTGCAGAACATTTTTACATCGCTTTGTGTAATTTGCGCTGAGCATCTACAACCGTTAGCGTAGCGACCGGAGCTGGAGCGCTGCAGCATGGGACTCAGCTGCTTCAAGTCCTGGAAACATGACAGTACAGGCCACAAAGGTGAGACACACACACGCACACACACAAACCATCAACATATTACCTGTTAATCCCTCCTAAACTCTAGCTGTGTGTTTGTGTGTGTTGCCCTTCAGTGACATCTGTTAAATGCTGACTCAGGGTCTTGATGTGGCAGTGTGTGTGTGTGTGTGCGTGTGTGCGTGTGTGCATGCTTCATACATGTGTTCATGTGTGTGTTTGATGTGACTTTGAAGAGGAGAGACAGTGGAGCATAATGGGACATGAGGGAGAAAAGAGGAAAGTGTGTTAACGAGTCAAAGCACCATAGAGAGACAAAGATAGACAGATGGGATTGGAGACAGAGTGTGTGTGTGTGTGTGTGTGTGTGTGTGTCAATGTGTGTGGTTTCAATTTCTTAAACCCCATTCAGACAGGATTAATATTCCATGGAGAGGTGGGAAATAACTATATTTGCTTCCTTGTTCTGGTTTTGTTCCTTATTTACAGCAGCTTCTGTAAATAAGCAATAAAAAAAATTGTATTCTTTTGCATGTGGAGCACATGTGACTCTGTCATAGGAATAATTTTTGTAATCATCATTACATTAACAAGACTTGATTCAGGTCTGGGAAAAAACCCCATCTACTAAAACTACAGTAGCCTTGTTTCACTCTAATGGTCAGCATGATGTATTTGCGTCTTAGTTATAAAGACTTAAGACTTGACTTGGACCTGCTCCCAAAAAAGACTTAAAAGCAGCCGCGTGTCTGTCTGCAGGGAACAGAGACGTGTTGGCCAGTCCAGGCTCGTATTTCTTCCTTTCTAACAGCGCCGGTCAGGGAGACGAGTGGCTGAAGAGCCTCAATAAGGGAGTCTGGATCCCTTTCACAGGTACACACACACACACACACACACACACACACACTGTTTTTGACACTTTTGCTAGGTAGGAAACGGCTTGTCAGTTATAGTTAGTTATGTCAACATTATATGGTGATAATATGTCAGGTTTGTGTGTCTGTCAGCTTATTTTGGAGTTCTTCTGCCCTCTAGTGGCAAAAATGTTAAAAATCGAAAATTGTCCAAAGCAAACTCAGATCATGACTCTGTTTTTTTTATTTTATCAATTTCAAAGGTTTTTGAAAACCTTACCTGACCAGTCACCTTGTTTGTGATGCCACAAGGTGGACCTTGGCTCCAGGAAGGAATCTCATGAAAATCTTCCTCCCTTGCAGGGGTTTTTGGTCAGCGTCTGGAGGAGACGGTGCTGTATGAGCGGCGTTATGGGGTGCGTTTGGTTCCTCTGGTGGTGGAGCAGTGTGTGACCTTCATCAGGGAGCGTGGCTTGCATGAGGTGGGCTTGTTTCGCCAGTCAGGACAGGCCAGTCTGGTCAAAGAGCTGCAGGAGGCTTTTGATGCTGGGGAGAGGCCCTCCTTTGACAGGTACAATGAGCCAAGGTGGTGTTTGTTTGTCTGTGTGTGTGGCTGATAGAGCACTGTACTGTTGATCACATGTTCTTCAAAGGGTTTTGTGAATAAAGTTGTGTTGCTCTGTGTTTTGCCTGCAGTAGCACAGACATCCACACGGTGGCGTCACTGCTGAAGCTCTACCTCCGACAGCTGCCGGAGCCTCTGGTTCCTTACAAGCGTTACCAGGACTTTCTGATCTGCGGTCAGAAGCTGTCGAGTGACAGATTGCTGGTAACTGCAGCTGTACACCACGCTGTTAAACTATTCATTAGTTAAAGTTACCCGACAGGCTTTTCTTGAAAACAAATACTGCTATCTGTGATAAAATATTCTAAATATGTTAAACATTGTAAATTGGGGTTACAAATGTGTTTTTAACTTTAAATGTTATCTACTTTAAAACTACATCAATTTTTACATCATCTATGTTCTGTTTTTTCTGCCTTATTACTACTGTTGTTACCACCAACAACCATCAATCAGTTAAACAATGCAAACCTGTTTGCTTGCGCATGTGTGTGTTTATGTGTGTGTGCACAAGACAAATTCTCATAAAACGTTGCTCTATGACGCCACTAGTGGTCAAAAACACCACAGGGTACCTTTAAATCATGACTCATTTTTCAAATTTCACATGAACAGCAAACAGGGGCATGTAACATATAGTGTGTCTTCACCAGTAAAGGAAGACAAAATGTCCCTTTTTCCTTTTTACATTTTGTCTTTCCTAATTTCTTTCGTACTTTTCTTTCCCCTTCCTTCTTCTCATCCTCATATTCTTCCTCTCTTCTTCTCTCAGGGTTTGGGGGAGTTGAGGAATCTTCTTCATGAGTTGCCAGTTGCAAATTTCAACCTGCTCAACTTTATCTGCCAGTAAGACCCCTCCACCCTCGTTATTTAGACTGACAGTCAGTAATCATGTTTCCATCCAAGTAGTTATTTATTATTTATATTATGAAATATTGATCTTAAAAGGTTGGATGTAAAGCACCAACCTGGCAGCTGCATCCTCCACCGTGTATTTTATTCACTTAACGTAGCAAATGAAACACACCACCAGTTTGACTGATAATAAATTCTCTGCAGAATTACTCATCATAACTCAAAAATTGTGTTTCTTGTAATCCTTTAGTTATGTGAAGTAAATATTTCAGAGGATTTTCAACCTTGACAGAAAGTACATTATAGAAGAAGTTGTGAATTCTTGGAAGTAATTTTAAAACCGTCAGAGATATTAAGTATTGATTAGCCTTTTGTGTGTGTGTGTGTGTGTGTGTGTGTGTGTGCAGATTCCTCAATGAAGTCCAGAGTTACTCCAGTAGTAACAAGATGAGCGGGCAGAACCTGGCCACCGTGTTCGGGCCAAACATCCTCCGAGCCAAAGCTGAAGATCCAAAAAGCATCATGGGAGGTATACAAACAAAGTGAACATACCCACAGCACCATATGAATGAATTATTTTTTCTTCAAATTTATGTTCTGTAGAAAAACATGGATGTAGCATCTGAACCAAAAGGGTTCTTTCTTTCATTGACAAATATCCTAAAGGGGACAAATCATGATTTTTGTGATTTTCTGTTATTTTTATACTGGTATGACTTAAAGAGACAGGAGCTAAAACGACCTGTTGCAGACAGAGGCTGAACTGAGGGGCTGCATAAAGGGCCAGTACAAGATAAATAAGGAGTTTTTTTAACTGTAAATCATGCAAAGATATTCCAGTAGAGCCCCAGAGTGTACATATAGACCTGGAAATGTGCATGATATGTCCCCTTTAATCTATCTGTATCCATATGTGTCCCAGGTGCAGTACTGGTTCAGGTGTTGATGTTGGAGTTGATCAGAGAACACGAGTCTCTGTTCTCCAAGATCCCCCCATCCATCTCCTCCCGTCCTCCTGGAGGTTCGCACGCATCACCAAGTGCTCTGAGGCAGGCTCATCTCCACCCGTCTCCCTGCCTCCGCCAGCTGTCTCTGCCTCTCATCGCAGAGCGCTCCCAAGAGCCAGGACAGCCTGCTGCAGACGGACACAACTCTGGGTACAACAGACACATATGGGTGCTCTGGGAGTCATGTCAGTTCTCACAAACAAAATGAGCGCTGATGAATGAAGCAATGATGTCATATGCCAAAACTAAGTCTGGGGCCTTAAGTTTCTCACTCGTCTTAGTCAAATCAAGTTATTTTTATTCATATAGCCCAAAATCACTTATGCAGTTGCCAGGGGGTTCATTGAAAGATTGGAGAGTCATCTGATCAAATAAAACATTTGATGTGACTTAATGTATAATTTGTCCACATATTGAATTAGCTACAACACCTGAACACCACAATTGTGAAAAATAGAAAGAAAACAAGCAAAGAAGAAAAGAGAAACAGCTAGATAAAAGTAATGAAAACGCTGAAATAAATTTAATGAATGGTTAAAATAGTAAAAACTAACAGATAAATGGTTACAATAACTAAAAGTATGTGAGTAAACAGTTGAAATAGTTAACTTAAAGATCCCCTCCAGATATGTATCAAGACATAAAAATACTCTATTTGGAACATTAATGTGTGTCTGATAAGGTTTTTCCACAAAAATGTATGATTACCACGTTAAAATCCTGGAAATGGCATCTCCTCCTTCTCCCTCATTAAAAATTCCAGAATTGAATTTTGACAATATTTGGTAGATCGATTGGAAACATACAAAATTTAATTGACAGTACTTATCAGGACGTTAAAGACAAGACCACTTATATATAATATATTGGAAGCATGAAATTATCCCAACCAACTGCTTCTTTGTTCACTAAGTAGATGTCAAAAAGATATATGGACTCACCCTCACTCCCTTTCCTTTGTCCATTTATCTTCCCGCTTCATCCATCCATCTTCCCCACCCTCTTCACATCCATTAATCCTCTCATCCTTCTTTTCAATCCCTCTATTGTTCTGCTTTCATTCAGTCCTGTTCATCCCAATTCATAAATCTCCCATCTCTCCCTTCTGTTACTGTCTGGGGCTCAAAGTCGGCTCAGGTCACACTGCCTGAGATGCAATCTCAGTACTGATTCTCCTCCTTCCCAGCCTTCCATATACATTTGTCCATCCTTTGCATCCAATATCATTAAACCTTTTATTACATACTGTTGTAGTGGTCTAACCTTGACCTAGTCTAACCTCCCTTCCCTTGATTTCTGTAGCTGTATCTCCTCTGCTGCTGCCAAATCAGACTTGCCTTCAGGCCAGAAGAGACTTTTCGGACACCGCTACACCTCCTCTCACCCAGAGAACTGTTTCTACCCTCTACCCTCCACCAGTCAGCCCCTTCAGCACCACACTGACAGGCACAACATAGATTACCACCAGCCCCATGCTGGCCAAGGATCATCCCCTGCAAATGTTCAAACTTCCACAACCAGTCTTCAGCCACAGGACCTGCTGCCGGACAGCCCTAAGTCCAGATCGATGCTCACGGGCTGGGCAGAGGCCTGGCCAGGCCTGGAAGAGGCAGGGGCTAGTTTCTGGAGCTCTGGTGCTGCAGAAGGGGCAGAGGAAGAGAGTGCAATGCCAGAAGTAGACAGCGGGGGCAGCAGTGAGGCTCAAGAGGACAGCACCCCATCTGCGTACGACAACCTGGACAAAGTGTCTCTATGTCAGAGGATGGAGAACGTCCGTGGTGGAAATTTTGAAAACAACGTTACAGACAGCCATATTAGAACTTGTGAAGAGGAGGTGGAGCTAGAGGAGGCCAGGCACACAGCAGACTCCTCTTCATGGTCCTCCTGCGAGGTTCTCCCATTGGACGAGAGCAGTGATGCTATGGGTGGAGTTAGTCCTGACATCTCACCAAGGAGACCGACAAGGTTACCTTCAGGTCAGGTAGTAGAAGATGAAAACAGTGATAATGACGATCATGACGACGACAATGCCAATGATGATGATGATGATGATGATGATGATGATGATGATGCTGGTGGCGATGATGATGACAATGCCCACCACTATAACTATAACTCTCCAGCCTCCTGTTCTGTGCTCAGTAACAGCCCTCTCAGTACAGGCAGCTCGGAGGTGTTCCTCCCCTCTGGTCCTCCAGACCTCCAGGAGCCTGAACCTCAGTCACAGCCCGGGGACACTCACTCACTCCTGGCTGAGCTGCGGCAGCAGATGGCCCAGCAGAAGGCCGAGTACCAGGCCAGGATACATAGGTGAGACAGCATCTGTCCTTTGACTTTGTTGAACCTGATACTTAAGGTTATAAATGAAGGGATCTGCCTTGTTTAGTCACTGGCCTTTGTTCCACCTGGTATCCAACTGCTTCTTTAATGTACACTTGCTTGAGATAGATTAGGCCTGGCCTATTTCAGCAGGAATGGTCTCATGACAAATGGTCTCAAATATTGTACGTTTTAGTATAATTTCCCCTCATGAACTGAGCGGACTAGGCCAAACCAAAAACACCCCCAGACCAAAAGTACACAAAAGTACGCAGGCACACCTGTCCAGGCAAAAAAAAAAACTGTGATAGGTTACCATATGGAGAAAAACTATACTTTATGCTTTGGAAAACAATTGGCAGTAATTAAGAATTATCTTACCTGTAGGGCAAATGGGCAAAAACATACAGAAAACACACTGAAACATGTAATTAGACACTTAGTTTGCCTTGTGTTTGACCGTAAATGTGTTTATTCCAAATTTATGCTGGTTATACTGACAAAAGTTGACTGAAGGTACATCTTAACTCATAGAGGTGAGAAGTAACCAAAAATATAGTCAGATACAGTCATTTTGTGTTGTTAGTGTTAGTCTATTCTCATGCCATTAATAGTAGCCTAATATAAGCCAACAAAACAAGGATACACTTAAAACATCAATAAATATTCATGTTTCACAAGTGCAACATGTAGCTCGTGTTTGTTTAAAGCCTATGTATGTACTATTTACGTGCGCGTGTGTTGCAGATTGGAGCGTTGTAATGACGTCCTCGAACGGCAGGTTGCAGTACTGCGGGTCAGTCTGGAGCAACAGAAGCGCAGCCAGAGCGTCGCCGAGATCAAGATCCGCAACATGGCGCGAGCCAAAGCTGACGCAGACCGCCGAAACAACACACTGCAGAGAGAGATGGAGATGTTCTTCCAGATGTATGGAGAGATCAGAAAAAGAGGAGGAGGGGACGAAGAAGAAGGAGGAGGGAGTAGGAGAGAACGCATCTTACAGAGCCTCTGAAGAGGAAAAGAAAGATAGGTAGACGAATTCTTTGAATGGCATGAATAGTGGAGGGTTTGTTGGTCAGAGCTTGATGAAAGAGATGGGTGGATAAACAGAGAGTGAAACTAAGAAATTTCACAAGAAATGAAATGATCCTGATAGTCTCTCAGTCAGACAGTTGTGTGTCATTTGATTGTGTTAGCCTCAGGCTGAGTTGGTTCAGTTCACGTCAAGAAAGTTTTGGTGAGCAGCAGTTTGGGATGTTGGCTAGCTTCTTCACCCGTGAAATGAATGTCCCGGGGCCTGTTGGATTGGTTGATTGGAGCAACTGCTGGACACTTTTTGTGTCTTAGTGCTTTACAACTCACTCGGGAAGCCCGAGTGAGTTGTTATTCAACATGAGCCTTTAAGAAAACGACCTCCTATTTGGACGGTTCTGGGACAAGAAAGATCTAGTGGAGTATTGGAAACTGAAAGCAAATGCAGACTACAAGACTTTCAATAAGTCAAATATTTTCAGTAAGATATCTCAGACAACACATACTGATAACAAGATTATTCCAGTTTAACAGATCTACAGATGGAGTGAGAATGCTAGAAGCTCATTGATCTCATGCCAAAGTTCACTAAGCCTCTCTTCCATCTCGTGTCCATACACTGTGGAACACTAGTGCCTATCTCTGCCTTCTTCTAAGCCATTGTCTGAGCCAGTGTCTTCTTCCTCCTTCCTTTCTCGACCCCAGTTTGAGAGCTGTCACGCTCTCATTGGATATTGCTAATCTCCCGTCTCAAACTCATCTCTGAGGAGCCCCAGGTACAAGTGCATCTTGTATTTGGCTACAATAAATTTAAACTTGTTTGAAAACTGTCACGTCTCACGACGAAGTCAAGACACATCTCAGAGTCACTAGAACGACGTTATTACTACTGAGGGGACTGCAGATTAAAATTAGCTATAAGCTAACCCTGGTACAGTATATCAAATGGTAACATTTATTTTTAACACTGTACATAGTCCCTTACAAATAAAATTAATAAATAAATAAAATACTATACTACAAGTGTGGATTGCTTGCTGACTCAAGTGTCAAAAACTTGTCTGGGTCAGGCAAATCGTATCAAACATCATGTATTTTCTGCAGCAAGTGATGTAACATTTGCTATGAAAAGAAGTAAGTAAATAATACAGTAAATGGACAGCTAACATAAGCTGCTGCACAGGAAAGGGCTTGGAAAATCTGAACATCTGAGACATCTGTGTTTCTTTGTTTCAGAGCTCAGTACTGAGCAGTGTCACTGGGAATTACTGACTTTTAGCTGTGGGCTGAACGCAGCATCATGTCCTGTTGGAGGAACTTGTGGGAAATAAAAAAATATCAATAAAAATCAACTTGATGCACAGAATGTTCATGAATCAGATGAGTTTCGGAGCAATCTGCTGAAGATTTCTGAATCAACTGGATGTTTTCCGGCGTGCTACCAGACGGGTTTTCTCTATAATAATAAGATATTGACTGGATGCTATACTTGATGATTGTGTTTCAGGAACTAGACAGCCTTGCTGTGCAGGAACTCCGACAGACTGAAACTGCACTGGTGAAAATGTGCTGTTTTTACAGTTTGAGTGCCAGTCATCACACAGACTAAACCTGCACAATGGCTGAAACATAAAGATACCAGAAGCCTTGTTCTGTTCAATTTGCATGAAGATGCCTTTCCAATAAAACTCTTACCTGAAAATAAACTTGCACTCCTCTTTCTACAGATGATTTAATTAGTGCATCTTTTTTCAATGACTTTGTCGAGTAGTGGGGCATGTTGACTATCAACCGTTAACAGCTTTAATTGCTAATTATTAAAGGACAGATTTATAATATTTGAAGTGTGTCTTAAAACAATAGTCAGGTGCCCATGTGAACACTGAAACAG
This sequence comes from Scomberomorus guttatus, assembly GCA_038419695.1. Taxonomy (NCBI): domain Eukaryota; kingdom Metazoa; phylum Chordata; class Actinopteri; order Scombriformes; family Scombridae; genus Scomberomorus; species Scomberomorus guttatus. The sequence goes on along the minus strand of CM076460.1, from coordinate 26,692,983 downwards.
GTTTTGCTTGCTGCTTCTGTTCATACTGACCATTAGAAGATCCCCTTAAAATGTGCTTACAATGTAAGTGATGCAGGACAAATAATGTATTTAAAAGTTTCAGCCATCTGAGTTAGTGAAATAAAGTGCATATCTTCCACGGTTAGTCTTTTTAGTTAAAAAAAAACCCTTTGTGCCTCTGTTCAGCTACAGTGGAAGAATAGTAACAAAAAGAGGGAATTTGGCACTAAAATGACTAACTTTGAAAGATATTGACTTGATTTGACTAAGTTGGATGGCTGAAGCCTCAAACGTTTTAGCACAGAAGCAGGGCTGTTGATTTTGTCCCCTTCCATTGAAAGTGCTTTATGAAGGGACCTCTTAATGGCCAGTATGAGGAGGAGGAAAGATTACAAAAACATGTGTCTATGCTGATTTGGGCACCTGACTATTGTTTTGGGACAGACTTGAAAAATTGTGAACCTGTCCTTTAAGGTGCTGGACTGAGTTCAATTTTGTTTGTCCTCCAAATTCTGTAACTGTAACCACTCAGGATTTGGAAGATTGGACCAACATGATGCTCCTCTCTGGCTGATGTGAGAGGACCGACAAGCCAATATCAGCCAATCAGATCCCTTAAAGACATTATATATCTTTAAATGTGGAGTTTGTTTACACACACACAGTTACTTTCTTCTTTAAGATAAACTTAATTTTGTTCTTTATTTCTAATTTGCCTGTTACAGTGTTTGCAAGAAAAGATGTTACTAGATGGAGAACTGAGGCTCTCTGGAGGCTGACATAAATTACTACAGATTAACAGATTTGTATGGCAATAAACTCAAATGCCATACAAAATATGTTACTTAATATGTTATACTTTTTTCATACTAGAAATAATGAAACACTGACTCTTGTTTTGTGATGAGAATGTAACATTTATTCTCAAACTGTTTTGGCAAAGAAAAATAAACTGTCCAGAGATTATATAAATCAAGCTAAATCATCATCTCTAAACCATCAACTGGACAAAAAACATTGAATAGATAAATCTGAAACATAATTCAGTCAGTCTGTACTACAGAGTCACATCGACATACAGAGAGGATTCAGTCAGGGGGAGATTTAGGGAACAGCGTCACACTTTAAACACAGAGCACTTGTGAACACAAACTATGAAACAGAAACAGTCATCGTTTAATATTTACAGCTGCTGAAAACAGTGAGGGTGACTTTTTACACTGTGTCCAGCTTCAGGATCTTTCTCGCAGTACGAAAAGGAATTGAGCACCTGATTAACACCTCAGCAGAGTTACAGATGGCAAATGACTTGGACTTGAATTTTTCACTCCATAAATGGACAAACCTTTCCACTGAATACACATTTTGCCGGCGAAGACTGTTTCGATTTGATAATAAAAGTGCAACAATAATAATAATAATAACGATAATCAGACAGGTGCTACTTTTCATTTAACAGACAGGTCATAGAGCTTATTAAGCTTCTCACACACACACATCTTACAGAAACCATGTATACACAGCTGTAGAGATGGCTGACACCGCTGCCACAAGACAGAAAACTTGCTGCAGTTTAAATAAAACTTCCGGGGTTGCTGTAAGGTGTCGTCTTTTCTTAGAGGTGCAGGATGTTTCCTTGCACTGTGACAACTGAAAATGTATCTTTAATTGCCAAAAATGCAAAAGCGTATCTGTGAAAAGCTAATTCACCTTTTATGAGTGACACAAGGTTTCTGCAGGACGCTGTTAAGCACCAAAACTAAAGAGAAACAGGAATTCCTATATTTGACTGCTGATAAAAATAACAAAAACAAAAAAATTAACAAAATATACAAAGTAACAATAATAACTAATTGGTCCCTCTTCTTCATTTTTTCCGTTCTTCATATTTTTCTATTTTGACTGAATCCAAGCACGCTGCAACATGTCAATGTGTGAGTCTTGGTCACATGTGGTTCTGTTTTTAACATTTCTTCATATGCACACACACCAGGCGGGCATTTTTCCACCCCCCCAAAGAACAAAATCTGTTGCTACAGTAGCAGATAAAAAAAAAGAGCCTTCATTTATACATTAAAACATCTAAATAAAAAGTGGAACAAAAAACAAATAAGTGGAACATTTCAGTGAGCAGGAGCCTGCCAACTTTCAAAAATTTCCTGAGAACTTTTTTTTTTTTTTTTTTTTTACAATTTTGAGTTTTGTTTTTGTTCTGTTGGTTTGATTTGTATTAAACATCACTTGAGGAATTGTTTAGACTGATTCTTCTCACCCTGCTTAGTGAAATGTCCCTTTAAGACAAATGAAATATTCTATAGAGGAAGTTTTCTCGTATCTTTTGCATCCGGAGGGCTGTTTAACACGGGAAGGGTTGGATAGTCGAGCTAGTGTCTGTGGTGGGAATGGTGGGGATAAAGTGCATTCACAGGGGATTAGTTTTCAACCAGGATCACCATCATCTTCACCTCTGGCAGTACAAAGTTCTTAAAGTCAATCAGTAAATGTCAGTAACCCTCCACATTATTGAGACTCGGGTTAATTCATGCTGAATGTGTTGGTCTGAGCCCATGTGTGGTGTAACAGTTAGAGGGGTAAAGGATAAGAGAAATGTTTGAGAAAGAGTTTGATTTTACAGCCAAGCAACACAGTAAATGCCTCAGATGGGAGGTTTTCTTATTCTCTTCAGAATTGTTTCAGTGGCGAAGATGGTGGACATTACAGTGGTTATCTGAATGTTGGAGCTGCTGTTGAAGGTCCCATGAAATGACTTTGAGATTGTTAATTTTCTTTTCTTGATGTGACACATTTCCACATGTAACAGTGTGTTGGGGTGAGAGCCTTTGTCAGCGTTAAGTGATGTTGTAGCAAACTGACATCCAAACTCAAACCTATGATGCATGTCGCTGCTGCTAGCGACAGTTAGCTTAAAGTATGTCACAGCTCGGGTCTTATTTTTGACATGAAAGTAATTTGGGAATATGGTAACATTAATACGACAAAGTTTGACGGGCAAGAAACAACATACAGGCTACAGTTTAGCCAGATTAGCTTAAACACTTTGGAGGTAAAACTGAAAGTTAGCTCTCCTGAAATGTCGCTAACAATCTGTCATTGCACAGGAAGACCGAGTGCATGCAACTATAGTCAGCTTGTAAAATGCATGGATGTGTAATGAGAGCTGGATACGGCGCCACCACTCAGCCTTCCCAGTGGCCCCTTGCAGCAAAAAAATTCACTGCGGCCCAAAAAGCATTTTTCCCCCCCATAGACCTCCATTATAAAAGAGAAATCTATGAAACTGTTGACAGGACACCTCCAACGGCAAACAAAATGAATTATTACTCTGCATTATTATTTATAAAACTTTCGTAGAGCCTAGAAAATCAATTTTAAAGTTTGTGATGTCATCCCAATGTAAAGTTAATGGGCTGAGCAGGAAGGTGTGTGGGCGGGGCCAAAGGGAAAAACACCACTGCGGATACTCAGTCAGCCGCACAACGCGGAAGCTAGAAAATGTTTTGGCTCACACACCAGGTGAGCAGTTTTAATTCAAGTGAATAGGCACTATCCTTGATTCCAGTATCCAGTTCCTATAATCCAAACTGTCAGGATTGTTTACCGTCAGTTTGGGTAATAATTTTACTGTTTTCCTTCGTTTTCTCTTGAAACCTGCCCTAAACTTCTTTTTTAGAAATGTTGCCGCTATCCCAGATGTCAGTAATTAACTTGAGCACAGTGTCATTATTATAAATGATGGACAAAACTACGAAAATAAGACCCAAGTTGTAATAAATGTGAATTATTCAAAAGGGCAAAAGTAGACTTGTAGGATTTAGATTTGACAGCTAGAAAATGCCATTTGACATAAAAATGTATGAAATGCACTGTTGACACATTTTAAAAGTAACAACAGACTGTGTAGCAGTTTGTGCAGGAACAGATGGTAACAACACAGAAGATTTCATTTCATGGGACCTTCAGCGTCTGCAGCTTTGACAGATGTCGTGTGTCCTCCTAGAAGCCAGAGGGCGTCAGGATGTTCATGTCTCTGGGTTTGAGCTTGTGTGGTCGCGCTCCCTGCCTCCGACCGTCCACTGTGGGAATCTCCATTTTGGGCGGGGACACCTTCTGAGCGGCAGGATTATCAGCCAGCCGTGTGGCCTGTGACTTCATTACCTCTATGGGGGATGGCTTCTGGGCGCCGCGGTACGCCTGCAGCGCAAACCCTGCTGGGAAAAGAGAAAAAGGAAATAAATTCTCATATTTTTATATTTTATATTATATATATTATTACACTTTCCTTTTATCTATTTAACATTTTAACTCACCATATTGTAATTCTGCTACAGCTACTTCTGTCTGGTCTGTCTGTTGTTCCGCCCTCTGCCACTGTTTTCTCATTTTCTTCCCTTTTATTCCTTATTAAAGTGTGTGTGTGTGTTTATGTGTGTGTGCATGTGGACTTCCTTATCCAAACCAAGAATTAGATTTTGGAGATTAGACTTTTACACATTGTAAAGCCCTCAGAGAGAAACTTGTGATCTTGAGCTACAGTATATGAATAAAACTGACTTAACTTGACAATGATCCAGATGTAGATCCACATTTACACAAATCTACCTTTGTTTTGCCGTGAAAGTAAAACAGAGTGTATGTGCAATAGATAAATGTGTGGGTGTGGTGGTGTATGACTTGTATGTTTACTGCCATTGGCTTTATTTTTCCTGCTTTTTATGCTGCTGGTTTAATGTTTATCTTTTCTATGCGTGGTGCTTTTTATTTGTTAATTTACTGTGGAACTGCAATGCAGAGTCCATGGGGACAAATCAAGTATATCTTGAAATTGAAGTAAATTACAAATTTTAAGAATATGTTTACAGGATCAGGAAATGTATTAAAAATAAATTATACAAATGGTTTGGTTGGGTTTAGGCAGGAGAACATGTAGTATTGGACGGTTCAACACACTGTTAAAGGTTTAATGTCCTGAAAATTTTACATACAGTGTGACCCATCATTAATCATCATTAATTTCATACATGTAAATGTCCATAAGAAAACTATAAAGGCAGTCTTACAACTTGATTTTTCCACATTGCACCAGTTGTTAGTTGAAAATAACAAAAAGCCTTTTTTTCTCGGTTTAGAGATAAACACTTAAGTGAAACAACATTTGCAGCTACCCTCTGTGTTTTCCTTCAGCTGTCATTCCTTCATTTATCTCCACGCAAACGTCCATACTTTTACCTACCTAAAGTCATCCTGGAAAAAAGATTTTAATAGTTTCCAAACTGATTGAATTATTCCACATGTGAAAATCTCAACGTTGTTGCTCAGCAGCTGTCAGTGATCTGAATCTAAACCAGTCTGATCAAAGTTTTTTATCACCGGGACGCCAAAAAACTGGGCTTCACTATTTTCAAAAGCCAATAGCAGACAGAGGTTTCAGCTGTGTTAGTCAGTGTTTACTGTCAGTCTGAAGGTCATTCAAAACCCCCACATCATCTTTCATCGAGTTTCTGTTGACGCTTGTTCAAACAGAAGGTAGTTCACCGCTGTTTGTGTTCAGCTTGTTTGTCGTTTGTTGAGGAAAAAAGGCGCCATGAGGATCCTGTTGACAACCAATGAACCAAATCCTTACATTTCTAACAACAGCGTGGATCCTTACGCACGAGAAGAGGAGCAACTTTCGGCGGCTTTGTTCACACACAATATATTTTCAAACACTTTTTGTCAGGATTTAGCGCCTCATAGTGAGGCGATGCTGTTTACCTCCAGTTGTAGTGTCGGATCCCAGGTCAGAGGCTGACTTCTGGACGAACGGACGCGGCCCAAACACGCTCCACCGTTCGACCACACCGCCAACTCCTCCTCCTGCTCCCATGTCTCCTCCCATGTCCACACTGCTGTTGGAGGAGCTCATGCTGACCTCTGAACCCGTACTGTTGAACCAGCTCCTACACAAATACACAAATAGTGTGTAAACTGGAACAAATGACAGATTTTTGTTGTTTATGTCATTTCTTGGAAGGGTAGACAGGCTCAAACTGAATTTAGACCACAGGACATGGAAAACACAGTGGTGGTGTGTGTGTGTGTGTGTGTGTGTGTGTGTGTGTGTATACCTGCGCTTTTGTTTTGGGGAGTTGTGTGGTGTGGTGGATGGGGTGGACTGGGCGGAGGAATTCTGCCGCTCTTCCCTGGCCTCCATACTCTGGATCTGCATTTTCTAAACAGCAACAACAAAAAAGGCTTCAGTCTCGTGTTTCAGTGGCCACAGTGTTTCCTCAAAAAAAAAACAATCAAAAATCAATGTTTGTGGAGGCAGTTTTTACTTTTATGGACCAAAACCTGCAAATTTTAAGAAACAGCTTAAAACCCCAGTTACACAAAGCAGGACGTGATATGGTTGACAGACCATTTCGATAATTTAATAATTGTTTCAGTCATTCAGCTAAATATTTTCTGATTCCAGCTTTTCATATGAGAGGATTTGCTCTTTTTTCCATCACATATGACAATGAATTTTATATCTTAAGGTTTTGGACTGTTAGTCAGACAAAACAAACAAACTGAAGACAACACTGTGGGCTTTGATATTTTAACATTCATAGACTAAATGATTAATCGAGAAAATAATCGTTACTTGTAGGCCTGATCCAAAAGATAACATCTGACAGTGGGTTTTACTAATCCCTGTCCATGACATATAGTGCTCGCCATAATTGGCATTGCTCTTCTCAAATATGGGGCTCACATTTTCAAGACTAAGGCATGTTAATAGAGCTGCAACGATTAGTCAATTAATCAATTAACTGATGTTTTTGAGTGATTTTTTTAAGAAAGAAATTCTCTTGTTCAAGCTTCATGTGAATATTTTCTGGTGTCTTTAGTCTTCTGTGATAGTAAACTAAATATCTTTAGGTTGGGAAACAGTGATCGACATTTTTCACCATTTTCAGACACTTAATCCCTGTCTTATAGTATTATAACCCGCTGCGCAGTGTTTTGGAATCTGATAAGTCTTCATACACACTCATCTGTTAATTAATGTTCCTGGGTCATGTTTCATCGACCGGTGTGCAGCTTACCTGGAAGGATTCGGGCATGCGGTGGAGGTTTCGTGTGTCCTCAGCAGTCAGGCCTTTGTGGGGCATGTAGCTGGCGTCAGTTAATCCCACCTGCTGCTCAAACTTGTACATACTATCATGACTCTGCTCTGAAAACGCAAGACAGAGACAGAAGCTTTAAATCAAATGTTTAAAGTGACTGTGTAGCTTTTATGCATTCATCCACTGTAGTTTTAAAATGTTCAAAACATCCACCGAATCTTGTCAAACCACTGATGTGTGACGTAATTTACATTATAAGGGACTGCAAATTAAAAATAACCTTTTGGCCAACTCTGACGTTATTATAGCAATATTTATTTATGCACACTGTCCCTGCTCAGTAAACTAATAAATTAGTAAATTAAAAAACTGCTTCTTTATCATTCTTTACATGCAACCTTTTCTGACTTGCTAACAGAACAAGGAAACAACAAATGTTTTACAGCCAACTTTAGCGCCTACAGGAGAGTGTTTGATACTTCAAAGATATTTTTGGATGGGTTACTGTAACATTACACAACTCTAGAGTGCTTGAATAGAGATTATTATTGTCATTGTGGGATGTATCTTACTGGTGATGAGCGAGTTAATGATGATGGAGGAGGCCTTGGCTTTCACTACACCCGGTGACCTGGAGGGGGCATTGTCTGGCACTGTAGACTGACTCACTGCACCACTTTCATCCTCCTGGTGAGAAAAACATCATCATCATTAATATAATTTACACACGTTATTAGCCTACACTCCTCCTCTTGATGACAAACCAGGCACTGTAAGAGTAAGTAGAGGGACAGTTACGTTGTCCCTATAAAGCGCCTGTGTGTGGTATGAAGGTCGTCTCTCACCTCAGCCAGGTGTGTGAACTTCCTCTCCGGTACGACTGGTCGTCTCCACAGGTTGTTGATGTTGATGTCATGGGGGGGCGTGGACATGGGGGCCTCCAGGTTATCGTCGTAGCTGAGGGCTCGTCGGGTCATCCCGATGGGAAGCTTCATCCCGCCCATCCCGGAACCTTCTATGGCTGCGGACACAAACAACAACAACAACGATGACTAAACAACAGCTTTCTGCTCACTTTCTGTTTCTGGCAGCGTTTTACTCTCAGCTGTCCTCACATTAATATATTACAGTTTTTAATAAAGGAGATGGAGCAAAATGACTTTTTTGGGCCTTTTTCCATTGTGGAAAAAAATATAGTCAATAACCTTTTTTTTACATTTGCAAAAAATCCCATGAAAAGACCAAACGATTGATAAATGAATCCTACTTACAAGTAGTCTGTGTATTCAAAGCCTAATAGATAGTAACATCATACTTCCTTTAAGATGTGTCTTTAATATACATGTTTGTTCTCATATTAAAGTGCCACAGATTGCTGCAGTGGGTTACTATTTACAAACTGTGGTCGACAATGATTAACTGCTTTACCTGTAAGTTTCCCAACATAACCTTCACCTCCATGGTGTCAAATTAGTCATCGAGACACGCACACTAATATGCCAGTTTTTTAAGTATCCCATTTCTGTGTTTGTGAATCCAAACATCATATCCTCATTTCAGAAACCTGGATAATGTAAAAATCTTGTTGTCTTGTGTGGTTGTTTTAGACTAAAAATGGGGATATTACATACACAACTACAACTGAGGAAAGAACAAACCTGAAGAGCTGAAACGGTTTATTTAGCAAACCTGAGACTTGGAACATGCTGCATTAGTAGGTTTACAAATCTTTGCTGCATATTCGTTTACTGTGTTAAAAGGGCTGCTAATGCCAGGAGCTCAAATTTCATGCTGGATTCCCATAAACATGGCACTGATCTTTTTGTTCTTGTTCAGTTCAGGCTGTAGTTAGATATAAATAGATATTCATTAACAATGCGTGCTTCTGTGTGACTCACTGTGTGAATGTGTGAGATTCCGATCCACTCACATGCGTCTGGCATCAGAGACAAAACAATCTGTGTAATCCGCTGTTATATGTGTGAGGCAACTGAGTTTTCACAGTCTGCCAGGGTTTGAAAACAGGATGCTTGACCCGCATAAATCATACTGAAGGCTTCAGTGCAAAGATATGGGAGCAAGGTAAAAAAACACAACTGAAATCAACTTCTCAGAGAGTAGAAGAACGGTGAGACGAGCATCATTTTGAACATTCAGCCATCATATCGCACACTAATTCTTCCCAAAGGTGACTAATTATGCCCATTATGTCCGTGGGACAAAGGAAGACGTGAGGACGCCATCTGGGGTTTTAGGAAACAGTGATCAACATTTTTCACCATTTTTCGACATTTCATGAACCAAACAACTAATAGATTAATCAAGAAAATAACTGACAGAAAATAATCATTAGTTGCAGCCCTACACTGTTGTAAGTAAAATATCATTGTGTGCTATAACAATAAGATTTATCTTCACTGGAACTAGTGGATCTAGCCAAAACAATAAAAACAGCCCCAGAAAAGTGCAACACAGTATGTATATGTATACTCGTGCAAGAATTACTCACCTGGTAAGTCGCCTGGGCCAGACATGATTTCAGTAAGACAATGAACAAGATCAACCAGGACAGGACCTGGAAAAAAGAGACAAAAGCGAGAAGTCTGCATTATTAGATATACATACAGAGGTAATTAATAGAAAACAATATAATGAAAGAGATTCTGCTACCCTGTTCTCTGCAGCAGCAAAACACTTTCACAGTAAACCGGTTTCACTCTGCAGCCTCCTCATCCTGCACATTTCTCCATAAGTATCTACAGTACGTCTCACATTACAGCAGTGATGTAAAAGAGATATAGAGACAAATAAAACAGATAGCAGGCTCATACCTTTCTGCTGTGTTGCTGTGGAGTGGACTGGCTGGTGAAGTGGCAGTGGCAATGGTTACATTGGTCTGTCTGTGACACACAAAACCCTCTGGCTATGCATTGTGGGTAAGCAGCCAGGCCAGGGAAGCAACTAAGGGGACAGTCAAAAGACAGCAGTAAGACAATCTCATCCCTTTAATATCAGGGCAGGTCCTTGTTCTACGGTTTTGATGCTTTGCAGATGCTTTCACTTTGTGTCTTTTAAAAACATAATTTCACATACATTTTGTAAACTATAATAATTTAAAAAAGCAAGTTTAGCAAAATTAAATAACTCTAGAGGGCCTGTCAAACACAGAGTGGTTAAATTTCATCTGTAAGAAAATACCCTTTTCCAAACTGTACAAGAATTTTTGACTCTTTATAAGCCTGTTTCTTTATCCACTTGTGCCCTCACATTTAAAAACGTGCTTAAGATGCGTAACTACAGGTTTTGTTTTAGGTCATTTCTACAAGTGAAAATGCTGAATAGAAAGCATTCAGCCATGGTGAGAAGGGCACATTATTAACATTAAAGAGATAAAAACATCTGATGGACATGAGAGACAGAGAGTGATCATCCCCTGTTTATAACCAGCAGCGGACTGCAGGATTATTCCAGAGGATGACAGCAGACAAACTGGATTACATAACCTCTGTACGCAGGGGTGCTGCATCGCTGACCAGAGGCTCACTTCTAAATAAAAGCTTACATTTGGTCTTGTGGGAAAGATGGAACACGTACAATTTCACAGTTTCATTCAACATCTAGAAATATAATTGTACGGACACCAAGATTTACACATACACACACGCATCAGTATCGCTGAAAAGTAACATACAGACAGGTTACAAATTAAAGGAAAAACCTGAATAAATGAGTGGAGACACATAATAAATGTGGATGCTTCCACATACAGGTGCACCATATGTTACAATTAAGCAATTAACATCCAATCATGCTCTGTGGCATGTATAAAAATATTGAGCCGGCCCAGTTGATTCTGATTTTGTATCAAGATGGCAAGACGAAAAGATCTAAGTGACTTTGAAAGAGGGTTCATTGTTGGGGCACCGATGGCAGGAGCTTCAGTCACAAAGACTGTTCAGCTGGTTAGTGTTTCAACAGGAACAGTGACAAAAAAGTGACATCTGCATTTAGATCTATGGGAAAGACATCAGTAAATAGGGTCGGAAATTGTGGTCGACAGCTCACATTTGATGACCGTGATGCTCGAGCATTAGTGCGATATGTAAGGAAAAACAGAAGAGCAACTCTTCCTCAGGTGACTGAGAATGTCAGTGCAGGACGTGACAACAGTCCGCTGACAATTACATAGAGAGGGATATTATCGTAGGTTTGCAGTGCATAAACCCCTCATTACAAAGATGAATGCATGTTTGAGAGTTCAGTGGTGCAAAAACCAGAGGCCCTGGTCTACAGAGATGTGGAAAAAAGTGATATGTTCAGATGAGTCATCCTTCACCATATTCTCGACAAGTGGGCGAGTGTATGTGTGGCGTACACCAAGAGAACGGCACAGGCCTGAATGTTTGACCCCTACAGTGAGGGGATCCGGTGGCTCTGTTATGCTGTGGGGGGCATTTTGCTGGTATGGTTTGTCCCCTTAAAAGGGAGGGGTCACTGCAAATCAATATAAAGTCTGAGTGATCACCTTTATCCTATGATGAAACATTTCTATCCTGATGGGAGTGGTCTCTAACAGGATGACAATGCTCCCATCCACAGGGCACGAGGGCTCACTGAGTTGGATGAGTATGAAAATGATGTGAATTATATGCCTTGGCCTTCAGTCACCAGATCTCAACCCAGTTGAACACCTATGGGAGATTTTACATCACTTTGTTTGATAGCGCTCTCCACCACCATCATCGAAACACCAAATGAGGGAATATCTTTAGGAATAATGGTGTTCATCCATTCAGAAGAGTTCAGAGACTTCAGAGAATCAATGCCAAGGCACATACTAAGACACTTTATGATGGTTTTTCTTTTAACTTGTCACCTGTCTGTATGTGGCTGGATGTATGAAGAGATGAGGTTTATATTTTGAAACAGATGACAGGTGTTTTTGGACTGTGGTGACCTAAACAAGCTGCGACATTAACATTACCATATTGTTTACCTAGTTAGTGGTATAAACTAACATCGTTTAGTACAATCATGTCACAGAGCAAAACAGAATTACGGCAGACAAATGTGATAAACTGACAGCATCATCCACGATGGAGGCCACAGCCTCGTATAACACAAAACACCATCCACACATTTGGCATTTTACCGTCTTTTAAAAGCAGATACAATGCTGTAAAATAGGAATCCTTGACCTTTGAGAGTCATAAGATGTCATAAAATGTAGCAAATATTTGATTGACCAAGCAAAATGTTTTCCTGAAATTGAGCAACTCAGCGTTTCGGCGACGGGTAAATCACAGAGGAGACAGTTTTTTTTAAAGGTATTGTTTTACTAAAACAGGTGCTGCTTGGTGTATTTATCTCATCCCGAATTGAAGAATGGCTCCTACACATTTTCAAAATGGCAGAAGTCGCGTTTTAACGTTTACACATGTCAACAGAGGAGCGTTACGTCGTTAAATTATACAATTTGTGAACGCAGTTCGGTGGCAGCCGGTACGGTCCGCCCGAGCGAGATAGCGGAACCTGTCGCAGCTGAAGGACAAGAAGATGCCAAACAGCTGGAGACTAACGCCGTTAGTCTGATTTATTTTGTCTCACCGGCGGTAATGACGGCTTCAAAGCGACGACAGAAACATCCGTGACCCTCCAATGTCGAGTAGATAGCGAAGAAAACAACAGAGTTGTTGGGTAGCAGCCATTATTGTGTCCGATAAATAAACTGGCTTCCTTCCTCGATGGTATGGTATGTTACGTGGCCTGATCTCGCTGCATATCGCGAGAGTTGAGATATCGCAATTCAATACAATGCAAAGGGCTTTCTTGGCATGGGAAACACACGCTTACATTGCTAAAACAAGTATGAAATAAAAACAAAAAGTGTACACATCATAAGTAAAGATCTGTTAGCATAAAGAAATATGTAAAACGTATGTGTCACATTGCAACATTGTTGTCAAATATACAAATAAGAATAGGTCAAATTAACTTAAAGATCCCTCCCAGACCTGTAATAATTTGTGTTTCCACAAAAAAAAGTTCCTTTATCATGTTAAATCCGTAAAATTAAATCTCCTCATTTTGCCTCATTAAAAATTCCAGAATCTATGAATTTGCAAATATATTTCATTTCAGAAGTTTAACTGCTGGACACAAGATGTCTCCTACTTCACTGTAAAGTCCATTCTCCGTTTATGTGCACTGGAGGCTTCAAGTTTCCACATTACACTTCTGTAAATTGAATATTGGACCAGGATTGGCTTCCAAATTATTTTTGATGTCTCAACTCATGCTCCTGTCCCTTGAAATTGGATTTTCAATGAGCACAGAGAAACTTTCCACTTTCAGCAGATGAATGGGAAAACGGCCTTTAGTGTCAAAGTCTGCACATACATCATTCTGCACAGTGAAGCTCAAACATGTAGGAATAAGAAGAAAACAGATTTTTGAGTGGAGGGGGACTTTAAGATTACAAACAAGAATTGTGATTTTGCTGTTGATATATATAAGTAAAGATAACTTAAAAAAAAAACAGAAAAATGCAGTTAAAAATATAAATACAAATAAATAATGAGAACTGTATAAACACTGCAATTTTTTTTTCCTTTTTAGAGAAACATATTTAAAGATGTGTAATGTGACCTTTCTTGCAAGAATCATGTGTAGTGCATCTTCCCATTTCCCTTGCCATAATTTTAACTATCACAATGAAACGCCTAACCCTAACCCTTACCCCAAACCTAATCTAAACCTAATTCTAACCTTGACTTTAAAACCAAGTCTTAACCCTCTTAACAGCCCTTTAAAGTTGTGATGTCCTCACAATGCGAAATGTCATCAGTACGATGGTTTCAAACTAAAACTCATCCACACAAAGATAGAAAGACGTACACACACACACACACACACACACACACACACACACACACACACACACACACACTGTTTGCTTGCTGTAATAATTTCCTGTTTCATACTGACCATTAGAAAATCTCTTTAATGCTTTTAATGTAAGACAAAATGATGGGGGACAAAATGCACATTCCTTCTTTTGTGCAGAAAATGTATTCAAAAGTTTATCTGATGTTAATATAAGGCTTCACCCATCCAAATGAGTCAAATCAGGTGGATATATTCAATAATCTTTTTGTATTATAAGCACTACCAAGGCAGTATAAAAAAGAGTGAAATTTGTACTAAGAAGATCAGAATCAGAATCAGAAACAACCTTATTACCAAGTAAGTTTGCACATACAAGGAATTTGACTTGGTGTTGTGGTGCATTAAAATAAAAAAATAGAAGGTAAGAGAAAATACAGGTACCACAGGTGTTCATATATAATATAAATACATTTTTACAGTAAAAAGATAAAATATATTCTAAATGAGTGAAAAGATATCCATTTGATTTGACTAATTTGTCCCCCATCACTTCCATTGAAAGCACATTAACAAAAGATATTTTAATGACCAGTATGAACATGAGCAGTAATTACAGTGAACAATCACTGTTTCAGCACCTGACAATTAGACTATTTCAAGACAGACATGAAAAACGTTTTTGTGTATTATTGGTGGCTGTTTGTCTCCGCCTAGTGGCTGACTCAGAGTCTTCTTTGCCTTTATTTGACCTGCTGTATTTTCCACAGAGGTATTCTTAAAAGGCAGGTTCACAATTTTTCAAGTCTGTCTTAAAACAACAGTGAAAGAGGTTTTCCTCGCTGTAATCATTCCTCCTGTTCATACTGGCTGTTAAAAGATTCACTTCAAATGTGCTTTCAATGTAAGTGATGGAGGCCAAAATCCAGTACAAAATACAAAAATGCATTTAAAGGATTATCTGAAGCTTATCTGAGGCTTCAGCAGTCTGAGTTAGTCATAACAAGTGGATATCTGCTACATTCACAGTCTTTTTAGCATCAAATTCCCTCTTTGTGTTTCTCTGTTGAGCTGCGGTGGAAGTATAGTAACAAAAAGAGGGACTTTGGCACTAAAAAGACTGAAATGTTGAAAGATATCTAAAAAACAAGATCAGGAAGTCTTTGTTATTTGTCTTTTTACCTGCCCCACTTAAGAGCACCTGTCTTTTGAGCCATGCAGTGCTTCCTTCTTCCATTGTAAGCTGTTGGAGGATATCTGCTTGATTTGACTCATTTAGACGGCTGAAGCTTCATATTAGCTTCAGATAAACTTTTAAATACATTTTGCACAGAAGGAGGACTGTGGCTTTCATCCCCCATCACTTACACTGTAAGTGTATCATGAAGGGATCTTCTAATGGTCAGTATGAACAGGAGGATTATGATGATTATGGCACCTGACTATTGTTTTAAGACAGACTTGGAAAAATTGTGAACCCGTCCTTTAATACTGGTCTACCTCTTACAGCAAATCCTGACGATAGAAGTTCACACACCCTTTACGACACTTAAAATTTACAGGTAAGTGTCAGGCTCACAGCGCCAGAGGCACTCAGGTTGAAGTAATGCCCCAGCTTTTCTCTGAGCACCTCCCACCTCCTGATGCACAGTATTTGCATACAAACCAGATCAAGCGCCTCCCTCTCTGGTTCGGTTTTCCTTTCCTTGGAAGGACTCCACTAACCGGACTTTCCTCTCTAGTTTTGCCAGCAGAGTAGGAAGTTAAACTGGGGCGGTTCAGCTCTCTGCTCCGCCACCGCTTCAAAACCTCTTTACTACCTGAGAATCTGCGCGTTTTTTGTTCCGCAACGACTTCTGCGCTTTGAGAAACTTTCCACTGTTTTTTTTTCTCTCTCTCTCTCTCTCGGTTTTGTGGGGGGTCTGAGCTGATCCGGAACGCCGATCTATCAAAATGTCTGTCCGCACAAACCAGAAGAGCACGACGAGCTACCGGACGGTGAAAGTCGCCTCCCCGGAGCCGGTGAGCAGCACGGTGATCTCGGCCGGCTCGGTGTCCCCGCTGCCTTACGCGCTGAACGGCTCCTACGACACGGTGCGGTACCTGGTGCCGATGCAGCAGCAGCAGTCCTACGTCCTGATGCAGCAGCCTATAATACAGCAGCCGATGATGCAGCAGCCGATGATGCAGCAGGTGGTGTCCCCGGTGTACCTGCAGGGTGTGCGACACCTGAACATCAGCAGCCAGGAGTGCGACATGCTCTACCAGCAGCAGAGCGCGGTGGAGGTGAGCACCATGTTCAGCCTGTTTTCTGCTCAAAATGATTGTTGTTATTATTATGAAAGAGCAAGGTTCTGAATCTGATACCCTACCAACATAATAACAAATAGTGATATTGAAATACAACACCTGTGGCATAAGGAATGAAGTTTACATAAAATAGCATCCAAGCTTTATCACTGTAATCCATCAAACTCCTACATTCCAGTTGGTTTATTAAAATTAATATTACTCTGTGCACACTAGCAGTCGACCACCTTTAAACCACCTTTACCGCCATAATTAAATAAATATTTTCTCAATGTATCCCTCTCAATGTCTCCTTATTGTCTAAAGTTAAAGCATAAAAACAGTACAACATGAGATTAACCTGATTTAACAGTATGTGAAAGAAACTAGGGCTGCAACTAGCGATTATTTTCATTACTGATTAATCGATTAGTTGTTTGGTCCATAAAATGTCAGAAAATGGTGAAAAATGTCGATCACTGTTTCCCAAAGCCCAAGGTGATGTCCTCAAATGTTTTGTTTTGTCCACAACCCAAAGATATTCAGTTCACAATTAACATTTGAGAAGTGATTAATCAATGTATTAGTTTGTGATTAATTTAATATAAACAAACACAGACTTTTGCAGGTTAATTAAGTCATTTTGGGCCCCACTAGGGCCCAATAGTTGACTTGTGCCACATATAATTAGAAGTAACTTGGTGAAAGTGGGAGGAAGAGCTGTAAATATAACAGTAATACAATTCTTCACAGTTTTAAGTTGTTAATTCTGAACATTTAAATTGATGGAAGGAGTGCTTGTACTTAAGATGTACTTGTTTTGTCTTTTAAGTCCTTAGTTGGTGTTCAGACACTTGTAAACTTCAGAAACCTCAAAGGCTTAGATACTTAGATTCTAAGCAGTGGACAGTTTGGTGAGTTTGTCATTGAACAAATCAGATTCCAGTCTCTGAAACGTCAGCTCTGTGCTGCTCTGCACTCTTCTTCTCTGGTATTTGTCAGAGATAAGAACACATAAATAAATATGAGCATGAGTCCAGATGTGGTTGTCTTCCTGGGATTTTTTGGACTCTTGTTAAATGTCACCATACATCACTATATCCATCAGTAGCTTTTGTTTTGAGTGCACACTTTTGTTTTCAGTCACATGTGTTAAAGGATATCGTTAATTAGTTTGTCCATCACAACAAGTATCAGTTACTGCAGGGTGTAAAGGGTATGCGGCACTTTGCAGCCTCCAGAAAAATATTAGCAGTGTAAGTATGTTGCCCATATCACATCAACCTATTATTTCTGACACTGTGGTTTGAATTTTTTTGAATCACAGTCTATAATCAGAAATAAACAGGTGAATATGATGGACAGAAGGCTGAGCTGATGCTGTAGTAATGGAAGACTCACACAGACTGATACACTAACCATGAAGAACAGAGCTTTTCACTAGATAAAGGAAAAAGTTAAATCAAATTAAAAATCATGCATATGAACATATTAGACTTAAGTATTAGGAACAATCCCCTAATATAGTTTTAGTAGTTAATAGTAGTTTTTTTGAGGAACTGGGTGTAATGTATCTTTAAAATCGGATCTGTTATTTGCTGATTACACTTTTTAAAATATAAAAAAACTGAATCAAGGGTCTTCCTGGTAGCCTAGTTGTTTAGACACACATGATGAAAACTTTTTGAATTAGATCTTTGTTGCAGGCTTTGTTGACATGTCAATCTCGACTATTTGCTGTCAATAAAAGACCCCAAAAGTAGTCTTTACAAAAAAGAAAAAGTTGGAAGAAGTTTTGTAGAAAAACCTTTTCTTATTCTTCAATGCAGCTTTGATCATTTCCAGTATTTGGGTTTAAAAATGCAGGAAAGTCACAACTTCACAAGAGTATTTGTGCTTTTCCTTAAATTCATCATTTCACTCCCTGACTGAATGACCTCTCTAACATTGTCTGCTCACATTCACTGTAGGCTTATCAATCCTGCCCTTTTCCAATCGACTAATTGATTAATTGACCAATAGTTCCAGCATTATAAATCAGTGTCGCGGTAGTTTTGTAACTGCATGGTTCTGCTAATCAATACAAACTGTGCTGCAGGCCTCAGAGTTTGTCACCTGTTAACGTGCTTGCACACAGCTCTGGTTTATCTGACTCTTCTTCCTTGTTGAGGATATTTATTCCTGCACCTGCTCAAATCTCAGCAGCAAACGCTTCCCTGCTCGGGTAAATTATCACTTCCTGTATGCCTTGCCCTTCCCTCCCTGGGAAGGTTTACCCAAGACCTTTTTGAATAATATCTGCTCTCCCACATCTTCCTCTTCTGCTTCCTGTAGTTTGCTTTGATTAAAATTTATATTCTTTGTACCTCATTCCTCAACTCCTAATTTTATTTAATGCATTTCGTGCAGCAGAATATTGTCAGGACTTCCTCTGGACCTTCCTTTTGGCTTCTTGTCGTCCTGATAATTTGCTAATTCAAGTTCATTCTGCTGTTTGAGGAGCTGCACTCAGATCAATGTGCGTGATGTGTTTGATAGAGAAGTGATGCCACACCCGGTCTGACTCTGCTGAGGCGGCACACCCTTACATTTGTCTACTAACACATTCTTCTACCTGGCTCACCTGGATCACTTCTGATGAATAAGATTGATATAAACTACATATTGAATTAC
Source organism: Scomberomorus guttatus (assembly GCA_038419695.1). Taxonomy (NCBI): domain Eukaryota; kingdom Metazoa; phylum Chordata; class Actinopteri; order Scombriformes; family Scombridae; genus Scomberomorus; species Scomberomorus guttatus. The sequence goes on along the minus strand of CM076460.1, from coordinate 26,674,024 downwards.
CAAGTGTGTGCCAGTAAAATCTGTTATTGAGGTCTGTACAGCGAAAAATTCCCAACATTTGCTAATCTCCGCAAATATTAGGATTTGCTAGTTGCTTAGTTTTATATAATTGTAAATTAAATATCATTGGGTTTTATTTGGTGGTCAAATAAAACATGCAATTTGAAGACGTCACCTTGGACTTCTGACACTTTATTTATTATAAATAAATTAATAGAATAATCCATAATGAGAATACGAATTATTTTCAGCCTTAAACTACTTTTGACTTTACCCATCACTGAGAAGACTGTTTCTGTATTTTACATTGTGAACAACAGTGTTGGATTTGGAGACAAATCTGCTGAACTGCTTTATGGTACAAATCTGGAGACATTTTACTTGGCAAGTTGACTATAAATACACGTACCTCATCTGAAATTATTTTGACTGTTACTGGCTCAGATTCAATTTTTGATTTTGTTAATTCCTCCAGAGTGACATCAGGGCGCAGGGACAAGTAGCAACATCACTGTCATACTTTCGGGAATGAGTACTGCGCTAAATTGTACAAAACATAAGGCTAAATGCTACATGTAGCTTCCTTTTTAAAAAGGATCAGTTCACCCAGATCACACAGTCAAGTTTGCCCCTGTGGTATCTAACCATGCAAACAGTTATTTGCTGTTTTGTTCCCAATGAAAATGGTGGACAGTGAAGTTTGTTTGTATAGTAACTAAGTGAGACACGGTTTCTGGAAAGACAGGTTACTATTTTCTAACGTTTTCAATGTTTTTAGCTTTACAAACAAAATTAAATTCTCCTCCATAGTATTCAGATTTCAGCAGAAGTTACATCAGTGTCAGAGTAGAACAATGATGCCAGAATTTTCTTTGGTGGTGAAGACTTGATAACAGCTTAGTGCAAGTTAAACTTGGGGCTACACACTGACACATTGTACATTGTATTGTATGTTGTATTTTGTTTGCCAGGTGATGTAACACCTTTGTGATGATGTAATGGGAACCAGGGAGACAAATGGTTAAAAAAAAAAAAAAGAAAAAAAAAAGATGTAAACGTTGGAAGTCAGTAACATTGTTCAAGGTCTTGTTGTGCTTAAAGGTCCATTCTGTGATATAAGGTAGAGTCTGCAGCAACCAAAGCCATTATTAAGTCTTGCAGGACAAGTCAAAGTCAAGTCTCAAGCCATCGAAGACTAGTCCAAGTTAAATCTCAAGTCATTCAAGACAAGTCCATGTACTTGAGTCTAAGTTAAGTCACAAATCTTCATAAGCAGATTTCAAGTCAAGGTTCCAGTCGACCTTTAAGGCCATCGTCTTTATTTGTTGTTGTTCTGAGATTTAATCAGGTCAAAACTTGATACTTGAATGCTTTTGTTGTTCAAGTCTCACAGAAGTCAAGTGTCAAGTTATGGTCACACTTCAGAGTTGAGTCTGTCTGTGTTTGTCAGACAATCAAAGTCCATATTTGATAACATTGTGTCATGTCTGACTTGATCATTATAGTTCTTATCTGGCATACACTAATACACTTATAAAAGTCCTCTGCGGTGCTTCAAGCGAATCAGCAGTGAAACATGTTTTTACATCTATTTCTGAACTAATGCGGTTGCTCATTCTGCTGTAAATAACCACATCTCACTCCCATCCTACATGATACACTGCAGGAGGAATCACACTGAAATCAGATTTACTTTTAGTAGTTTGTCTTCATTAAGTGCTTAATGGGCCAACAGTGCTTACAGTTCCAATTCCAGTTCCTATTAACTTTACTAGACAATAAAGACTTTAGTTGTTGCTGAATCAAGTCGAGATACACAATCTGACAACATGAGAATGTTTTTAAAAAATATTTTTCAAACTAAAGGATAAAGATGATGTCATACACTGTGTGTGTGTGTGTGTGTTGTGCTCTGAGGACACAGGTTCATTATTTTCTGTTCATGTCTGACAGTCTCCTCTTCTTTTTCTGTCTGTTTTGTCTGATATTTCAGAGCAGCAGCGGGCAGTCCTCATCAGTGTTCAGCCAGTTGTCCAGTCCCATGAAGAGCCCCGAGCCAAGTATTGAGGAGGAGGCAAGGACACACAAACACGCACACACACACACAGAAACACGCACACACACATGCAAATAAATGCACTAATTTACCTCAGCATGAAAGGTGAAAAACCCTCAGTGAAGCAAAAGTCTGGCAGCCACACAAGTATGTGTCCTTCACTTAGTATAAACCCACTGGAGCGAAAGCTTTTGTCTTAGTTTAGTTCAGTATTTTCTCATTTACTTTACTTTGTATTTTGTTGTAATAAAACACAAATGAAAAGATACACAAACTGAAAAATAGATGCAAATTAAGATTTAAGCATAAAAAGCAAAAATTGAATCTAAAAAAAAAAAATACCCAAAAAACTGCTGGCTAGTGGAAACTCCACTGGAGAGACCTCTAAAGTTGGCAACCTTGTCAAACACAACATACTTTTATGCAAATGAGCTTGTAACTTGTCACAGCAAATTGCAGGTAATCCCATCTCTGAAAACACTTCTCAAGTTCAAAAAAGTCAGAGAGAAGAAGTGTTGCACTGCAGTCTAGTTCAGCAGGTATAAGCTGTGGATGCGGGGGAAAAGCATTTGATAGCGGACAAAATGCTAACCCAACAGAAGCATCTATTTTAAATGAATTGACTAATATTGGACATTACATTTAGATAACTCTTCTGTGAAACCACACAGGGAGCAGTAATGACCATGAGTCTCATCTTTCCACAGGATTTCAACATTGGTACAAAAGGTTGTGTCAGCATCGACATGTTTGCGCTGGTTAAAAACTACTTGGCTGTAAGCATTTGGAGGCTTGGTTGAAAAGTGAACTTTTTTTAGACTTCTTATTTTACATGTCACTGTTGTTTTAACTGCATTTAATTGACTATATTCCAGTAGTCGACTATATTATATACCAACTTTCACCTCTATACCAAAAACTGATTTTCAATACCCGGCTCTGGTTATATGTTATATTAACATAGACGTCTGAAAACTTTCATTTTTCAACCAAATGTGGTCCAGGTTCAATCCAAAAGTCTCGACATCCTTTGAGCTGCAAATGCTTAGTGAAGTAGTTTTCTGCCTTTAGTAAATTAAACATTTTTGTAACATTTAGAACTTGAGGTCTTTTTGATCTGCAAATCAACAACGTCATGCCTACTTGGACTCCTGGACAAGCTGAGCTGTCTTTACCTCTCTGCACGGTGCCTTTCCTTCACATTTTTGACATTTAAGATGATGATTAGATGAGTGAGAACAACATCATATTTGAACAATATCACAAATTCACAGTGTCTAAGTTCTGCAGTGTGGTTCGTGCCTTTGTGCTGACTCTCCAAAGGGTTCACGATCTGAAGTGTAACCTTGTAGTAGAACATGAAGCAAACTGAGAAACAAAGAGAAGGAAAAATGCGTGTGGAGTCCATCTGTTCGTTCTGTGCTGACACACCCATTAGCCAGAAGCCTCAACATGGGAAGATGGCACTGTGTGAAAGTACAGTAGCATATATATAATGAACATCTTTTTAAAAAAAAAAAGCTTTCTCAGTTCAGCCGAGGGTGATTCACTGCGCACATGTATGCTCTCCGTGTGTGTGCAGCTCCGCCCTGCTTCCACATTCACATTGTCACAACAGCATGTTGTTCATAATCACAGGACCTTCAACTGTTGCAACACTGACAAACCATTCAGGGTGGGTGTAAAATTGGGGTGTGGCTGGACGCTTCCCAGAGTCCTTAGCTCTGGGTGGGTGCATTCCTTTTTATTTGAACCTGCAGCGTCATGTATATAGCTGTTGTCATAATAGGGAGGTTCTCTGGATTTATGGCGGCTGTGGCGGTGCTTTGATGCTGTTGGTCTTGGTGTGACCTGAGATAGTCCTTGCTGCATTTGCACATACTCAGTGATCATCAAAAGCGTCAGTGTTTCGTGAGAAAATGCTTGAAATAGCTTTAGATGTTTTCCCAAATTAAGCATCTCCATTTGCCTAAGTTATTAATTTGTCAGCATAATTGTCACTTGAGGGCTGCAACTGATGATTATTTTCATTCTAAATTTATCTGTTTTAGTTTAACTGTTCTTTTGTTGGTAAAAATCCATCACAGTTTCCTAGAGCTCAAGGTGACCACATTTGAGATGATGGTACCAGCAAATATTTGATATTTTTTCTTTATAATTGACTTAAAATTTATGAAGCTATCACTTTGTCACCAGTTTTATTATTATTTTACTCTTGACTAGTTGAGTAGTTCAGTTCAGTTTATCTCTTTATGGTCCTACAGGAGAAAATTGTTTTTGCAGCAAGGCAGTGTAAAAAAGCACAATACAATAAGGATAATATAAAACATTCACACTCAGTGCAAAAGTCTAGAAAGAAACTGTTCAAACTGCAACCAGCATGTACGAGAGAGGCGGTTTATGTTGTATTTGGATTAAGTTCATTTATTGGACACGAAATAAATGCATTTGAACCCTGTTGCTCCTAATTTTCCAAAGCCTCTGACCAGAGGGAAGGAGAAATTTACAATGTTTGCACTTTCTCTCAGCTTTGCATATTTGATTGTTGACTGAAAACACAGCGAGCCTCCTTTTCAGTGTCAGTGGAGTCATAAAACTTCAGTTATCTTCTTCCTTCTTCTTTTGAGAATCAAACATTTAAAAAGTATGAGGAGTAAAGACTTTTAATTACACTGAGGTTTCTAGTCTTTCCGCTTGCATCATCTGCACAGTGTGTGCTGGAGTCACTGCTGCAGCTACTCTGCTTTCCCTCCAGCTCTCGTGGTATGTGTTCAGTCTTGTTTTCAGGTACAACTGAAAGTAATTTGAGTTGTCAGGCTTCTGCTCATCAGCTTTTCTCAACAAGGCAGAGGAAATCTTTTGATGATTTTATTGTTTGGTGAGAACAAAGTCAGATGAAACTGGTTGTGGGGGAGATGCCTGTCGACCACACCCCTCCATGTTTTCCTACAGGAATGGAGGAGGGGGTGTTTTCCTACAGTAGCCTGGTCCTAATTTTCTTTGTTTTTCTTCATAATTTTTGTCATTTATGTATTTCTTAAGGCAGCAGAAGCTATTTTGAGGGTCAGTGTTGCTGTAGTTCAGTTTGACATGTTTTACAAATTTCAGCTTCTTGACTAGAACCTACAAGTTTCTCGTCTCATAAAATGGGATTGTAATAAAAACAGACCCACTGGTGGAGCCGGTGGGCTTGAAGTGCTGAAATATGTGTGTTTGTCTGTGTGTGTGTGTGTGTGTGGCTGGAGTGTGCATTGACAGCTAAAGTACTGTTAAGCAACAACACAAAATGGCAACTTTAAAACTGAACACCTGCAAGTCGTGCAAGGTAAAATACTCCAAAATGACCATGTTAGTCTTCTCATGGTACTGTGTGTGTTTTCCATTCAGCCTTTAAAGAATGTGTGAGAATACCATCAGGTTTTTGTTTTGTTGCAGTTTGAATAAAGTCACTTTTTCATGGTCTTAGTCTTTTGACAACAGTGACAGAAAAATATGTTGCCAAAAACAACAGTGCATGATTTATTAACAATGAGAGTGATCAGTGTGAGAGTGGAAGGTGTGGTAAACCTAACAAAGCCAAAACCAGCTCTGACTGCCTGCCTCCTCTCAAGCTGAAACTTTCTTTTTGAAGCTGACAGAGAAAAAGAAAAATACAGTATCACACCTGCAAATAAAAAAAGCAGACTGTTATTGATCTGTATTGTTATTTGTTATCAGCTAATTCTCTACGGATGGATGTGGCAGATCAAAGATGAAAAAGTTGGAAGACAAGTTTAAAAAATGTTGACTACAGCAAAAACAGTTTATATTCCTACATACGAATGGGAGCAGGGGGTCTCTGAACTTTCTTTCTTCACTCTGAGCAAAATGAACTGTGACACGCTGGTCAGTCATAGATACATGCCATACAGATCCGTCTGTAGCTCTGCCTGCAGCTGTAAACAGATGTTTACAGGTCTGAACAGGGTGCAGCTATGACTGTGTTTGTTAGGATATTAATCACCTGACAGAGAGGGGTTTGATTATTCATTCTGTGCAATAAAATGTGGATTTCACATAGTAGAAGATGGATATGATGCAAAGATACTGAGACTGAGAAATGCCAACTTTTAGGTTGAGTAAACCCAACCCAAACTACTAGAAAATTGATATACACATTCATTGAGTCATGAATGTGAATGTGGCCACGTTGACGCATCGATACAATGACCAGTGTGGTATTTTTTACGTGTATATATTATGGTTTTGAACTTTTCCACTCACAGGGAAGAGCTGCTCTGGCCTCCAGATTCATACAGTTATACACACTAAAATTAAAAATGCCTTTTATAATTAAATATAACACATTTCTTTTTGTGCTTTTGCTAGTTTCACTTTCATCTGATTTCTATGCCGTGATCAGCATCTGCTCTATTGTAACGTTCAGCAGCTATTATGAACGCTAAAATTAATTGTAACTATTTTGATTATCAGTTAATTGTTTGATTCATTTTTCAAGCAAAAATGCCAAACATGTAATTCTTGCCTCTCAGGTGTGAGAATTTGTCTTGTGTGATAGAAAACTGATGTGGACTGTTGGTGGGACACAACAAGCAATCTGAAGATTTACCTTTGACTACAGCATATTCTCTGACATGTGGAAGCCCATTAATCAAAAAAATAATGAACATAATCATTAGTTGCAACCCGACACCGGAGAGAGCATTTTTTTCTTTTCGTGTTCAGTTGGTGGTTATGGTTCAGTGATGGCAGCGTTCGCCTGAGGAAGTTTGTTGTGGAAGCGTAATGTTGATCTGTGGCTCAGACACATTTTACATATCACACAGCATTTAGTGGATGCTTCCTTATTTTGTGACGGCAGCAGGAAGAAACCTCTAGATGTCTGACATTGTGGAAACAATACATTTTCAGGAAGGCAAAGGTCAAAGCCGTAATGCTCTCAGAAAAATACTCTGGTGATAGAAGAGCTAGATGAGCTGAGTGAAATGTGTTAGATTCTTCTTGAGCAGGTTGAGGTTCAAGTTCAATTACACAGGATGGTTGTTGACAGACATGTTTGGATGAAAACTGTCGTCTTTTAGTTACCAGACAGTTGTTGAACCCATGTTAGATCATTTCAAGGATTAGGGGAGTGTGACAAACTGTATCTGAGAGCAGCGTTGTGTTTTTTGTGTCTGCTCAGCTGTTTCCTAAGAACCCTAAATTACAGGTCAGTGAAGGAGGGCGTCACATTTTGGCGAGGCAAGAACGCTATAAACAGGATGTCATGTTTTTACAGTTTATTATGAGGACATCTCCCCAGTGGTTTGTTAGCCAAACTGAAAAAAAAGCGGTTCAAATATGATTACTTAGCTTTAATTAAAGGGGCATAAATAACATTTTTACGACTCGGTAACTGTAAGAATTCACTCTTATCACCAACAATTTAAAGCCTCTCAATCGTCCTTTTTACAGTGTCATCAAAATTCACAGTTTTGCACTAGTTTGACTAGTTTGATCAAAGGAATATGTTGATTTAAAGGTGCAGTGTGTAGACTTTCGTGGCATCTAGTGGGGAGGGTGCAGATTGTGACCAACTAAATACCCCTCCCCTCCTCCTCCCCTTCCCAGCGTGTAGGAGAACCTATGGTGGCCGCAAAACTCGCGAAAAACGCGAGCCAGTGTTTAGTTTGTCTGTTCTGGGCTACTGTAGAAACATGGAGGTGCAACATGGTGGGCTCATTCTAAGGTAACAAAAACACAATATTCTAATATTTATTTACTACTGTTTCATACATAAAACTTGTAACTAAGCAAGCCTCATTTTTTCTATTTCAGTTTCTATATACATATTTTCTGTACATGAGCTTGCTGGTGCTGAATTGAGCAAAATATAAAAGTTGTGACCGTTACATGGTAACAGGTAGACAGTTTGCTAATTATGATTAATTGAGAATTGAACTGTGTGTGTACATAAAGTTTTACATGATTTATTATACACCCCTTATTTTCACACTCTCAGATCCTCCCCTCCAACTTAATGTTTTGTCAGTGCTGAATTTTGTTGCCATGGTTCACATCTGGATCACATCCATGATTGTGGGCTTACTTGGTATTTTATCAGCAGATTCTGCTCCATACAGAGAGAGAAAACATTGACAGGCAGTCACAGCTTCCTTTTTTACATAAACTCTAAATCTGAATGTTACAACTAGAGGTGAACCTCAAAATCATGTTGTCACTGCATTGAGAAGTAAATCAAATCTGTTCCTCATTCCTACATCTGTCGTAGGCTTGAAGCTGATGTTTGCCAAGTGACACAGACGCACATGTCCAAGTTTTAGATGTGACTTCCTGGATGAGTGTTTAGCTGAGAAGCTGACCCCAGGAACGGTGCAAGAAGAGTGAAAACATGAAGAAGAGGCTCATCTGGGGAGTTGATTTCTCTCCCAGGATAATTTCTGCTGTAACAGTGACAGCTGTTGGTTTTGATTTGCTGATGTACAGCTTTAATGTCATCCTGTGAACAGTGAGAGTGGCTTGATGCTCAGGATAACGTCACCTGTTAGATCTGAATGGTGTGAAAAGGTTTCGGGTTGGAACCCAAAGGTTGCTGGTTTGAATCCTGTGTTGCAGTCAAATGAAGGATGGTGACATTTCTGGCTCTGTACAAAGTTAGGCATGGTTCACATTTAAGAAATGAGTGTCTGTTTCCTTTAAATACGAAAGATTTCAGCACGTTGCAGAAGGAGAATTTGAAGAGTTTTGAAAACAAGTTGAAATATTCTCACTGCACTGGCAGACTGTAACACACACAAAATGACTTAATAAGAAGGAGATGTTTTGCAGTGAGCGCACACAGACTCACACAAAGAGCCTGTGTGGTAAGGTGACTCTTCTCTCCCCAATAACATCCTCTTGTGTTACACAAAGTCCTGAGAGCCTGGCTCACACACTGACCCACATCACCATTCACACACACACACACACACACACTGTGAGTGGGCCTGACACGGTGAGGTGGTGAAGTATTGAGTTTGAATATTGGGTTACTGGTCTTTTGGGACACTCCTGTCACAGCCTGGAGAGGTAAAATAAAACCAGACCAGTCAGCTGCTTGTCTGGAAACACTCAGTGATTTCTGTTTGCATTGGAAATAGGAAAGTGCTGCTTTTTGAGCTTATTTGACAAGATCAAATTTACCTGGAATAACACCTGATGTCTCATTAATTCACCAGAAGTCTGACCTCCAGGCAGGGAGAGGAAGATGAAACTCATATCTTGTTGTTTCACTTTAGTTTTTCCACCCATTAATGTCAGATTACACCAGTAAATCTGACAGAGACCAAGTTATGGACTTATTTATGGGAAAAAGTCTGGAAATTGTGGCATAAGATAAACTTTTTGTATATGAACAAACCCATATACTGCAAAAACGTCTAATTTAGGGTGCAGCTGATGATTATTTTCATTACTGATTATTTGTAATCAACACATTTTTAAGTTTAACATGTCAAATGTAGTGAAAAAATCCTTTACAAGGTCCCAGAGCCAATGTTAATAACCTAAAATTAATTGTTTTACTATTTAATTCTCAATTATATAAAAGCAAGAGCAAAGCAGCAAATTCTCACATTTGAGAAGCTTCATAAACGATTTAAATGATTAGTCAGCTATCAGAATAATTGTTGATCAGTTTTGCGTTGATGACTAATTAAATAATCGACTAATTGCTTCGACTCAAGTCTTATTTTTCTTCATATACATGGAAAAAATCAGTTATTAAAGTAAAATTATTTCAACTTGTTCCACTTTAAATCAACTTGTTTTTAAGTATTTTTCTGGTGACACAACCAAAATGAATCTTTGTTGTTTTAAGATAGGATTTAAGATGTTAGGACTCAGTTTAGACCGAGATTGTTGGGAATTCCTTTGTCCCAGTGCTGCTCTGTTCTCTCGGTGCTCTCGCTCTTTTCTAGGTCAGTCTGCCTTACACAGACAAACACACACATACACAGAGTCCTCTGCTGCAGCTCTAACCCACTAACCTATCATCATAAGGTTGTTATTATCCTCACACACATTCTACAGTATGAGCTCAGTGCTGCGGAGGATCCCTGGAATTTAGCATCTGCAGGTTACCTGCATATTAAACTCTGTCAGAAGTGACCAGAGGCATTTTTGTGATCCCTGAAATTGAACACCACCGCCATCCCCAACACTAACAAAACAAACACAGTTTCATCCTTACAGCTGCGCAGATTCTGTGTCCTTCAAATCAGTTTCTCAAACCAGGGAGCATAATCTTAAAATAAGAAATATGGACTCACAGGTGGACACTGGAGTTTTAACAATACTGAAACTAAACTCCTGTGCCGGTGTTCCCTCATATTACATTGTTTAGTAATTTTCTATTGGTTTTGCTGCATGGGTGGTGGTTACAAGATGTGCAAAGGGTCATGTTGTCATGATGCTCAGAAACATTTTGTAACAGGGAACCTTGGCATCAGTAGTATTTATCTTCCTTAAATCTGAATTACCAATTTATTAGGAACATCTGCACAATTCTGATGCAATCTGATACCACAACCCTGCAAGAAATCCTTTATTTATGGAGATTATAATCAGTTTTTGTTGACACTGTCAGAGAGGACTTGACTCAACTCTGTGTGGATTTCTGAGCCTGTAGTCAGTGGTGTCACATTAAGAGTACGGCTGCACCCAACAATTACTGTCATTATTGATTAATTCTGTAGATCAGTTTTCTGATTAGTTGTTTGATCTATAAAATCAAAAACTGAAAGATACTCAGTTAACAATGATACAAGAGAGAAAAGCAGCAAGTCCTCACATTTTAGAGGCTGGAAGCACTAAATATTTAGCATTTTTGTTTGTTAAATTACGTAAACATTAAGTCATTAATTGAAAGTGTCTGTTAATGGTGATATACTGTAAAAATCTCTCACTATACTGTAATACAATCCCATACAACACTGCCACTGATTACACCCTGAGAGAAGACTACAGAGTTAAGTGAGAGTGTCAACAGAAACTGAACATGATATTGAAGTGCAGCAGGGGTCCATGCAGGTCTTGGTGGCTCTCTGGTGGCACAACAGTCTAAACTTCACCTGCTGGGAAATTCTGCCTCCTAATGTTCCCTCAAGTTTCTGTGGAATCTGGTTGGACCGCTCTGCACAGCCATAGTATGAGACAGAACATTTTGGCCGATGGCATGCCTTCTTTAAATATCCGATGTCTCTTTGGATAAAAATGCGGGTGTAGCAGCTTTTATGACTTCAACATTTGTGCAGGCCGTGATATTGCAGTAACGTCTGTTCAACATTATAATGAATTGAATGTAGTGTGACGGAAATCTTAATGTATCCGATTATGGACTCAACAATTCATTAGTAAGCCATTATTATACTCAAAACATTGTCCGCCAGCCCTAATGACATACTGCATTTAGAGGGACAGGTAGTGACAAGGAGCCTGTACAGCTGCAGCCTTGGATAGATTTGAGTCCTTAAGATTCGAGGGTTAAATCAGGCCAAGTGTCCTGAACTGGCTTAGATCAACAAACACATGCCTGTCGAAAAAACCCAACCAACCTGTCTTTCACAAAAAAAAGAAGCGCCAAACTTCATTCACTAAACCAGTATTAATCGCACTCTTTCTCTCTGCTGAAAAGCTTGAGATGAGAGACGAGATGGTCTTGTTGCTACAGGATGGTAGTCGAGGCCTGGGGGGAAGAAACCGAGGAGAAATGATTTGTAAAGTGCTTTTTTAACAACCAGCTTTGTCACAAAGTGAATCACAGCACATACACATAGAAGAAAAGAGGTTGAAACAGGACAAGACAAACATCATCAGTAATATTGGTGTTGCCATGTCATGTCACGTGTCGGTAAACAAAGAGTGTGACAGGTATTTGTAGAGAGTGAAGGTGCTCTGTGTGAAGAGTACACACAGGCTGCAGCTCGGCATGGCATTAGGTAACAGCTTATGCAACAACAGTTTGACTCGACTCTGTTGCTACATGTAGATAAGAGGAGGTGATGGGTGTGTTTGGCTCAGATCACGTGTAGGTGGAGTGTGATAGTGCAGCGTGGACTGTGCAGGAGGGCAGGTGGAGATCCTGGGACCACAGCTTCTGTCTTTCCTGGTTTGGTCAAGGCCCTGAAAATCTTAATGCCACAGAATACAGTCATATTTTAGACAATAATGAGCTTCCAGTTTTGTGGCAACAGTTTGGTGAAAACCGTCTACAGTTGCAACATGACAATCCCCTCTTGCACAAAGCCAGATCCATAAAGAAAGGTTTTATTTATACAAATTTCCTGGGACTTTGCAGGTATTTAACAGGTAATTTTAGGACATTTTACAGAAATGGTGATACAATTTAGTACAAATTATCAGAAGTTATTATTATTATTATTATATAGATACCTGCAAATTACTCCAGGAAAGGGTACCTGTAAAATGAAGCATTTTCCAGTTTGGTGTGTGAAAGAACTTAACTGGCCCTCAAATTTCTAACATAAAGCAGGAAGGAGAGTTGTCTGCATTAGCACATAATAATGTTGTAACGGTGCCAACAGTTAAAGTCCACATGGTGTTTACTGTGATGGACTCAAACACAAGTGTTTTCATTCAAAATTGTCAGACAGGAAATACTACCTGGAAATAAAATCAGAAAATATGTACATTTGGTCCTTTAAGGCTCAACAAGGCTGAACATGTCACGGTTGTGGTCCCAGGTGACTGTGAGGGATCATAATTAGAATACCTGAGAGTTTGAAGTACTTTTTCTTGTAATTATGAAACATAGATCAAGGCTCTGTATGTCTTACTTTGGCAGCCAACTATGTAATTATTTTAAATTGTTAAAACATCAAAGAGGCCACTGAGTGAAGGTGCTCAGGTTTTCTCTAAGAATGATGCACGTTGGCAGCTGTTTAGCAGGAGCTGTTTAGCAGGAGAGAAAAGCATAAAGAAAAGACAGCAGTCAATCAGGTGTTGGTGTGATGATCACATCATCACACCAACACCTTTTTTATGCTTTTCTCTCAACTTTTGAGTCTTTCCCAACTTCCATTTATTCAACAGATGCTGGGAACACCTGACAGAGTGATCTGGACCTCAAACTTTGAAAAACAAGTAGAACTTTTTAAACCTTTTTAACAAGTTAGTAATGCACATGTGTTAACTGAAACATCTGTGCTCACATACTGTACATATATAAGAATCAACAAAAGGCAGGAAATAGCACAAAGAGTACAAACTCGTCTCATGATTAAAATGGCACTCAGACACAATATATTAACACACACTGGTTAAAAATCTGCTTTATTTCCCCAGGAGGAAGAGGAGGAAGTGGAGGAGGAGGAGGTGGTGGAGGTGGAAGAGGTGGAGATCGTCAACGTCATTCAGCAGAACCCGCCACCGGTGGTTGAGAGGATCTCCAGCACGGAGGTGAAGACTGAGCAGAGTGAAATTGCCCAGCTGACGAAGTTGGACACACGGTACTTTGGCGAGCTGCTGGCTGACGTCTACAGGAAGAACTGCGACATCCACTCCTGCATCTCCAATCACGTCTCCAAGATCCGTGGACAGTAAGTGTTGAAGTGCATGTGCATCTTGCATTTTAACAAATTTTCTTGCATGCAGGATGATTACAGGTCTTTTTTTATTCGAGACGTCATACTGGGTGAATTTCTTTTGGGGGTCGACTGATGATCTGAAAAGAAAGGACACCTGAGAGTTGGTTGTGAAACAGTATTCATAAGCTAACTTCTGCTGAGGCAACTCATTTTTCCAGTCTGTAGACCCGTCCATGAATGCACCATTTCGACATTTCCACTGATGTCTCTGTTTTAAAGTGAAGTTCACAGAATCACAGGGGTGATATCAAAGTCGATAAATCTAAGGTGTAACAACAAGATAAGTCGGACAGGAAAAACTAATGTTCTGCTATACAAATTCATGTTATTTTAATCTGACATCTCTAGTCTCTCCTTTTTTCTTGTAAAATCCTGGATATTTTTACCTCCTCAACCCTCCAACACATATTTAGATGAAACAATCTGCGAGATTTAGAGAATAAAATCACAACTGATAGACATATTCAACCTGTGACAAGGTGTTTAAGAGGATACCAGCCAAAAAGGTTGGCAACCATTGTTATATAACATCAGAGAGGAAGTTATGACTGGAAGTGTTTGCCTTCCCTCTCAGACAGACAGGTGACTTTATTTATACCAGAAGGACAATTCAGTTACACAGCTTGCCCAGTCCTCACACAAAAAAGTCACAGGCCTGTTCCTGAATACTTGCCATGTGTAATGCTAGCTTTTGGTTTGTCACTATTTTTCCTATGATTAGTTCCTTAGTTTTTCACACATTCAAGGTCACGGACGTTATCATCACACCATTTAACAAAAGCAGGTGGGGCACAACCATGATTTGAGGGTGGTGTCATCAGAGAATTTCACCAGATAGCTGCCCTGTTGAGAAGTCCTGCAGCTATCTGTGTAAAAAGCAGGTAAACACCTGTTGTGCTAGAGGGACTTTTAGAGGATGAGTTATTACTGTGATTATTTTCTTTGCTCACTTGACAGTTTTCAGAGGTCAGAGTCTACAGGAGGAGTCATAGATCATTTTTATCTTTTTCTTTTTTTTTTAACTTTAAAAAATAAAGTCGCAAAAAAGACAGATGGGATTCTTGGTCATCCTAATGCTGGTCTTTTTCTTGCTATTACGTGCGGATAATTTTCTAAACCTAATTAATTGTTCTAATTAAGAAGAACAATGTTTTTTCAAAATGATCATGTGAGGAGCTACTGAAAGAAAACAGTCATTTGCAAAACATTGTCACAATATATTCAGTTTATGTTTATATCAGGCAGTCAGAGATGACATTTGATTATTAAATATGGGATTTTGCCAAAGGACACACTTTAAAACAATACTGCAGGAAATAAACAAACACAACAAACACAAAAAGACATGAAACAAGAGAGCTGAACTGATAAATCCGCCTAGAACTATGTAACTGTCTGTTAAACTAAAATAAACCTAAAATAAAATAAAATACAGTATATTTTTGGCAATTCTGTACTGACAGTTAAATACCTTATCACCTGATATACATTCCAATATGGATATATTTGTGATAATGCTAATATCAACTGCTAATATCAGCCGATAAGAAGCAAAATGTCGGTAAAGACATGCCAGAAATATATTTTAGGTAATTTAGAAACAGGAAATTACAGTTTTTCCATCAGAGAGCATGTCTTTTTTTTTGTTTTTAAGATGATTTTTTTTTCCTTTATTTGACAGTGTAGAGACAGGAAATTAGGGAGGAAGGGAGAGGGGTATGACAGGAAACGCAGCTCCCCAGGCTGGGAGTCGAGCCGTGGACGTTGCGGTTATGTGGTATGCACCTTTAACCATTAAGCCACCAGTGCACCCCCAGCACTTAACAACAACACACAATTACAACACAGTATACGTATGAGCTGGTCTGTATTGGACATCTGGTTTAAACAGAAAGTATGTTAGTGATTTGTATCAAATTTAGCCTCATGCATGCAAATGTATTTTCTTTGCATACAAATACACAGTTTATCTTAACTGAAGCTGAGGCACTAATCCTCCTAGAAACTGCTTTTCTTCAGTGCTGCAAAAATGTTCTCATGCCTTCAGACAGATCTCATAACATTGAAGAATAGACTTTTATGCAATGACATCATTCACAGCCTCATTTAATTATCGACTTATAGCCTAAATAATTACCTATTATATAAGTTAATAGATTCCTAGACAACAGTCATGGGATATCGTCATGGAGATAGACGCTGGGTTTGGCAGCTTGGGTTGGTATCATTAACTGCAGGCTCGAACACGTGAAAAGTGAGTTTTGCTTGGTTTCTATCCCTCATAATTCCTGCAGTTTACTTGTTTCACACTTCTGCAGACACAGCAGGTGCTGTTATGGAGGTCTAGTGGTGATTCATAGAGTGGAACATTAATTTCTTGCATGCATGACAACCTGTGGCTTCAGTCCAGGCAATCAAAGATGATCTGATGTTGTGTGTTCAGTGTTGGTAGTTGGCTGTTATCATTTACAGTTGCTGAAACTAATTACATCACCTGAAAACCCTGCATAAGGTGCAGTAGTTACAGGAAACCGGGGTAAGAAAAAGGGAGGGTGACCTGAACCGTAGGTCAGGTGTTCTTAGTCAGCCAATGAGAGCGAGATACAACTCAGAGTTACAGTTTATGAAAGCAAGGTGATTTTTGTTCCAGTTACCACCCAGTTGAGTCATGTGGTGATCTAAATCACTCAAGACACACACACACACACGCACACGCACACACACACACACACACCTTTGTCTCAGTGTGAGACCTGTTGACTTTATGACTTGTCAGTCACTGTGGTAAATGGACTGCATTTATGTGGCGCCTTTCTAGTCTTATCGACCACTCATGCCAACATTCACCCGTTCACACACACACGCAAGGTGCCAACCTGCTCATCGGGAGCGATACAGCGCTTCCTATCCAAAGCGCCCCACAACGCTTCTGTGCTCACCCATTCACACACACACACACACTCACACACACTCACACTATGAGAAACGAAACGAGTCGTGTTCACCCTGCAAACACAGACACACACTCTGTCTCTTTCTTTTCTTCGGTTTTCTCCAGTCATGCTGCTTTCCTCATTGTTTGTCTTTCTTGCTCTTTGTGTGTTACAGGAAACACCAGCTGGATCCCAGCAATGACTACAAGGTGAGAAATAAACCTTCATCTCACACATCTGATGGATAAATCTGAATGGAGCTCAGTGGAAACAGACACATCAAAACTTAAAACAAAATCGGTTTTAAAATATATTTTATGAAGAATGAGATGAATGTAAAACCAATCAGAGGTGATGTTAAACAGGATGAAAAATATAAAACCTTGATGCATTTTAAACATTGAACAGTTGGAATATTTTTCAGTTATCAGTTTTTAGGGACTGAATACTTTCTCAGAAGTAAGAGAATTTTTAATTATGGAGAATCATCTAAAGAGAGATTTTCCTCATCCTTTATCTCCCAAGTTATGATTTTATTCATTTGTGTGTGTGTTTAGGTGGAGAGAGAGGAGGTGGAGGCTTTGATCCCCAAAGGAGCCACTGAACTGACCAAGCAACAAATCCGCTACCTGCTGCAGGTGAGAGTGTGTTTAATCATCATTCAAATAAAACTTTATTACTGTAGATTACATTTTGTACAACTGTAACACACTTCCCCGTTAGACCAGTATCTGAAATACTGCATTGATACACATATATTCTTTTTCTTATTTCTAATGTCATATGTGCTACAATCACATGATAAAGAAGTTACCTATAAAACCCTCCAGGTAAGGTCAGAAAGAGTTGATATTTTGCAAACAACATTCACTGTCTTCACTTACAGCATTACAAGCAACACACACAAGAGTTTTTCCTTTCTGGTTGTTTTATTTTGTGTGTGTTTATCTGTTATTCAATTGCTTTGTTTTTAAATTAGTTTTTTTAAAATCAGTTTGTATGACTGTAAAGCGTTAAGCAGCATTCTTTTATTTCCCAGAGAAATTAAGATATCTGCCCTAGAAATCAGAACATAACACTCAAAAATACAGTTTTGGTGATGAAAGGCACTCTGTACAGTACATTTATCCTTTTGATCATTTAGCTACTGTTCTGAACTAGTATTGACATTTTATTGAAGTTATAAACATTCATCTGGCAATTACGACAAAGAAGCTGCTATTTTTCTGATAGCTTAAATAAATTATTAAGAATTTAACACGTTTGAAGCAAACAAACTGGTGATCTATACTGCAGTACATGAAGAAAAAAGTGATATACAGGAAATTTTGCAATTTTTTGCAATTGAGCTTTTGTCATCTTGAGTTGAATGATGAGGATGCTTAAAGGCTGTAACCATGGGAACATCTCCCATAGCTACCTTCCATCCCACATTGACATTGAAGGACTGAGGAAATTTTGCATCAAAGAAAAAAAAAAACAAACACCTTTGTGGCCCATTAAACACCATTAAAGCCTGTATGTGCAGGATTGGAAAATGTCTAACTTTGGTGGCTCGTACTGGAAGTAATTCTCTATTTTTATACCGTTTTTATCTGCATTACCATCTGTCTTTGTCTGAAGAGTGCTATACTGTATATGTTCAAACATTTTTTTCATGACACTGTAGATGCCTATCTGGTCTTAATCCCTCTTTCTTTCTTCTGTCAGACTCGCCTGACTGCAGATAAAAGCATGCGTCTGCTGCTGTCTACCTTCAGCAGTCTGAGAGAGGAGCTTCTCCACATGTCTGAGGACCTGCGGGTGAGAGCGTAAAACATCTCACCCTGCAACACAGAGCTTAAATATCTGAATATTTAAATGTAAATTGTTTACAAACCTGAACCTCCAGTTTGACTCCGTGGTGATGGTAGAAAAAAAAATCTGTAGTAACAAACAAACATGTCAGCAGCTTCAGGCAGCCAACCAATCAGATCATCTTACACTGGCCCACAAAAATTCATTACATGACAACCAAAATGACATACCACAAATATGTTTACATGTTTACTGCTCATTTTCCTGCACCTGAAGATTGATTTGCTAATGTGCAATTCCTGCAGAATTGCAAAAGACTCACTTCAAGTTCCTGTTTTGAATACAGGGATGGTTAATTCTAGATGTGATATTCTAGAAGCAGTTTGCAGCTCCTGCTATATATTTATTTTGTCTTTTGCTGTGTGTAAACAAAAACAACCAAATTATAGAGCAAACAGTGTGTCAGTGCGTCTGGATGGCCGGGCCACATGAATAAAACGTGTACATACAGCTCCAGATTGTGTCAGGTTAGAACACTGTCGCCACAGCGTGCACAACACATTATAGAAGCTTTTCACAGTCCTGCGTCATAATTAAATACCTTAAATGACAGCAGACATGTACAGGCTTCAGGCTAGATAATAATAGCTTATTATTGCCAATGTTAATGTGGTGTGCTGGAGTCAGTTTCATTGTGTGCTTGCATTCCTGAGCAACAAACAATTAACTTTTGGGATAAACAAAATTTAAATGTTATTTTCTTTTACAGTGTTTTTGTCTAAATCAAACATCAGAAATAGAAAAAGACAGAATCATAAAAATAACATGAACACAAGAACAAATTCCCACACCACTTAACCAATATGTAAAAGAAAATGCACAACAAAGACTAACAACGGAGTGGAGAAATATCCAGTTAACATACACTGATTATTTCATCTGTTATTATTGAAATATAACTCTGAACACGTCTCTGTCCGTCACAGAGTCTGGAGAGTGAGAAGGAGTCTTTGGAGAGAGATCTGAGTTTTAAAGCAGACCAGGCCCGACAGTATGACTGCCTGCTCGAGGCTGTCCGAGAAAACAACAGACAGCTGCAGGTACAATACTCCTGTCTGTGTGTGTGTGTGTGTGTGTGTGTGTGTGTGTTTAAATGTGTTAGGGGTTAAGTATAACAAACTTAATGAAGATGAAGTAATGATTTACTGTAATGACAGTAATTCTTCCTGTAACACAGTCAGGTTAGGCTTTACAGTTTCTGAACTAACAGTTACATTTTCAGTTACTATTCAAAAAAAGATTTGTGCTCGTTAGTAATACCTTAATGAAGGTAGTAATTTATTACACATTTATTATTGTCATCTTTATCAATACTTTACTCAGACATCTTTAACACAAAACCAGATCTTTACACATAAGTTTATCTTAAAGTCAGCTTCATTGAGCTATTTCAGCGTAGTGAAATTAGTGGTTAAGTGAAGATAGCAGTGAAAAGTGTGTGTGCCTGTGTGTCTTCTCTGTCCAGCTGTCTCTGAAGGAAACCAGCGCCGCCCAGCGTTCCCTGGAGAGTCAGCTGATGAGCAGCCGAAACACCGACTCGGGCCGCGATTTCAAGATCAAAGAGCTGGAGGGCCAGCTCAGAGTGCTGGAGAAAGAGAACGAGATGCTCCGACAGAAGGTAGCGCACCGCCCGTCCCAGTTTATTTGATTTGTGTTTGAGTCTAATACTGAGACCAGCTGGGAGACACTTGATTGTGCAATTATATGAAAGGATTCAGAATAGCAAGTCAAAACATAAATACACTGAAATGATCAAAAAATATACTGATCATTCAGGTCCAGGTAGCTTGCAGTTAAAAATGTTCAGCTCTTTGATAAGTGATGGCGGTTACATTTCAGTTTACATGCCAACTCTCTCTTTATGTGAAATAATCAATCCATAAAGATTCCCAGCAAAGTACATGATTGCGAAATAAAATGATTAAACTTCCATATTTATGTTCCAATAAATAATGTGGAAAAAAAACTGTTCTGCCATGTGCAGACTCAGTCAATAACAGCCAAACCTTTCAAAAAGATTGATGCATGGAGAGCTCGTCATCCACCGATTTGGACCATCACCAAACCTACCTCCTGACACAAAGTTTGGATTGAGAGGCAGGTAATGTGATGATGACCAACTGTTTTTAAATCTTTCTCTTCATTTTTTCTTCTTCTGTCTAATCCTTCCCACAGCAGGCAGGCCAAGGCAGCAGCTCCACTCTGCATATCAAAACACAGGAGTTGTCACGTCAGTACAACGAACAGCTCAGCACCATGAGACAAGAAAAAGACCAGGAGATAGAAAGGCTGCGGGTGAGAACAAAAAAAAAAGGATGTTAAAGGACAGGTTCACAATTTCTCAAGTTTGTCTTAAAACAATAGTCAGTTGCTCATATTATCATTGAATCAGGTTTTGCTTGCTGCAATCGTTCTGATCATTAGATCCCTTCTTAAAGCACTTACAGTGTAAGTGATGGGGAACAAAATCCACAGCCCTCGTTTTAGTCCACCCTGCCTTTTGTTATCCTCCCTCCATCAGGGTGGTACAAAATACACCCTGATGAAGGCAAGATAACGAAAAGGTTCAGTGAAAGTGCCATACTCCTATCCAAGGAGGGTGTATGTTGCACAGATTGTAAAGACCTCTGAAACATACTTGTAAATATTTGGAAAAGTAAAAGAGGGAAGACAGAAGTTATCTCTTGTAGAACAGATCTTTTAAGAACAGCCTTAATGTAGCATACCTTCATTTACATACGTACTTAATCTCTGTTTTTGCTTTTTTGTCCCTTGTCACCCTCCATCCTCCCTCCAGTCCCAAATTACAAAGATCCAGATGGAGGTCACCACCCAGAGGTCGTCGTCCTCCTGCTCGGAGAAGAGTCTCCAGCTGAAGATCTCAGAGCTGCTCACCATGTTGGAGCAGCGGCAGACCACCATCACCCAACAGGAGGAGGTCTGTGACAAAACACAAATTTTTCAAACTGGCGGTAACTGCAGAGTACACCTGAAATGTCAGTAATAATCCCTCATTACCCAGGAAAACCGTACACACAACTACGGCAAGTACTGTAGGTTAGACCAGGACGTCGGTCTGTAAATAATGTTGTTTAGGTAATAATTTTACCAAAATTGTTTTCTGCGATGTTTCTGGCTGCACTCTCACTACAAATAACAGACAAAACTGAGAAAATAAGACCAGAGTTTTCATAACCCAAAATTATCCTTTCAGTTATCGCGTGTAAAATGCAGTTTATTTTTAATGTCATCCATTGTAACTAAAATTGCACCTGCAACATTTAATTTCCATTAAAATAATAGCAGGTTAGCAGGCAAAACAAAACTTAATAATGACAAAAACTACACTGAGTGAGCAACATGGATGTGTGTGTTCATTTATATGGAAAGTGTATAAATCATGAAAACCAAGCCTGCTTTTTTTGTATTACTGTTTACGTAGAAACACACATATTCACCCTCTGGGCTCGTATCTTTATTTCACTGAATAGTTTTGTCCCTTAGGGTCCGACAGCATTCTGATTTTATTGTTTATTTTGCAAGCTGTCAGTTGGTAACCTCAAGAATGTATTTGTCACAACATGGTGCTGGCATGGCGTACCTGTTAGCGTTTCTCTCACACGCATTGCAGCAGCAAGTTTTGGTTGAAGCAAAATTAATTGGCAACCATATTGCTAATCGAATAATCATTATAATCATTTTTTAAGCAAAAATGCCAGATATCTAGTTTCTGCTTCTCAAATGTGATGATTATCTTTGTCATACTGTACAACTGATTATCTTTGGGTTTTTGGACTGTTGGTTGGACAAAACAACATATATGAAGATGTCAACTTTGACTCCGGGAAATTATAATGGGCATTTTTCACAATTTTCTGACATTTTATTGACAAACAATTAATCGAGAAATGTATCGTCAGATTAATCGATAATGAAAATGACAAGTTGCAGTAAAGTGATTTTAAAAAAAGGGCACAGCTATAAAAATGTGAAGAAGAGAAACAGACTGGAGATGTGTTTTTAAATCAGGCCTTTTTTCCCACAAAAGAAGCCAAAGTTCTCAAATGTTAAATGTTGTCAAATTAAAATACAGTCTAAAAATGGTAAAATTATGATTTAAATCTGGAACTGTCTGATGAAAGTAAATAAGATTAAGAATCTGACTCTCTGATACAGATTTCAGTTGGTATATACAGAATATATTCACTACCACACAAAGTATAAGTATAAGATGAGACCTAATTTGATAATAAAACTCAAAATGACAAATTTGTTTTAGTGAACCTTTTAATTAATTAACCTTGAGGCACCAGATGGTTTCTTAGACAGAACCATCTAAGAAGTCGTCCATGGCAACTGTTTGGAAAAGGGCACTTTCAAAAAATACTTAGCAGGTGATTGGATGAACCATCCGTCTATCACTGTCTTACCTTCTGAGGCATCAGAATCCTCACAGGACTCTGATTGGTCTGAACCACCGGTGTTTCGGACACCAGTGCATAACTTGAAGCCTGACAAGATGGATCCAGCTGCCTCACAAGATAATTAATTAAAAGCTATTTTTATGAAACACTACTCACACTAGAGATGTTCTGTACCTGCTGTTGAGGTTTCTGATCCTGCTGACCTTTGACCTCTTGTGGTCCTCAGGAGATCAAGAAGCTGATGCAAGAGAGGAACAACAGCTCCAAGAACGTCACCAAGACCATCATTACCAAGAGGTACAACACCACTGCAAACAATTTGAGATTACAGATAGTTAAAAAAAACAGTTTTTTAACAATCTCTACAGAGCTGACATGTTTAGTCAATTAGTTGATGGACAGAAAATTAATTGGCGTTTATCTTGATGTATATATTTGTCATTTTTCAAGCAAAAATTTCAAACACTTGTAGGTTCCAGATTCTCAAATGTGAGAATTTCCTGCTTGTTGTTGTCCTTTTGTCGTCAGACAAAAGAAGCAATTTGAAAATGTTACATTTGACTACAGTGACTACATTTGAATTATTATGGGTATATTTATATTTTCTGATATTTTATGGACCAAATTTTTAATTGAGAAAAATAATCGGCAGATTAAATGATAATGGAAATAATGGTCACTTGCAGCTCTACCACACTATACATTTAGGATTAACCAGTGTTAGTTTTTAAAAACTAAAACAGTTTCCAATATGAAAAACTTTGCTGATAGTTAAAATTTAGTGTAAACATTCAAGACCTCAAGGATGCACACAATGTATTTTGGTGAGAAACACTGAGACATACCGTTTGTTTGTTTGTTTGTTTGTTTCCAAGCCTCTATCAGTGAATAACAGAAAATTAATACAGCAACTGCATGGCACTAGTCTCATATTTAGTAATGAAACAAGTCGTCACCATTGCTCATATAACAAAGTGAAACAATGTAAACATAGTTACTGTGGGGAATATAATTAAAGCACAATACCGATCATGTATGATACACCTGTGGAGTGTATGGTGGTCATCATCACCTAATGAAATCTGTTGTAAGTATCTACGACAGGACTCCTGTTACACCTTGCGTCAAGTATAAATCCACTCTGACTCTGTGTGTGTTTGTAGGTACAGGAACCAGTACCCCATCCTTGGTCTGCTGAGCGACGACTACCAGATGACCTCGCCTGTGAAAGAAGCCAAGACCATCGTCATCGAGAGAACTGGAGAGATGATCAAAGAGGTACAAACAGGACAACAGGGAGAAAAGGAGGAGATACCCAGAGCACAGAAATATTAGCCCCCTACTATCACTCAACATCGCGTGTGGTAAAATGTTCACCAGAGTGAACGTTTTACTGCGGTCACTTGGGTGATGTTGGTGTTGGGATGTGATCTACCATTACTATTGTTGTAATGACACAGCAGACATTCAGCACTGCTGCTGCTGCTTGTGTTTGTGCAGTGACAGACAGACTAATTCTGATAAACCTGCTGGCATAGAGGCTCTGTGTTAAATTCTGTCCTAACCGGCTGGTACAACAGACGAGCTTCACCAAGTCGCACTACATTCCACACTGATATAATGAAGTAATGAAGAGGTCAGAGTGAGGGTGAGGAGTTTCTAGCACCACATACAACATAATACTCATAATACTTATTTTTAATTAAACCTCATTCCCAAGGGTGTTCCTGAAAAATTATGAGATGAATGTGACCGTACATTTTGGCACATTTTACTGCGTATTGGTAGCTGTCAATTGTCCTGAGTGGTACAAAGGATTTGTTGCAACACTGAACTACTGAACAGATTTTGAGCCATGCAAACAGTTCTACATCCTGGTAAAAGCTGACAATCCAATAAACTAGTAGAATTAGTTCTAGTGCATCCAAACTTTCATGTATATACAGCTTTGGCTTTAACTGGTAAGGAAGATTTGTAATCAGATGAACTGGCGCCACCTTGTGGTAAAAAGGTGCACACAGTTCTGCTGCATGTTTTTGGGTGGAAACTTGTAATTCAATGCTTTTTAAATTAATATTTTGTGCCACATGATTCATAAGTAACTGTATAATATTGGGGGTGATGTACGTCTGCTCTCTGTTGCAACATGTCCACACGTCATAAATGCAGCACAAGGGGCTGCGCATCATCAAACTGCTTTATGTTGGGGCTGCTCAACATAAATTGTAATAATTCATGTTCCTCATTAGGATTTTTAGAGGTTTTTTTTATTTTTGTACTTGTGGTCATTCTCATCAGTTTTAATATTTTAGTTTCTGTGTAGAAACACTGAGGTAACATCATTACTAGACACTTTTTTACAATGGTTTTGATGGAGTAACAAATCTAATCTAAAGTCATGCATGTGTAGATTCTTTTAGCATGATTATAGCATCTCTTAAATTATAATTTATTTGAATTTTTGTTTGCAACACTGCCTGTAGGTTTTTTTTTTAAACAATACCACTAGGAGTCGCCAAAGTCATTTAAAAAAAATAATACTTAACCATTGCATTGTAAAACATCACAGATATATGATAAGTACAGTAGGTGAAATTTGAACCAGGAAGTAGCTTTGTCAGAAACATTCACCTTTGTAATTATAATAATGGCCGAGACTGAACATAATTTTCTATCAAGATAATTAAGTGACCAACTTGTTGTCCCAAATAATAATTGTCTACCTGCCATTTTTGATTTTGCAGAATATCCAGACACACACATTGTTTTCACTGAAGCTGACTGGCTCATTATTTGTACAAAGATGTAACAACTGTACCTGTGTTTTGTTTATTTCGAAACAGGAAATCATTACAACCCCTTAAAGACACACTGCTTCTCTCCGACAGGAATGATTGAACGACAGGAAGACCCAGATGTCACCCGCTATCCCACCCTGCATGCTTCTCCCCCTCCTCTCCCTCATCCTCAGGGCTCCCAGGGTTGGTGGTGGTTGAAATCCCCCCTCTCCCCCCCCTAAATTTGGGATTATCGGTTCAAGTCATGGGTTACAGGGTACAAATCCAATAATCAAAGACCAAACATTTTCAGATGATGCTACAGCCAGGTGGTTTTGTGATGGATTAAGGTGACAGTAATGAAGCAATCATGAAGCTGGAAAACGGGGGCGTGTTTTAACTGGACAGAGGACGGTTTTGTTGTAAAAATCAGAGCTGCGATAACAAATTTGGCATTACAGACGCTTCGTCTCCTTTCTCACTTTCGTAACTACATTCTGGTTGATTAAGTAAAACACTGTCTGTGTCTTAAACTTGCCGTTGATTGGATGCTTTCCACGCTGCTCATGCAGTAGTTGGAATTACAGTAAATGTCATGTGAGAAATAATAAAATAAATGTTTAAAAGGTGTTTTAAGTCTGTGCTACTCTAACATGCTCACTGCTAAATTTAACATCTCTCACCCAATTCAACTGTATACAGTGATTAGCACCATAACAGCATACAATATTTCCATAAAAAATAAGCAATAGACTAAATAAGTAATAGTCTTAGTACTCAGCAGTAGGGTTGGGAACTGCGATACATTGCTCACTATGGAATCACTAAAAAAGTGATTCTGTGATATACTGCAAGACAATCATCTGTGATACATTACAATATGTGTGCCTGAAGAAAAAACACATCCCTGAAGTGGTAGAAAGTGTGTTAAAAATTTAGGAATTTCTTGTATTTATTGCCTGCATGACAAAGAGCTTTCAGTTTAATAGAAATTTATGGACGAGATTAAAGTGCGGCACAATGCCAAAGCAGAATAGTTAAACATTCTGGATGCACCTTTGGCTCAGTATCACAGGCGTTTGTATTGCAGTATATAGCTGTATCAATTATTTGTTCCATCCCTACTTGGCAGACGTTACAGTAAGTCTGCGTTTGTTTCCACATGGATGCTGTCTTCCCTCAAATCAAAAAGGGGGAATCCCCAAAATGCTTCTGTGAAATTGAGTTTCGGTTTATGTGAAACAAATTAAATGTATCCCGCAATTCACCGCAACGCGACGTCGTACTGGCTAGACGCTGTAGGTGTGCTGGGTATCAAAAAATGTTGAAAAAAAAAAAAAATTAATTTTGAGAGAATCTGTACATGACTGTTGACGATTTTTGATGTCACGGACAAATTTTGCCGGTACCAAAAAAGTAACGAGGTTTGATACCCAGCCCTACCTACAAAAGTGAGCCAAAGTTTAAAATGTTAAATTCGGTTTGTGGATTTTCTGCTGTAAATATCAGCTCATTGACACCATCACATTATGGACAGGTTGTGGTCAAAAGACAAAAAAGGCCAGTCTCTGCGTCTTCCTCAGCTGCTCAGGGCTCACGTTTTGATAATGTGGAACCAAAGTTACCAAAAAAGTGCCGTCTCAGCTTCCAGTTGTCACTAATGCACATTTTGACAAGGCTGGTACCATCTAGCATGTAGCATGACGTTCTCCACAAAGCCACCACAACCATGCTAGCCCAGGGGATAAGGAAGGAGATGTGTTTCTATGATTGCTACTCTGCATGTAAATATTTATGTATATACAGTATATATATATATATTTGTAAGATGGGCACACTCAGTGAATGTTTTCTCCAGCATAACTGTAGAGCGGACCCTCTGCAATACAGTTTTGACGAACATTTGAAAAATGTTCTGATCGGGTAGTTTGCTTTTCTTTTGTTTTGTGCTAAATGGTAGTGTGTGTATCTGTCAACTGTGTAATCGTTTTTATTTTGAGGTTTTATGTCTGTATGTAGACTCTGAGGTGCATGAGTATGTAGTTTTGATGTGTTGGTATATGACAGTCGGATCTGGGTCGGGGCTGTGTGATGTCTCACATCCATGAGAGGCTATGCAGAAGCTTGCACTGCCTCCCATGAGTGTAACGCATCACAGCAGAGTTGATGGGTGGATTGTTGGATGTATGGAACTGGAGCATGATTTTATGGTGTTTTCTGATGGTTGATGAACATTTTAAAGCACAAGATTATGTAAATTGTATATTCAATCTTTCTGGTTTGAGTTTTTCTGGTTCTCTGTTCAGGTTTTTTACATAATGAAGCATGTTGAAGGATGTGTGTCCACTGGGAGCTCGACTTTCAAGCGCTGCAGGCAGCTGATCTGCTGCCTGGTCGTGAAAGTTTACAAAAAACATTACACTGAAACTAGCTGACTTTACACTCTATTCATTAAAGCTCCACACAACCTAAAAAATCTTCTTAATTAGTGGAACGTAAAGAGACTTAACATTTCAGACGGTGATGGTTTCACCTTCCTGCTGCCATTAAGATGAGTGTTTATTTGGGGTTTGCTGATCTAAACTGCTGTTTTTGTTTTTCCACGTCAACTTTGGGGTTTTTTTTTGTCTATTCAAATGTTCTTTCATCGGTATTTATGCTGGCAGTCAGGATAAGTCTCAAATTGTTACTTAAATTTACATATAAATGATTTCAGTTTGTGCATCAGGTAAAATTTACAGATCCATGTACTAGAACTGGTTTAAAGGATAAGGCTGGTGATTTTCTATATTCTTCTTATTGTCAACAAATTTCATGTGCAGAGCCAAACCAACAACAAATTAATCCTTACAAGTATTGTGTGTGCATCCAAAGCCTGATATATTTTATTCCTCTGTGCTGTAGACCTCTGCTGTTGTCTAAAGCTATTAAAACATGTCAATGAGCCACACTGTTGCACTGGGTGACATGTTCCTTCACCACAAAGTTTGGGCTCGTTAGTTTGTTTAGAAACCGCTCCAAAGACTGATAACAGTGATGACATTTTCAGTCTCTGGAGAGTAGTTCCTGTAGACGCCACTGAGCATGCATACTGTAGGCACGCTAGCTTTTTGTGCTACAAATCATAACCTCTTGACTTTGTGCTCAAGTTATTTACAATGTAGCACAAAGTCCAGAGATTGTGTCTGCCTAACACAGAGCTACTCTCCAGAGACTGAACATGTCATCGCTGTTATTAGTCTTTGGAGCCGTTTCTAAACAAACTAACGTGACCAAACTCTTCATGGTGAAGGAACATGTCACCCAGTGCAACGGTGCGACGCATTGAACTGTTTTTAATAGTTTTTGGACAACTACAGAGGGTCTACGGCACAGAGGTGTGAGATGAATCAGGCTTTGGATACACAAACAATACTTATAAGTAGATCAATTCATTGTTGGTTTGGCTCTGCACGTGAGGTTTGTTGACAATAAGAAAAATCCTTTAACACCTCTGAAAGAAAGGAGCTGCCCAGTGGACACAGAGCTGAATTTCTGTTGGAAATATGTAAAATATTTTCACCAGCATGGGATCTCAAGTGCCTTTAAATGTGTATACCATGCTAGCAAGCTAATGGTGATCACTGTTTAGCATACCTGGTTGACAACCCTGCCTTTTTTTCCCAGCAGAGAATAAATTATATGCTGAGCTAAATTAACTGGTTGGAGCTAATCTGCAAATAGATAGTCTAAATATATTTTCGTATGCAAAGAATTTTTCTATATTTTTCAGTCCAAGGGGATTTGGGCTGTTAGTCTGGCTACACACATTCAGTCCTCTCCAATGAGAAATGTTTCAGCTGTGATAGATTGTGATTAAAATCAGTAATGTGTCATTTCAAAGTGCTTGTTTTGTTTTTTACCTTAGATACCCGTTACAGCATGATAACAACTACATGATAAACAAAATCACTTTAGCAATATGGTCACAGTTCACCCAAATTATAAAAATGTACTATTCCTACCTCCCTACTTTTTTCTTTCAGTCTTTTTTCCCCTTTCTATGTAACAATAATTGAAAGGTCAAAAGTTCACTTATTAGCTTTTCAGAGATTTCAGCTGCATCTCCTCTACTCGCTGTATAAAGACTGTGAGATGTGGTTGAAAGCCCAAAAAAGTTAGAAAATCTTTGAGCTTAAATATACAGTTCCCAAAGGTCAAGAATGAATGCCTAAATATTTGCTTGCTGCCATTTCTGCTCCCTTCTTTTATCCATTTTTCTTCAGATATTTTTTCCTGGCATTTTAAACACTTTACTCTTGAGGGTTTTGTGCTTTCAGCAATCACATGCATGTGAAGTGATGTGCATTTCTTCCAAAAAAAAAAGCACTGTCCCCCCTTTTTTCCCTTTTAAATATCCTCAGCTGCAGGAGAGCATGCATTTGGTTAAAAGCAGGGAGACTCGTACAGTATTTCTAAGTTCCTGGGACCCTGGACATTGTTGCTATTGTAGGCATCTCCAGCAGAGAGAGCCAGTTCCTCTCAGCAGCTCGCTCCTCACTCGGGGTCAACGAGTGGAGCTGATGGAGCAGAGAGAGACAGAGAATGAGGTCATCACAGCTCTGTAGGGCTTGGCTCAGTTGGCGGCTTGTCAACCATTTTGACTTCAGTCACTGTTCTCAAAGCGCACACATGGCCACAGAGAAAGCACAAACCATCACAGCCAGCACACTGCGAACAGTCATGAATGTCCGGACATACAACCACAGCAAGCAAGTAACAGATTACATGCAAAAGGGCTACATTACAGTCAGACTACCAATAATCATACTGCTATAACTGATTATGGATACTGACGAAATGAAATCTGATTTCACTTTCTGATTTGGCATTTTTAAGCAGTATACAAACATTAATAAATAGTTTAACACTATAATGTAGTTAAAAGCAGATATAAGGGTTAACAAGTGGAGACTGGTGCATAAAAACAATGATAATATAGTAAAACAATTATTTTACATTAATATAAAATACATCATTATAGGAGAAGTTCTATTTCTATTATTCTATTTAAAGTGATATTGAAATTCTTGAAAATAAATAATGGAAGGTTATTCATTTTGTGGTTTTTAAAAGGGAAAAATGCATTATCATGGTCTTTAAAACAATAGAACTTTTTTTATTTTGAGGTTTTAGTTATTAAACAGTGAAAAAGGATCCAGAAGTAAGGTAAAATTATACCATTTTGGACTACAAACCACAATGTTATACACACTTAGGATATAAATTAAATTTTGAAACTACTGTATAACTGATTATACTGTGGGTCAATTAAATAGCTTTCTAAGGGGATTTAAAATATACAGTATATGTATCCTTTGCCTATTTTATTCTTACTGTATTTATTGCGGTTTTATTATTTTTTACCTTTATAGAAATTCAAGTCTAGCATGTTTGTATTATTCATTTTGTTGAGTTTATTGATCAGTCGAGCTGTTTATAGTCTTTCAAAATAGCATATTAAGACTACTGCTACTGGGGCTAAGTTCATGTAATGGCTGAAATCATTCTCCATGTTCTCACTCTCGTCACTGACACATTTCTTGACTGAATCGATTATGCAGGCCATTCTATGTAGGCCTCATGAATTAAAAATGAGTTACACTGAAAAAAACAAACAAACAAACAAAAAAGTTATTTAACCCTGTATTCAGCTCTGACATGTTCTCCATTTTCTTTAATAACGTGCATAATTAAGAGTCCAAGCAGTGAAGTTCGCTGCTGGATAGTTTTTGTTCTCATTCTTTTTCTTCTTGATTTTTCTCAGCTGAAAGTGTTCATGCAGCAAAAACCATGAGACCAAAAGTCACCACAATGTGCAGGTGGGTTGCAAATTCCACCCACTACTCAGGCACATAAAATGACACTCATTGACCTCAAGGTGGCGCTGTAACAATCAAGTTTACGTCTTTGCAATTATCCCTTAAACTGCTAGGTTTAGGGTCAAATTTCTTTCATCATTTTAATCTCTCAATTCATCTGCATCTTTGCTCCAAAGGTCTTCTGCTCTAAAAATGTCAAATTTTGCGACTTTTTCTCAATTTTCTCAAAATCCTATTTCCGACAACTCATCAGAAACCGTTGGGCCAATCGTCCCAAAACTTTGTCAGGATCATCTACAGACTTCGCTGATCTCGAGTTATCAAGGAAATTTCAATGTGTCAATCCATTTTGAAATTATACATTTTTTGATCTGTCTTTAAGTTAAATTTTACTTAAACGCTCATAAATCAAAATTGGGTTAAGAGATTACAATCAAACTTGGTGCAAGTGTTCGGATGATAGGTCCGAGCTTCGCTACGCAGTCTTAGGATATTCTGCCACTAGGGGTCGCCACAAATGCAAAACGTTTATATCTCATAATTGGACACATGGATTTGGTTCACACGATCTAGGCCCATGACTCAGTTAATGCATAACATTTGGTAATGATTGAGTTAAGTGGGCGTGGCTTATTACAAAAGTAAAAGTACGTAAAAAGTAAGTTTGCCTCACTGCAACCTATGGTCAGTTCAGAAGTCCGTCACTCTATATTTTTCAAAATATGTTACATCAATTAACATCTATATGTCCACAAATCTTCATTCAGTTGCTACCAAAATTCTTTTGAACATTCTTTGGATACTGAATCACATCATGACTCGAGACTAACGACGTCCTGTCGTCATGGGGACAGTAGAAAATGTGTTTGTGTGACGTGTGTGTGACGCTTCTGGGATGAAAGGGATTTTATAAATATTTATTTATTTATTTTAAGTCAGGTCATAAGAATTAACATTCTGATTAACAGCTGATGGGTTGCGGGTGGAGAAGTAATACATCGCTAATGATGAAATTATTAATTACATTCTCTAAAATGTGAACAGAACAGAGTAGAGCTGCTGTCCGCCGACAGCTTTATTTTTTGTCAGGCATGAATTACTGACTCACAACTAAGCAAACTAACAACTGGAAATACTAAAGAAATTTACAGACACTAATAACAATTATACAAGAGAGCTTGCTGGAGAAATTGGTGCAGTCAGCATGCTACAATCTTTCCAGACTGCGTGGGTTATCACGAGCAGAAACAAGACCAAAGCAGGCAGCATACATAGTACATAAATATGAAACTGTATTCCAAAGGCACAGTTCACCATGGAAACATTTGAAAATTACTGAAAGCAGCATCTCTAATCTTTAAAATAAATCGTTAAAGAAAACAGTCATAATTCAATAGGGGCGGATTTAGTGATTTGGAGGCCCCAAGCAAACTGTCTTGTTTACAAAGTAAAGAAACAACATTATGATTTGGTTGGTTTACATTCACTTCGGGACAGTTAAAATTGTTTTTGGGACAGTTCCAGGACGGTAGTGAAAAAAGTTAGTCTGGAGCCCTGCATCACATGTTTCAAATGGTGTTCAGTCTGCAGTGATATAAAGTGTCTTACTGTAATTTGTACTGTAAGCACATTTTATTTCATCCAACAAAGAACACCCAACAAAACACCTGAGAATAGTAGGTCACTGTGTTGATTTTTTAAATTAATTTTTTTTTCCAGAACTGTTAAATTGTTGTGAATTTAAAGTTTTGTGACGTCCCTCTCGCTGCCTTCTGCTTGTGAGGTTGGTTTGGTTTCCTGGTTCAGGAGCCGGTGGGCGAGGTTGGAGAGGGCGTCAGGAAACTACCTGCACCTGGGTAGTTTAGGCCTCAGCCTCTGTGGGTGGCTTCCTTGTTAACCTCTTTCTCTTCTCTTCTCTTCCTCCCAGGCCTCCACCAGCCAGATGGGTTTTATGTTTTCTTTGCATGTATCACATGCACTTCATTCATCCAAGTTATTCACTCTCATTGACTTCAATGTAGTAATTTACTAATTGTATGCAGAACTTAATGTTTAGTGTGAACTGCTGTCAGTGACATCTGTGTTGTCTGATGGTCTAAAACACGTCCTGTAACTGTAAGGTCACCGGTTTGCATCCAGCCTGGCACCAAGGTGCATCCTCCTGTTTCTGTCCATCCTGTTGTAAATTATTGTGGTTTAAAAGTTGACGTGCCATATCCTGCGCTACGTTATCCATTTCCAAATCAAATTCCCAATCTCCTGTGACAAATCTCAAATATCCAATATGTTTAAAATGCTACAAAAAAATGTATATTCATCTCAAGTAAACAGAACTTCAGTTCATAATTCATCCTGTCAAAACCTTCGAGGCATGTCCCTAGGTATTTTTCATGCTTGTACACACACAATGGTGATCTGATTTGCTCAGTAGTTGAGTGGTAAGGTGGCTGTCGTTCAATGCAAAGGTTAGGAGTTTGAATCCTGCTTTTACCATCCTGCACGTGGTCTGAATCTTTGCATTTTCCAGGATAAGTTCTGACACTTCTCACATAGTAGCAGTATTTGTGTATAAATTACAGGACATGGGATGCATTTCAGATCTTGAACAAAATTAAAATTCAATACAAATGTAGCCATGTGACACACGTCTTCGCTGAAGGTCATAAGCTACATCAAATGTTTCTGAAAGTAGATTTATATAACTCAACAGAGCATCAGATAGTGATGACCAAGATTAATTATTGCTTCTTGTCAAATACTTTTGGCAGACCAAGTAATCCTCCTGCTCCTGCTCCTCCTGCTCCTCCTCCTCTGATTCATATTTGGTGTTATTCACCTAAGTGCTTGGACCCCACTTATTGCCGCTTGCAGTTATATTTAAAAGGTTAATTTTTAAAAGCAAAGTGCAGTAATAGTGCTCCTCTAGAAAAACAGGGTTGGATGCAGAAATGTTTCATCCAGTGCTGCTGAAATTGTCCGACACTGTAAACTCGCTGCCTGTCTGTGGGTTTGGATCACAGGAACATACTCAGTGTGTCGATTACCTTCTCGCAATCAGATTCTGACTCTGCCTGTTATAGTTAGCTTTTTTCTCTGTGACGTTTACACTGATGACAAGACAGATTGTGCTTCTCCAACTGTTAATTGCGTCCGATGTGGTCGTCTTTGCCAAATATTTGTGACATCACGAGAGAAAAAGCATATACATACTGTTGTTCTTGTTGTTTTCCATATTGAATTCAAAAGAGTCTTAAAAGATCCCCTGCAGACATGATTTAAGAAATGCATATAAAAGTCCTCTTTTTTTTTTTTTTACAAAAAAATGCAGCTCCCTTGTTAAAAATCAATAAAATGAAAAAACAATCTATATAATATGCAATTTTTTTTTCATTTCAACAGTTAAACTGCTGAATACAAGATGCTTCTTACTTCACTGAAAAGTCCAGTGTTTGTGCACTGGAGGCTTGTGGAAGTTGTATACTGGCCCTCGATTGGCTCCAAACTAGTAGTGATGTCACAAATCATACTCATGTACACAACTTAAGATTTAAGGTGAGACATTTTGCAAAATCAGGACATTTAAAGGGTCAGTCCACCCAAATCATAAAAAAATGCAAGAAATATTCAATCTATCTTTGTTGCTTTCCCTTTATTCCCAACAAATCTGCCAAAATAAATGGCAATTGCCTTCTAGAATGACACATAAGATCCGATGCCCCTATCTGCAGGTTGATAGTTACAAAACTACTGATAGTTACTACAAATAGTTCTATATTTACATACTGTGCCTACACTGAGCAACATCAGCATTGATGACTATAAGTCCAGTATTCACTGTTTTTTTCTCCACCAACTCCTGAAGGAAATATCTGGTTCTTTAGCTGCTAGATGCTCCTCTATGTTCACCAGCAAGTCTAACTTTGTCTGTCTGAAAACTACATTCATAGTAAACCAAAACAGTAAAAATACCAAGACAATGAGTTGAGTCAGGTGATAATTATCTGAGAGGACAATCTGACAATTTCTCTCACACACATTCACTTTTCTCTTTCATTCACAAACACACATTTCTTTCCCCATATACCCTCTGCCGTATCCGCACATTTTTGTCTTTTTCACATGAACATTCAATCTCTTCCACACAACCACATGCCCTCTCTTTCTCTCTCTCCACCATATACATACAACTTTTTTTCTGTCACATTTAAGCTATGCACTGAGTCTGATGTATACTCTTTCTCTCTCTTTCTGTAAACCCAATATCCTCTGAGGCCCGGGGGTTTTAGAGTGTAAAGAGCGGGCAGAGGGAGGAAGAGAGAGACTGCATTATCCACATCAAAGAGCCAGAGTTATCAGCCATAATCAATGCTTCCCCATTACGCACACCAGTCAGTCTCTCTCTCTCTCGCTCTCCCTCTCTCTAATCAGATCAATGTGCTTTATTGGCATGATTGGAAGTATGATAACAATATTGGCAAAAAAAGGGGGGAACTCATCAATGAAAGATGGCAACACTGGTTAAATGTTTGGATGGTTAAATGTTTAAAACAGCTGATCTGAAGTCTGAACAGTCTATGAAACTGTGTCATTTTGAGACCTGAGAAATCTTAAAATCAGACTTTTTGAAAGTTACAGCAACTAGCAACTAGGCACAGTGTCGTCTGAGCTAAATGCTAACATGCTCACCACCACCACTCCCCTCCCCCCCTCACCCTCCCAAAAAAAGTCAAGATACCACAAGAGTAAAGAAAAACCAGGGGATCCCCAATAGGCTGCATCATCTGGGAACCATGTCTGTACTAAATTGCCTATCTGGTAGATGGATACATACACATAGACTTGCCTTCCCACTGATTAAACTGTAAAAGTTAAAAAATGCTCAGTCCAATTTACTTAAGAATAAAATACAGAAATAAGGGAAATGAGAACCACATTTTCTCAGCGTCTTTCATCCATATTTACCCCCTCCTCCCCTCACAGCCAGGCCTATCGACCTCTCTCTCCCAGTAAGCAGTTTTAAACAGAGTTTCTCTTTAAAGAAATATGTACAGTAGCTTTCTCCTTTGTGGTTGCGACCACCTTAATCACGACTTCTTGAAAACTCCACTACAGGTGTTACGTCATAACCGAATCATTGGTTAGTTAATATCAGTGACAGACAGAATTCTCCATTCATATTTTGATGTTTGTGATGTCACCTCAAAACTGTTGAGGTAGCCTAAAACTAGCATTACTGGTATCTACTAAGTTTTTTTAAGAGTCTTCTGACACCAGAAGACTTTAAACACTACTCATGAATTGAAGTACATAGTATTAGTTATGTATAAGTAAAAAAAAAACAATACATACAAAAGATGATACAAAAGTATCACTACTTCTCTTGCTACAGATTTAAGAGCCTCTTGGGTTTCCAGGTCTGGATGAATGTCCAGGTTGCATCTAATCAGTCTGGATATTTTCAGTTTTCCACCAGTCATGGCAGTCATCACTCTCTGCCTCACGCTCTCTCTCTTCCCCCGTCTCTCTTTCTCTGTCTCTCCACCCTGCCAGGAAAGTGTTGACAGCTCTCATCTTTCATCCATTTTGATGTAATTATGCTCCTCTATACACATTTGAAGCTTTCCATTCACATTTTATGGTGTGATGAAAGGCCAGTGTCAGTATTTCTCACAGCTCTCAGTTTCTCCTGTTCAAACTTAACCTCTGGTACATATGGTATGATACCTGGATAATACCTCAGAGTGACTATTTTTCCCCACTCTGAGTGCAGAGTGTAGAATCTAACAGCATCTAGTGGAACTGATTTGGCAAAAATGGAATATAATATTCATAAGTATGTTTTAATTAGTGTATAATCACATCAATAATCATGTTTTCGTTACCTTAGAATGAGCCCTTTATATCTACGTATATCAGGCTTTGGATATACTTGTAAGTAGATCAATTCATTGTTGGTTTGGCTCTGCACATGAGAATGGTTGACAATAAGAAAAATATAGAAAATCGCCAGCCGCATTCTTTAAGCACAGCGGTGGAAATGCCATCATCAGCATGCTAGCATGCTCAGAATGATGTGCAGCAGGTATGATGTTTATCATGTTCATCTTAGTTTAGTGTGTCAGCATGCTAACATTTGCTAATTAGTACAAAACACAAAGTACAGCAGATGCTGATGGGAATGGCAATAAACTTGCACATATTTTAAACTAAAGTTTCAGACTAATAAAGTTGTATTCTGTTCTGTCTTGGTGCATACACACAGGTTTAGTCACCTATAAACACTGAATAATGCGTACCACATTCAGGCTTCCAAGGTGACAGATCATATAATTTTAATTTTCTTTAACGCATCTCCTTTACTGTAGCATCACCCTCAGGACAAACTTTACATTTCATGTCCCTAAGCCTCTAAAAAAATTAAAATAAATGTATCTTACTTTAAGTTCATATTGTGTGGTGTAATGAACACTGCAGCCTCTAATGTCCCATGTCTTTGTTCTTTCAAGGGTAATTGTCAGTCATCTGATTTTTCAGGGAAACTCTTCATACATATTTTAGACCAACATTACGTGTCTTTTTGTCTTAATCTTGTATTAAGCGGAAGGAAAGGTGTACTGAGTGACCTGTAGTGTATTGGTGCATAATAAAGTTACACTGTAAGAGATACTGTAGGTTGTGAGCCTACAGAGAACCTCCTCCCTTTTTCTCTTTCTCTTTTAATGTCTTGGCTCTGGTTTGTCTCACTTAATTCTATCTCCCCATCTCCTGATCCATCCATCAGTGTCTTCTCTTTGTCTCTCACACGCTCCCCCCCCCCCCCCCCCCCCCCCACACACACCCTCTTCCTCTCTCATCCTGTGCTTGTCTCACACTGTTGCAACTCATTTTCACTCCCATCATCCTTTCCTTTCTCTCTCTCTCTCTGTCTCTGTCTCCCTCCCTTGATGAGTGAGTGAATGAGTGGGTGAGCGAGTGAGTGTGGGCGAGTGGGCATAGCCGCTGATGCACTCCTGGTCATTAATAAAAGTTTTATACACAGTCAGGAAATGCATTTGAGCCCCCGTGGCTGGAGCTCCTCTCAGACACACAGGAAATGGGCGCTTGGCCGACAGCCAATCCTGCTATTTCAGGGGTTCGTCCGGAGCCAATCAAGCTGGGCCTGGTCAGTTAATGGATCAGTGGCTCTACTCTACACCCAAATATCAGCAACAATTAGAAGGTGTAGGTGGGGGGGTGAGCAGAGCTGGAGCCTTATGAGGGGAAACTGAGCATGAAAAGTGGTTAAATGTGAAAATACGTAAGCCTGAAAAATCAGATACATTTACCTGATGATAACAGTATGTCCAGTTGCATACATGTGAAAAGGCAAAGGGCAACAAGGGGTGTTCCTCATGCACACGCATGTGTTTTAACAGGGGTTGCATAGTTAAAAATATTGTTAAAGTCCCCCTCCAGTCAAAAATGTGTTTGGCTAGATTCAGGATTTCATAACGAGAATTTTTTTTTAAAGGACTAGATGCAATTTCAAGAATTTCTAACAAGGTAATTGTTAATTTTTGAGGAAAACTCTTATCAGACACAAATTATTAAGTATTTTCATATGTCTTAAAACATGTCAGGAGGGGATCTTTAAATGAGCAGGCAACAAAGAAGTCATTTTCTATGTGATGGATTGGCAAAATAAGAATAATACTAATCTAATCTAAACTAATGCATTCTTGACTGAGTAAAGCTCGTTAGTGTATTGTAGAGTGTGTATGTAGAAGTTTTCAGATTTTAGTGACTCCTACATGGTAGTATCAAAATGTTGCCACATCAGCAGATTCATACTCATAGGGGCTTAAGAATAGTCTACATGAGCACAGATTGCTGCTCAGCAATAATATTTAAGCAAAAAGTTTAAAGGAATAGTTCAACATTTTGGGAAATACTCTAAATCGCTTTCTGGCAGAGTTAGAGATTGATAGAAGATTGATACCACTCTCATTTGTCCTTTAAATATTTCTTTAGCCCAATAACAGCTGAAATAGTGTGACACATAACCCCCTATAAAATGGCAATGGTCATTTTTACACTAGAGGTACTGGTAGGTGGAAGTTTTTATCATTTTACAGAGCCTGACTAGCTATTTCCCCATTTCCCAGTCTTTGTAATAAACTAAGCTAACCAGCTGCTGACAGTAGCTTCATATTTATACTTATACTACATAAACACTTTAGCCAAATAAATTTGAAAAAATTCTCTGAAAGGTAGAGATGGTATATGTCTAACAATCCGGATACAGAAAATAATGAAGCTGAAGGAAGGAATGGGATGCTGTATCTCATTGTGATATTCCTCACATATCCATCGTCCTCTGTCACACTTCATCATGCATTATTTCTCACAGAACTTCTGTAATAAAACTTTTAGTAAGATGACGTTACTATAGTGTGGTGTACCATGGTGTTTGGCACTTTCTAGTCCCACCCCAGCTACACCCACGTTCCTCCCTCTTTGCCCAAATTTGGATTTTCTTGCTTCAAGAAGTGACAAAGAGACGCGGGTGGTAAACCCAAACTTCAGGCTTCAGCACATTCAAACCATATGGATGACACAATGTCAACATTTTTTAAGTAGCCCACAAATTTTCATCATAACTCACCTTTAACAAAAAATACATTTGTGACAGTTGTGTCACATCAGTTCAACAAAGTTGTCATCAACTCAGTTTTAAGAACAACCTCAAGGATAAAAAAAAGAGGATAATTTCCCCCTCACCCTCTGTCTGACTGTTCAGCCAGCCACTTCAGATAAAAGTATCCATCCATCCAGTAAAAGGGAAGTGTATGTGTGAGTGTGCAAATGTGTGCAGAGTTGCTCACGTGAGACACTGTAATGTGTTGTGTAAGTTGACACCCATGTGCTTCATGGGTGGGACGCCTCCTCCCCATCCAGCAGGCATTTGTTACTGCAGCACAATGACACACAACCATATCATACAGATAGACAATCACCCTTTCACACACTCACGCACACACTCACACACACACACGAAGAGTGCATCCAGAGTGGAGCGCCGGCAGAAATGAATGACTTTGTCAGCTGTATGCTGTTAACCAGGCCATTTGACATTGATCCCTCCCTGACCCAGAACATCTCTCCATCTATCTCCATCTCTCTCTCTCTATCCCTCTCTCTCACACACACACACTCCTCTGTATTTAATTATTTTGCTTAATAGGCAGGCATGTTTCATATTAGAAAAGCAATATTTCAGAAATTTATCACACAAGCAATGAATGTGCAAACCCCGTGTTTTGTTGTCACCAACACACACTTTTTCCATTATTTCTGTAAATCTTGAGCTAAATGCTTAACATCAGCATGCTAACATGCTGATGTTAGGCAGGTCTAATGTTTACCATGTTTACCATCTAATGTGTTAGAATGCTAGCATTCACTAAATAGCACTAAACACAAAGTATAACTAAAGCTAGTGGGAGAGCATAGGTTTGCAGGTATTTGGTCATAAACCAAAGTGTTGGACAAATTATAATTATGACCTGATGATGGTGCTAGATTGAAGATTAAGGGATCTCCAAAGTTATTGCAATTCATCCTGAGGGGGACATGAACATGTGTACAAAATTTGATGGCAATCCATCTAATAGTTGTCCAGACATTTCACTAAAAACCAAAAATGTGAACCTGCTGGTGGCACAAGAAGAAAAGTCAGAGGGTCACCAAACTTATTAGGAGTCATTATCTGGGAACCATGAATGTCTGTTTTGTGCCAATCCATTTTGTAGATGTTGAGATATTTCAGTCTAAACCTAAGTGGACGACCGACAGACTGACCAACATTGCCATCCCTAGAAATACACTGCAAGCATGGCTAAAGATTTTCAAGGTTAAAAGAAGTTGTACTTATGCATAGAAAAGTGTAAATGAGACAGAACAGTGTACCTCATTTACAGTAATTATAATTATAACTTTCATTTTTCTGTAACATCCTGTGATTAACGACATGTCTAGGCAGCTATACACCACTGACTGATCACCACCTGATCTCAAATACCTGAGAAATATGACATGGTCTCATGACATTTCTAGACAAGGATCCCCGAATGCTCCATTAAACAACAGAACAACACACAGTAAATGGATTATGGAACAATGAAGGCTTCAAACGACATGTCGGTTGAGTCCTCCAAAGTAGAAAAAATAAGGTTTTATTTAGAGGAGCCTTTGAAATGGGACAGGTTTTCTCATACATTTTCATAATGTGAAAAACTATCATTGTTTTTGTATTTGAGCTGTTTGTTACCCTTCAGTCACACAGACTAAAAGTAAGATATATAGTTTGTAACTTTACATACCTTTAGCATCCTACCTCTGAATTACTATGTGGATTCAAGAACACATTTTAACCCCTTACAA
The DNA here is from genome assembly GCA_038419695.1 of Scomberomorus guttatus. NCBI lineage: Eukaryota > Metazoa > Chordata > Actinopteri > Scombriformes > Scombridae > Scomberomorus > Scomberomorus guttatus. Next base: position 26,632,049 of record CM076460.1, on the reverse strand, counting down.
GAAAAAAAAAGAAAAATCACTTGAAGGTACTTTTGATTTATATTCAAAAATCACATTTTCATTTTCTTTATTTCCCTTCAGTGTGTCTCCCTATCAGCAGTTTGTTTCATCTTAGATATTTTCCTCAACAGGAAACAGAGCTCCCCCCACCCCCATTAGGGACCAGTGTCCGGTTACCTTTGTGTGTGTGTGTGTGTGTGTGTGTGTACGTGCGTTTATATGCCTACACTAGTGTGTCTCGCTAAAGCCCGGATGGTTGCAAGTTGCTGAGTAAGGGCACAGACCAAAAGAGACAAAAGCACATACACATACACACATATACACGCACATGCATGAGCATCCTCTCACACGTACACAGACAAAGGAAGAGGTTCATATTACAGTCATGCAGCATATTCTCAGTGATGTCACTTGTCCTTATGAAACGAATGAATGAATGACTTAATTTCTCGTCCCTCCCTTTTTTCCCCTCTTCCTCACTTCTCACCTCCTTCTCATCCAAACATTCAGATTGACTTCACTGGCACTCAATTCAGAATACAAGAAAAAAAAAAAAGAGATGCAGTGTCGTTTGCAATAAACCATGAGATAGAAAAATCAATAGTACACCTACATCTCTTGTATAAAGTGAATCTATGTTTTAAATCACTCCCTTGTTCATTCATTCACTATTGCCAACATAATATTCATTCATTCTTTTACTCTATAATGAACAGTAAAGGATGGTTTCTGACACTTATGCATCATCAACACTTTGTTTCATTACTGACAGGGGTAGTGTCCAAGCCCCCAGGCATATTAGCGCTGTGCTTGAGCATAGAGGCCACAGTTGGAATCGCAGGTCATGTGATGCTCACTGGCCCACAGGAAGTCAGCCAGCTCAGCCAGATAAGGCATTTAATGCATGCTGTATGGGTACCAAAGCCTGAGGAAGCCTAAAAACCTTTTTTCCAATTCCCTTTTTGCACTCAAAAATAATGTTGACATGTTTTATTAAAATTTCATCAATAAAAGAAAGAATAGAAAGGAATGAAAACCAGAGTTTAGGAAATATCAGAAGCTCAGTGGCTTGAGGGGCGTGTTGGCAGGCTGAGTGCCGTTGTTACACAGTGTGTTGTTAGCAGTGGTATTAAAGATTAAGGACAACACCAGCATCTCAAAGTGACATCTGCAGGTATGTTTTCATGCTGTTTAATGTGCTAGCTGTCAGCTAACTGCAAATTGACGTTAATGTTGCACTTCTCCTCTGTGACTGTTTGTTTGGTGGCTTGTTCAACAAGCTAATGTGTAGCTAATATGGGTTGTTGTTACTGATGGCACATTCAAATATAATATGTAGTACTATAGTATATAATCAAGATTCTTTTATAGACAATGACAAGAAGCATTGAAGAAATGCGTTTCTCTTGTCATTCACATTTCCAATGTTGAACGAGTCACCACACAAACATTCACTGGGGAAAGCAGCTAGATAGCTAATTAGCATTAAAACATGCATTAAACAGCAAGTAAACATACCTGCAGATGTCACTGCGGACCTGTTAGATGCTAGTTTGGTCTTTGCCCTTCAAAATCCCTGTTAGGGACCCTGTTAGTTTGTTTGTGTACTTTGTCTCCAATGAGACATTAAATTTTGCAGTTAATCCGCAGTTCACATGCGTGCCGAACCATGGCGGGCGATCCGTATGGATCACGGATCAACTACGCTCCGTTACACCGCTAGTTTTTCTGATTAACTGTTCCTCTTGTTGTTGTTGTGAGCACGTCCTGCCCTGCAGTACTTTTTCCTCCTTTTCACATCCATTGTTGCATTGCCTTTTTATAGATGAATATGGAATTAACATTAACATGATTTTTTAGCTACTACGGACACTACATTTGTCGTTTAACTGAGGCAGTTTCTGAGGGCAGTAGTTTATATAAAGCACAAATTCCACAATAAGAAATTAGACACAAATAAAATGGTGGAGCACTAAATAGAAAATAGAGAGTGATTTTGAACACAGCTTGTGTTAACTTAATTGTCCCATAAGCGACTGAGCTTGCTAGCTTGAAAACTAGAAGTTAGTTAGCTAATTTGTTCTGCCTGCTAGCACTAACAAGTTACCAGTTTGTTCGCCAACTACCCCCACAAGTAGTCACTACATAGCACCACTTATTTTGTAAGGTTGAACAAATTAATTTAGCTGATTATGAGCAACATTTCTTGATCAGAAAGAAATCTATTTCTATCTATAGAGCATTTGAAATTAATCCCATTTTATTGTACAGGAGCCTCAAATAAATACAAAGCTGGAAATAAATACAAAGAAAATTAAAATATAATGTTTAAGTAATCTGTCAATATATTGTTACCCAAAAGGATCAGCACTTGTTTTAGCAAGATACAGGCTTCCGCCCCATCATGTTCATAGAGCTGAACTGAATTGAATTGAGTTCAATGATGGGAGATGGTGGGGGTGGAGAGAGAGGAGTGACAGAGAGAGAGGAAGGGAGGAGGAGGAGTGACTGGAGTGTGTGTGTGTGTTCGTGTGTGTGTGTGTGTGTGTGTGTGTGAGTGAGAGAGAGAGAGAGAGAGAGACAGAGAGAAAGTGCATGCAGCTCTCAGTCATTCATCTCTCGGGGAGAGGAGAGGAAACTACAGCAGGACGGGAAAAGACATTTCTTTGAGAGGAAAGAAAGGAAGAATTTTTTTTAAAAAAGTTCTGCATTCAATCTCTGACTTTGGAAGCCTCTCAGTCCAACCTCCAGCTGCTGTTTTCTTTTTCATCATCATTTCCTTTTAAACCCCAAAAATACCGCACTGCTGCAAGTATTTCACATCGCTCCTTCTACTCTGCGTGGAGATAATTCCACCACTTCTCCTCCTGCATCTGCGGACACTTTTCTCTCTGAAAACTGCAGATATAAGAATCAAACGTGAAAACTCTGCCTGTTTTCTGACAGGATCCTTATATCACGAACATCTTCAGCAACTTGAATGTCTTTACAACTTGGTCAGAGAGTCTGGAGCGCTTCGATGCGCCGTGCGTAAAAGGGACTGGTTTTTTGGGAGGTGGAGGAGGAGGTGACCTCAAGAGGACGCACCAGTATCAGAACGCTCCTGCAAGAGCTCCGGGAAGAGGAGGAGGAGGAGGGCGCATCACACTGAGAGAGAGCATCCTCCCAGCCGTCTATCTCCCTACAAACACACATCCTTAAAACAACAGGGCTACAGTAATGTTATAGAATTACTGTAGAGAGGGATATCATAAGCATTTTAGCAAAATAACATCCTGCAGCATCAAAAAGTAAGATAAGGACATCAAAAACGTACCGCATGAAGTAAAGTACAAGTAAATTAAGTCAAGATAAATTCACCACTGGTTTCCACAGACATACTATAAGTCATTAAAAAGGATATTATAGGAATATTGTAGAGATTTTTTATCAGAGGCACACACACGCACCCACGGACACCCAGGACGCACCAGCACGCCACCACAGAATGGATCTCCCACCAATCAGAGGTAAGCATAAATTCATCCTGCTGCCATCCGATCTGCTAATGAACTATTGATGATTTGCGTGACCTTGGAATGAAAAAGTTCCATTTGATGATGTAAAGAGTTATTCATAAGGGTTTATGTCGCTTTGCAAACAACCGTTGCATCTTAGAATAGGATTTTATTTCAAGTTTTTAACTTATTAAAAACTTACTTATAGAGAGTCAACAGATTTCACTATACCGTATTGTTTTTGTCAGTTTTACTTCTGTTTTTAGGGGGCTTAAGGTTAGGGTCAACTTTTGGTTGTGTTCCTCACTGTAAAATAAACACCCCGGTTAGGTCCACTTAAACAAGCCATTTACCTTCTTACAAATGAGCCAAAATTTATGAGATCAAGTAGAAGATCTGGTATGAACGCGAAACAGAAAAGTACACAGAGCATGAGGTTTATTTATCAAACAGAGCAAGCAGGTAACTCCAGGTGAAAACTGTCACTTCCCAATCCTCTGAAGCCACAGGCGAGAGATGAAGAGGACAGAAGGTGTCTCCGAAATATCTGGTAGTCAATTTCCCCATTTCTTTCCACTTTTTGATTTGTGTTCAATTATGCAGCTGGTGATTTGTTCAAATAGATCAAATCTTACTCGGATATTTTTCTGTTCCTGCCCTGTTTTTCCATCTCATAGCTGTTGGGTTGGGAAAAAGTTTCATGTTTTACTGTGATGATTTAAAAAAAAAAATCCATCAATATCTCAGCTTTATTATTACATATGTGTACTACACATCTACTTCTCATCATGGTTTGTCAGTATTTACTACAGTTTAATGTTGTGTTGTATGCTTAGGCCTGTGGATGGGTGATGAATGCAAACTGTAACCTCCCTGGTGGACAGATTGATCCAAGTTATTGTTTTATTAGTAGTGAAGGTGAATTAGATATGTCGACAAATTATTAATTTGTATAGTAACATGCAATTTGTGTTTTTTACCAACTTTTGAAGTAACTTTTAAACTCTTACGTGACTTTTAAGTGAAATCACAGAGTATATTTATGAATCGCAAATGGAACGGAGGGAAATAGTCATATTAACTAATTGTTAGGCTGCATATTAACATTTGTCTCAGTGTGTTTTAGCAGTTTGTGTGTGTGTGTGTGTGTGTATGTGTGTGTAACTGTGATGGGGACATGTGGGGTTGGGATTGATTGTCCTCAAGGTCGGATGCAGAATGTCAATACCCATCTCCGCTGGGGTGGGACTGGAGGGGCGGGTGGATGAGCAAATGATGGGGCGGACTGATGGGAGGGAGGGAGGGAGAGAGAGAGAGAAAATGAATGGGATGAGAGGAGCGGTAGCATCAGGCAGAGGGATTGACCAGGGATGGATGGATGGAAGGGAGGGGACAGTATGTGAGGAGCAGAGGAATATGGCGGATAGATGAACGAACGATGAAATGGATGGATGGTTAGATGGATGGAGAAAGAGAGGGAGGGGGTGAATGGAGATGGAGGGTTTTTATACCATGGCAGAAGAGCTAATGCACTGACTAATGCACTACAGAACCACAAACTTGTAGAAACAGAGGAAAGATTCACAGTAAAAACACTTTGTAAAAATAGCATGAACTCTTAACTGAATTTGGAAGAAAAAGAACAGTATGTCTTCTTTAAAAACACAGTAGAATATAGACATATACACATAGGTCAGCTTAGCTACTTTGTTTCTGACTGAAAATAACAGTATACAGTTCATAAAAGCTTTGGCATTTCCGAGGAAATGTCTTCTCGTTTACTGCTGCTGCACAGAAATGACATTTTTTGTATTTTCCAAACATTTGAAATAAATAAAAAAATGAACTGGCTAATTAACAGGATGAGAAAGAACAGCCACCGTGGCTGAAAAGACAAAAAACTTTAAATGAGCAGAAATTCTGAGAAAGATGACGCCATAGTTTTGCCCTCACTGTTTGAGTCACGTGATCTCCGGGAAGTTCACTAATGAGTACTTAGCAACAAGAAGGCAGTGATTGTGCAGATGCTGTAAGGTGTAGTTCCTCTGAAAGTCACCAGATGTCACAAGAAAACAACCACTGTATTGAAGTGAATAGTAAAACCCCCCAACTTCAGTTTTTGAGTAAAATTTACATTTATTGTTTTCCTATAGCAGGTTAGTCTCAACTAGTGCTGAGTTCCTTAGTGGATTGATCGGTCACTTGATTGACAGAAAAGTGCTTTACAAACTCAGATTCCCAACTCATACAGTGATTTCTTTGCACATGGAGTAAGTTTTTAACGGTCAACAAAACTCTTTCCAAGAACCAGCTGGACTCGAGCCGGGGACAACGTGGTCGGCATCTTAAACCCGAAGCCACGAGGCGCCCCTCTAAGCAGTTATTTTAATCCATCTTTTCCTAAATCTAATCAAGTGTCTTAGTTGCCTAACCTTAACCATTTACTAACCGTACTGTAGTTGTAGTAGTCTCCATGTGCAGATATAGAAAAAAAAAAAACATTGGCAGTGAATGTTCAAACACATCTGGAGTGGGTTGTTATTTCTTAGCAGGGAGAAAGGACGCTAAAGACAAAATTTAGACTATTTTTAACTAAACTAAGCTGAGACTATTATGTTATAATTCACTGCACCCACAGCACAGAGAGCTTGTGATAGTAAAATCTTTCACTGAAAACACCATTAATAAAATCCTCTGAAAATAGTAACAGTTTAGAGAGCTTACGTCAAGTTTTCATTAGACCTTTTTTTTGAGCAGAGAGACCAAAACCAGGATTGATTTCGGGCAAACATGACGACCCAAAGGTCTTATATCTTATATCATTGTTTTCAATTTTACTTGATGGGCCAAGTAGATTGTTACATGAAATCTGGTGTTCTTCAATTTCGGTGAACATGTCTTCAAATAATTTCCTAAAACTACAACTTCCTCTCCAGCTCTCTCCCATGCTTTCCTCGTCTGTAGCTTGTTTTGACTTTTTCTATTTTTACCACTGTTCTTCTACATCTGGTTCCACACTTTCGTCCTCCTTCCCCACTTGTGTCCCAACTGCCTCTTCCCTTGCTCTCGTCCTCCTTCCCCACTTGTGTCCCCCACCCGTCCCCCCACTGCCTCTTCCCTTGCTCTCGTCCCCCCCCCCGCCCGCCCGCCTGGACTTGCTGGTCTGCAGTGTCTATTTCAGTCTTTCCGTTGGGGTCAGATTCGGCACATCCGGTATCTCATCCAGTTTATTGTCATTCAATCCTGCTGTGCTCCCGGAGGGCATCACGAGGAAGGCCCCTGGGTCTTAGTGCCTGACGGGCCTCACACACACACACACACACACACACACACACACACACACACACACACACACACACACGCGCGCGCGCGCACACACACACACACTCACAGTCACGCCATGCACCCAGAAAAGCTGGCAGCACTGTAGTTAAATGTTTTGACCTTATGAATCTGCTGATTTAAATATTCTTATATACAACACAGGACATAATTCTATTTAGCTATACAACTTAATTGAATTTTGTGATGATTTTGCACAATAGCGACATCCTGGTCAGAATTTGCTACTAGAGTGCCCTCCTGTTGCACTTTTGATGGCATTAGCAACAAACCAACATGTTATATATCACAGTGGATTAAAAATACACAACTTTGATTCTTATATCCTCAAACAACCTTTAAAGGGGACATATGCTTTTTGTGATTTTCTGTCATTTATATTGGATAAAAGCACATGTACTAATGTATTTTTAAAGTTTATATGTATGTATTTTAAGTACATAGAAAAAGTGAAATTCGACTGCTATTGCATGTTTACGTAGCCTCCAAAGCTGATGAGGAGCAGCTTCTAGAAGTTAACCAATCAGAACAGAGTGAGTTCATTGGGAGGGGGGGCCTTAAAGAGACAGGAGCTAAAACGGCCTGTTTTAGACAGAGGCTGAACTGAGGGGCTGCATAAAGAGCCTGTATAAGATAAATATAGAGTAAAGTCAGCACTTTAACCTCAAAGTCACTGTTTTATTTCAGATCCAATGTGCTGGAGTACAAAGCTGAGGTGGAACTATGTAAAGTGACAGTTTTGTGGTAATGAAAGAGGTCTTCACAGGACCACTCTGTTCCTAATGAATGGGACCCAACCCAAGCCTGAGTCTGGCTGGGTTCCAAATAATGGTCAATTTAAGTGGGTCAGGCTGGGTCCTGTTGTTTTGCTCTGGGTCTGAGGTTGGCTCTCTTTTGGAAAATATATTCATGCACATGGGGTTTGGGTAGGTGTTCCACTTATATTGCTGCTACTGCTTCTATATTTTAACTTTTACCTAAATATATGACACGATAAAATACCAATATACACATAACAATTAAGTATAATATGAGTATACTCAATAGTGAGGATGTAGTCTGAAGCTATATGGTTAATTTCTATATTTTCTCTCTGCATTTGATTTATTCCATATTTTCATTCACTCTCTCCAACCAACATACAAACACAAACTGGACCTCTCTTGCTCCTGATCATTTCTCTCTTCCCATTAACTGACAACAAGCCTCTTTTATTGTCTCTCCTGTCTAATATGTACTTACTCTGTTATTTTTACCTCTTTGCTGCTGATTGCTTGTAATGTTACTTAAAGATTTAAAGCTCTAATTTGTCAGTTATTGTTACTCATTTGTCATGAGTGTATTTCAGAGTTGTATTTTGTGTATTTAACATTGTGGTTTAAGGAGCAGATGGCTCAAACATTGAACATATGTCTAAAACAACCACAATGTTACAGAAGTCCTGTCCTGATGACCACGATGTCAAGTTTGATCCTTGTTACAATTTATAATTATAGGGAAGTTACACATTTCATATGTTTTTTAAAGTCAATATCTTTTATATATCTTTCAATATAATAACAAACCATAACAAAATACTGTTTTTTGGGCTCAGCTGTGCTGGGGTAACTCAGATTAATCATCTTATTATTTCTAAAATCCTGGGTATGGCCCTGTCTTGAGTTGTTGGAAGGTGTGTTTTTTTCCACTTTCAAAGTTGTTAAACTCACTGACATGCCAAATGCACTGAGATTAAATTAATATTGATCTTCTCTGCTGAAAAACAAGCAGATTTCCTAAAATGTGTCGCTTGTAGCTTCTTGTTGGGTTATTCATTTACTGTGATGGTCACTGCTGAGCTTCACTTGTAAAGTGATATTTCTTATAAAGGACTTTAACCTCTTCATGTATGGATCCCATGTTCTCCTCAAAGAATGTGTTTTATTCTTTGGTGAGAATAAGAGGAATGAAAGGAGACAAAAGAGGCCAAAAAGCAGAGAAGAGCCAAAAAAGTGAGGGGAGTAAAAGACAGGACAGCAGGGAGGGGATGAAAGGGGAGAGTGAAGGGAGGCGGTGAAGGTGATGTGAGGGGACGAGAGGAGGTGAAGAGGATGGGGGGGGGGGGGGGGGGGGAATGAGAGGAGGGGAGGATAGGGGAGAAGGAAGACAGGAAAGGAGAGGAGAGGAGAGGCAACCCCTCCTCATTCCAAGCGAAGGGTCACTGCAGTCAGTTTTAAAATAGCCTGAAACCATGATGTCATTGGTGAGAGATGCAGTGATGCTCTGTCCATTAAACTCCATCGACCATCAGCAGGTCAAGTCCAGACTCAGCGGAAGGTAAGAGAGTCAGCGGGCAGACAAGAGACCAGCACCGTTTATAAGTTTCTTTGTTTCTGACATCTGAATCAGTTTAAGTCTAAACAGTTCTTACTACACAGATTTAGTCTTCAATTCTGAGACTACCAGGAGGGATGAAACTTAAGTTTGGTTTGTACATTTTCTACAAACTGCTCTTCATTGAGCAGTAAATATGTAGCAGAGCTAAAAAAAATATGATGAAAAAAATCTCCTATAATTCTCTTTCTATGAAACTTCCACATTCCTGTTGAATGTAGGCTGGTATGGGAGATTTAAAACGCCTACATAAAAACAAATTAAAAAAAGAAATAAAGTGAAATACAAGACAACTTCAACAGTTCTGAAGACTGAAAACTATGTGTGACTTGACACATAAAAATAGAAAACCAGAGGTCAAAGTATGTACTGCTCCATGAGGGTGCCCACAGAAGTTCTCTTCTTTTTTTGGACATCATAGACGACTCATTAAAGACACTGGTTTTGGATGTTCTAATTCATTAACTACAAATTATACATACTTTTCACTATTGACCATTTTCCAAACTGTACTATAAATCTGATTTCAGGACAGAAATGGTTTCATTTCTGTATACAAAGAAAATAAACTTGCAGAAACTTTCAAATTGCTTGGACAGAAACATACAGTTTGTCACCTTAGCACTGCAGTTACTCAGAGAGTGTCGAGCACCTGTAACCACACCCAGTGATGTCACAGAGTCCTGGAGTACACCTGTTCATCACTGCAAGGTTACTGGAATTCAGCAAGAGCAAGATTTTCATGGGGTGTTAAGTTAGTCTTTAAAAAGGACCATTTCGAAAACTCTCCTTGGCAGTACACAGACCACATCCCAACACCGATAGTTCAGCTGCCAAACATTAGTGCCAGAACACCAACAATAAGCTAATGGATTTTGCAAAATACTGAACTCACTCACTACAGTGGATGCAGACAAGTGGCCCAGTGACCAATAGACGTTCTGTGTGTGTGTTTGCAGTTAATTAGCACTCATTTAAGTATTTTAGCTTATGTCTGAATAATATATCAACATTTTTATACAGATAAACTTTTGCTTTGCCTTTTTCTACAGCTGATGCTTTGCAACTCTGCCTTTCCAAACTATTACTATCTGGTGTCTCTCACCTAGAAGAAAAGAATGTTTATGATGTGTTTTATGTTTCTGGTTTATTTGAAAGGTAGAAGAAGAACTTGATAGTTAGCATGAACATAGCTGAAAAGAGAAAGAAAAGAGTTCCACCTTAAGAAACTCAAACTCAGTCCCTAACTTTAATTGACAAGGGATTTCTGGAAGTGCAGTGCAGAAATGTGAATGAACCTAAAAGTGGAGACTATGTTAAAAAAATTGTACATCGACACATTAAACCAAATATTTAAGAAATATGTGAATTCTCAACTTATGTATGTATTCATTTATGTATGTTTTTATGCATTTTTATTCAGTTTACACAACAGACAGAAGCCTCAGATGAAACCTGGCTGTGTAGCTGGTGATTGGCCAGCAGAGACGAAGTGTATACAGTGTGTGTTTTTGTGGAAAAGAGTGATGAGAGCAGGAGTGTGTGGGTATGTATGTGTGTCCATCCAGGGCTCACTACTGATACTCCCCCAGCACAGAGGTCTATCCTCAGGTTACCACTGACGGCCCTCTTGAAACACCAGCTCACTGTGACTGTTTCTCTCTGGTTTGCTTCACATTCATTTTATATTTTACATGAGCAATGCTTTGGAAATTCATCATAGAAAAAAAGATAAATTTACAACAAACGCATTGTGTGTTTGTGACACTCACACTCTTCTGTATTCTCTCTGTCTCGCACTAATACGTCATAAAATACATATAAATACTACTTTATTGTTCCCTCATAATGTTATTGAGTGCCAGAGAGAGAGAGAGAGAGGGAGAGAGGGAGAGAATGGATGGATGCCTCTCCCATCCTCTTTCCTCTCCTCCTCTGAGCCAGATGGATTATCTACTAAATAAAACACTCATTGTGCTGCCGCCGTGTTGGTTCAGTGTTAGCCATAAACCTGCATCAAGTTTCCCCTGAACGTCCGTTGCATTTGTGGGAACATCAATAATGAGGGGAGCATGTGGTCCAAATATAAAAAAAGGATATGGAAATATAGGAACGGCCAAAACAAAATGATCAATTTTCAGGTGTAACTCAGCAGTGGAGGTTTCAGAAACACTAAGAAAGACTGGACAAAAAGGATGTACATTTAATACCCAGCCCTTGTCTTGCATATTGAGTAATGTGGCATTATTATCACAAGTTGGCATCAATTGATCAGATTCTATGTCTTGTTAAATGACTCTTTTATCAGATGAGAAAGAGAAAATGTTGGACCTTTTTGTATTTAGGCAAAGTTCCAGCTGCTTAGCAGTGAATGCTAACGTTAAGCAAACATTAAACACTGATGCTCTGGCTCATTTTTTAAAATAAAAACGGGTTTGTAGAGAAACATATTTAACTACAGTATTGAAAAAAAATTGGTATCAGTACAGAGACCCTGGTATCATATTGGTATAATTTAGACTACTTTTACAACGTCCTTTTATAACACTATAAGTTATAAAAGTAAATCAGTAACAATGGTTACTGACTTAAGGTCATTTTTATTTTTTAGATTTTTATGAGGGGAAAAAAATGTCCTCATCCATGGTGTGTTTCCAAATCCAATTAAAGGATAGATTCACAATTTTTCAGTCTGTCCTTAAACAATAGTTAGGTGCCCAAAATGAACAGTAAACAAATGTTTTTTTTGCTGTAATCATTCCTCCTGTTCATACTGACCATTAAGATATCCCTTCATAATGCACTTTCAATGTAGGTGACGGGGGGGAAAAATCCACCGTATTTAAATGTTATTAAAAGTTTATTTGATGATGATAATATGAGGCTTCAGCCCTCCAAATTAGTCAAATCAAGTCAAAATCTTTCAAAGTTACTGTCTTTTTTGTGCCAAATTCCATCTTTTTGTTATTATCTTTCCACTGCAGCTGGACAGGAAAACACTGTCTATTGAGACACAAAGAGGGAAATTTTTACTAAAAAGACTGTGGAAGATATCCACTTTGACTAACTCAGATGTCTGAAGACCTTTAAATACATTTTTTCTCAAAACGAGGACTGTGGATTTTGTCCTCCTTCACTTACATTGTAGGCATGTTTGGATGGTCAGTAATAATGGTCTAATGGTCAGTATGAACAGGAGGAATGATTACAGCGAGCAAAACCTGTTTCAGTGTTCATCTGACTATTGTTTTAAGACAGACTTGAAAAATCGGGAAGCTGTCCCTTAAGTGACTGGTTAAAATAAAAAGCCTTAACAATTTCTGAAAGTTTTGCAGTTTGTGATGTTTTAAATAGACAAAATATAAAAGTTAATAAGTGAGTGCTCTGTGGTCTGCCTCCCCCCCACCTCTTCTACTGGAAGATGTGTTCATGGAAATCATGTTTGGGAAATCAGCTACCCAGAATCCTCACACAGTCACATACACATTAACACACACGTGACACACAAAAAGCACACACACATCCCCTTAGCTCCACTTGTAATGTGAGAGGGGAGGGTGCAGCCTGCCCCACCCTCCACCATTCTCTAACACACACACACACACACACACACACACACACACACACACACACACACAGAGAGAGAGAGAGAGAGCTCTCATCCCAGCTGTTGTTGCCAGAGGATTGATAACAGACACTCCCCAGCACAGACATCCAGACAGATTGAGCATCACTACCCAAAACAACTGTAGCTCTTGGGGTAGCCAATCAGTGTAGCCGAATCAGGTCAAGTGCTGACGCAGACACTGGAGACATTGAGACAGACTTTATTTTCCTCCCCATGTCTGCTAGAAATACAGTTTAAAAAATAAGGTTGGAAAATAAATTGGCACTTTATCCACTTTGTATATCCTTGCAGGGAAAGATTTCATCGTGAAATAAGTCAACATTTAGGTTTGTTTTAGTCTGCAACTAACGATTATTTTCAATACCAATTAATCTGATGATTCTTTTCTTTGATTAATCAATTAATGTGTAGTACAGTTCCTAGAGCTCGAGATGATGGCTGGACATATCTTGTTTTGTCCACCTAACAATCCAAAACTTAAAGATATTTTGAACAACATTTGATAAGATGGAACCATTTTTAAATGACTTAACTGTTCATTTTCTGTTGATTGGATCATTTCAGTGTGTTTGAAGTTGAGATTGGAGGGACGCTCCACTACATTTTTCCACCCAAGACGACACTTTTTCTAACTTTTTCACATGACTTGCAGTATTTGTGTCACATTGGGGATTGGCAATGGTTGGCTCAACCAGTAAGTAAATATGAGGTCATGGAAATGGACGGCAGGCCTCTTCTTTTTAACAATTAGATGGGCTGATAGGCGGGCAGAGTATGAGTGAGCCGTGGCCACCGCTCTGCCTGATGAGATTAGTCACCAGGACTTCTCCTCTTTCCTCGGACTAATTTGAAAATGCATCCTCATCTAACCAACCTGGGCCCCCTTATCTGCCGCTTTATGGATGGACCTCTGGAAGGAAGGGACTGAGTGATAGATACAGAGAGGCTGGAGGGTATAGGGCCAGAATTTGTTCAAAAGTCTCTCCTTGGAAAGCCTGGAGGACAGGAAGAGTTTTTTTTTTGTTTTTTTTTTGGTTTTGTTTTATTTTTGTTTTTGCATGCTAATCACCTCTCCTTCCTTCCCTCCCAATGATGGATTACCATTCTTGGGTTTCATCCACCTCCCCCATTCCCTCTTCTGTTTGCTCTCCTCTTATTGCTTTTGCACTGTATTTTCCAGAGGCCACTTGTCTTTTTTCTACTTTCTGTACAGAACTGTTTACATAACTGCACACACAAAGGGCAATACATTTCAGAATTTACTGACTTACTTAAATTAATTTAATGTTTAACGAGTTTTTTTTTAATTTGATGAAATACGTACCAGTTTGCTGTTGTGAATTAGTTGTGTAGCAAAAACTTGACCATATTATAATCTACAATATATTGATATTGAAAAAACTATATTAAAATCATAACTGATCATGATTTCAACCATATCATCCAGCCCTACTGTTTAGTAAATTTCTGTATGGTTGCTGCTGCAGATGTCGGTTCCCAGCATGCACAGGGTGGAGGACATTGGACTGGACACTGTGGACAGACACAGACGAGGACTGTGATGTTCTATTGATGCAGTCTGAGTAATGTTTAACTTCCTGTGAGGCAGATGAGTTTTCCTGAAAAAGACGAATCAGTTGCAACAAACAACAAAAATAGATTATACAACTGAAAATAATAATATAATCGATTAATTGTTTCAATTAATCAGTGTAAGTTTGACATGATTAAGGGCTGGAACATGCTTCTCTGGGCATGTGTTTCTTTTATAGGCTCATCTCTGAGCCTCTGTGACTTTTGGTTACCTATAACATCCATCTCTGTGTAGATCTGCAGAGATGTCTACGTACACCTTTGCAGAATAATAATTCAAGCTTGCAAGAAAGAAAAGAGCAAGCAGAGAAACACCTGGCCTAAAGGTCGGCAAACTAGTTCATGTTACTATGTGTTGTCTGACCATGTCTGAAGGTAAAAGTATGTCTTCTGACAACCACAGTTGAAGGCAGGGTGAAAAGCCAATGACACAATTATTTTTCAGATATGGGAACAGTGGACTGCAGTCTCCGACAGTCAGGCATTTAAATTGTTGCACTTGGTTGACAGAGATAATTGTGTTGAGAAAAAATTGAAAATGAGAGCTTGGGAGAGAAGTTCAAATGCTTCCTACATTCTCACATTCACACAACAGGCCAAGAAGGCTTGCTTGTCAAATTGTTGTTTTGTAAAGTTAAAAAAACAAACAAACAAAAAAACAGCTCCCCGCCCAAAACCCATGAAAACCCATGTTAGAATAGTGTGGGAGGGAGGGGGTTTCAGTCTCTGTTCGAGCTCCAACAAGCACTGTGTGCCTGAACGGTCACAACACTATATTGCTTCAAACATATACTCCTGAACGGAAAAGTCAAGGAAAAAGAAGATTTGTAACCGTTTCTCTTTTGTTCTGGCAGCTCAGTGTCGATCCGAACTGCAAGAAAACAATCTGAGAAAAACAGATGTGGACAGGAAACTTTTGATACATTAACAGTGTTTTTAGAATGAATCTGTATTCACATGAACGCGGACCAAAGATGGTCATTTGCTGCTGCTCCTCCTCTATCTAATCTCATGATCTGAGCTGCTTTAAATGCATTTCCATTTGGCCTCATTACTCTCCGAGAGGACCAGCCCGATGTGAGGAGCGAGCCAGCCATCTCTTTCCCTTGGCCACTTGGCAAGACTGCAGCATCTCTGTGTGTGTGCTGCTTAGTGTGTGTGTATCTGTGTGTGTATCTGTGTGTGTGTGTGTATGAGTGTACAGTATTTGTACATGGTGGTTGGAGAGGGTTTTTTTTATTTATTTTTTTTACTGTTTTTAAATCATACACACAAAAAGAAACACACATTTTCCTTCCAAAGCGAGCAGCAGATATCACAATATCAGAGTTTGTTTTTTTTCACCCCAGAGTTCTGTCTTTTCATTCAGGGCTCATCTGATGTCTGACCAGGGAATCAAATCAGCTGCATATGCATTCAGCTACACTCAGACGTTTTATTTAATTTAGCCTGTTTTGCTCATGCATTTACTGCACTTGTAAGCAAATTTATAATACCTTTTAAGCATTTATGGTAAATGGTAAATGGACTGCTTTTATATAGCGCTTTTATCCAAAGCACTTTACAATTTGCCTCTCATCCAGCCATTCACACACTCCGATGGCACTGCTACCATGCAAGGCACTGGACTAACCATTGTGACCGAGGAGGTTCAGTGTTTTGCTAAAGGACACTTTGACAGGTGGACAGGAGGAGCCAAGGATTGAACCGCCAAGTTTAGTTGCCGTCTTACCCAGCATTACAATGAGTACACAGACTACACCTTGGAGAATAATAATAATAAACACAATGATTCTAATTTTCAGGTGATTACACACCAATTAAAACATACTTATGAATATTATATTTAATTTCTGCCAAGGCCATTCTGCTAGATGCCACTAAATTCTACACACTGGACCTTTAAGTGTGATAAGCAAATGTGTCCCAAAACATTTTATTATTTAAAGATCAGTTCATCCAATTTGCCTAGATATATTTATTCTCCTTACCCTTAGTAGTGTAACCATGCAGATACATTTTGTTATTTATGAAGACAGTTTATATAAAATACTACTATAAAAACAGCTTATTTTTTATTAATTTTTTACAAGCAGGGTTAGACCAAAACTCAATGTTTTTTATATTTATCAACTGGTTTTCTAAATAAGGCATCTTGTTACTGACATTTTGCTCAGTGGGACTGACACCTTCACAGATAAACTAAAGAAACGAATCCATTCAAAGGGAAGCATATCTATTGATACACAAAAACGCATTTTGTTGCATGAACTGAACCTGTGTCTGCACAGTTACTCTACAGTCAGTCTAACTGCTTGGCCTCACTGCCAGCCTCTCTGTCTGCAGGTGGGTTTCCTCTGTGGCAGCAGCAGCTGTGTTCAACAGATGCTAAATTACAGTGTGGACCTCATGGCTGTATCTCTCTGGCTCTGGCAGGCTAATAATAGCGTTAGCCTGAGCAGTGGAGAACCTCAGCGGTCATGATGACATGGCTGATGGTTGTGTGGAGGCTGTGCTGCCAAACTAATATGTAGGCCACTGTTTGCTGTATACAGTGTGGTGCTCCCTTTCTGCCAATAATTGAGGCAAAATTAATTTGTTTTTGTTTGTTTTTTCATCAATTTTTAATGTTGTATTTACCCCCCATTTCAGTTCACTAAATTTATTTTCTGAACGCGCAGGATTTTTCTTTCTCCACAGCAAATAATCATTATAACCATGATTATAATGACAAAATACAAATATATAGTGACATGCATAATTGTTATTTGATAGGATGTTACAATATCTGACTTTTTGTGACCTGTGCCCTGTTTCGATTAGATTTTTTTGCTTGTTTGAAGCAAAGTAAGTGGTAAACCTCTTTAATACCAAGCAGCATTTGTGTGGTACGTTTTCCAAAGCCCTTCTGTCAGTCAAACACAATTGGAAGGACTATGATTTCTTCATTGGGTTTTCTGCTACTTTTCTGCTACTATTAATTTGCTACATTTCCCCATTTATATAGTTGTAAATTGAATACAGTTGGGTTTTGGACTGCTGGTCAGGCAAAACAAGCAATTGTAAGATGTTGCCTTATGCGCTAGGAAATTTTTCCACAATTTGATGACATTTTATAGACTATATGGTTATATATTGTGGTCATACAGTATATAGTCTGTATTTGCAGCTTGACAGTATCTGCTTAAACCTTACAATGACATTAAAAGGCTTGTTACTGCAAGGTTTCAAACAGCCCTAGTTGTGCTAGCTGCCATAAAGTGAATTCATTTTGTATTTGTCTGTGTAATAAGCTTGTCTGATAAGTGAATATTATCATTGTCTGGCGCGCTACTGGGGTGGATTCATCAAAAGTTAGATTTAGTATTACAAACCACAGTCACAGTGTTTCTCTCTGTGTGTTTACAGGTTTATCTGATGTGCCGTGAGAGTTGGGAGCACCTTGCCCCAGCCCCGGCCTGCAGCCCTGGTGCCACCCGGCCTGGCTCACCAGGATGGACCCTGCTCACTCCCTCAGGATGGACGGGCTGGACCTCCAGCAGGTCCCAGTGCTGTCGCTTGACCAGATCCGTGCCATCCGGGCCAACAATGACTATGTGGAGCGGCCTGTGGTACCGGAACCGGCATCCCAGTCCGTATTTTTTTATGCTCATGATGACCGTCATGGAATATATCCTCACCACCCCCAGACTACCCTCCACTCTGCCATGCCCCGTAGCCAAAGTCAGCAGCAGCATGCACACCTGTCCCACCTGAGCCGTTCCAGTACCATAAGCTCCTCCATGTCTCGGACCAGTGCCACCTCAGACCAGAGGCTACTGGCAGGTCTGACACCATCTCACTCTGGCTTAGGTTCAGTGGTTCGTTCTCAACCTAAAGGAGAACTTAAGCCTGATGCTTCCCTAAGTAAAGGCCTGGCAGAGGACGAGGGTGAGCTGGGCCTTCATCTGTTCATCTGTGAGCGGTGTGGTCGCTGTAAGTGCCAAGAGTGCTGTGCCCCCCGCCGCCTGCCTTCCTGCTGGGCCTGTGGACAGCGCTGTCTGTGCTCCGCTGAGAGCGCCGTGGAGTACGGCACGTGCTTGTGCTGTGTTAAAGGCCTGTTCTACCACTGTTCCGCCCAGGATGATGAGGATAACTGCGCTGACCGGCCGTGCTCCTGTGCTCCAGCCCACGCCTGTGCCCGCTGGGGCACCATGGGGCTATTGGCACTCTGCCTGCCCTGCCTCTGCTGCTACCCCCCTGCCAGGCTGTGCCTTGCCCTGTGCCAGTGTGCCCACGACCGTGCCACGCGTCCCGGCTGCAGGTGCAGCAACACCAACACTGTGTGCCGCAAGATCTCTGCCTCCAATCCCAACCCTGGTCATCCCTCGCTCCGCAGCAAGGCCCTGGAGAAGCCGTTATGACAGGCCTGGATGGGGGCCAGATAAATCAGTTTCCCCTTAGCCGTCGCCAAAGCAACGCTGTCGCCAATCAACAGTGCCACAGCTGACATTGTGACGACAATGCCATTGTGACCCCTACCTACATACAACAAGCCAACCAACCAACCATGAAGTGTTCACTTAATGTACCTTGTATTTACTTCTTCTCCAGCTCAGGAGGGACCAAAGCTTTACTGTGCCTGTTCATGTTGGAAACATAATTCCTAAAAACAAAAACTCATCCTGAAGAAGAAGAAGCTGTTGTGCAAGACTTCCAGACAGAAATCACCTTTCTCCGCCTTCTGTAGTGTAATCTGGACGTTTGAAATCTATTTATTGTTGAACCTCCTTCCCACCCAGCCTCTGCAAAGAGAACGCACAGAGCACAGAGATGGGCGATGGACCAAATCAGGAAGGAAAGACGCCTGTGGCGACATATATGATCTACGCCAACAGAGTGTCTGTCCTCTAGAAAAAGGAAATCAGAGGAAGTGTGAGAGATTGAGGAATTAGACCACAACGGCATTCAGAAAGCTCCACAAAGCGGAAAGAAATGAATGAAGAAGGAATGAACGAAGAAACCAACGTTGTGCCACGGTGGATATCTGACTGGGAATCTGAGTAAAACACCCAGGCATAAAGTGAGAACAAAGACACTTGTAACACACCTGTAACAACAGTTTGACACCAAAAAAAGGGACCATGCACTGTACGAACTGAGTGAATTTCAATGCTATTAAGCTCATTTGTAAAGGAAAAGCACTGTGAGGTAGATGGACATTGTTTTCCCTGGCAGCCAAGAGCTGAATGGGGGATTATTTAACCGGAGGGAGGGTGCATCCATTGTGACTAGGCAGCGTGTGTGTGTGTGCGTGTGTGTGTGTGTATGTGTGTGTGTGTCCTCCTACTGTACAACAACCCGTGTATGTAGAGCCTGTGTGTATGTTGTTTTGTCAGCAGAAGAAGCCTCCCTTGTCTTATTTTTAGCCGTGCTGCTTCAGTGGAGCTCTGTGGGTCTGGTCGGGTTTCCTCCTGAAGTCAGTCTGTCGCCAACCTCCCTCCTCCGACCGACCTCCTTCACTGCTCCCTCTCTCCTCCTCCTCTACCCCGTTCTTCTCCCATTCTCAAATCAAAAGCTAGTTAATTGGAAGAAAATAAATAAATAAAATTGTGGGCGTGTCAGTCCTAGTTTTTCAACCTAAAGGTAATGCAATAAGCGTTTTAGCGTTAAACCAGCTCCTATGTCTCTGAGAGGTTAGGGGTAGCCCAGAAGACTCCTAAGCCACTAAGATCTAATCAAAATCAGTTCCAGTTCCTGGAAACGTGCCTCATTGTTTCAGTATTTTGGAAAAAATTAAATAAGGAGCTTTTAAAATGTATTGGCTACTTGTCAGGGTATTTTGATAGTGGTGAAACTATGCAATTGCCTCACCAACCAATCAAAACAATCCAATTACCCTGGAGATATAGTTTTGCACAACTCTCTCCTAGTTGGCCACTGGAAAATTGAGTTAAGCAGCCCCGATGAACTTGGAATATCCCAGTAGTCTTTCAGGGTTAACCTCACCCCTCCTCAGCAACTTAAGAGCCATATTGTACTGAATGCCCCTTGTCAGGATGCTGCATAAAGTGTTGTTCACAGGACAGAAAATGACAGCAAAAATAGAAACACATTTAACAAATTTAAATGAAATAAAATAAACTAACCAGCAGATGCTGGCTTACGCGAGGCACATTATTCCCACACACCCATATACGTATCCCTCCTGCCTCATCCATCTCTCCTCTTACGCTCAGAGGGCTAAAAGCCTCCAGTTCCTGGTCCATCGAGAGTTGATCAAACAGGCAATTAGCTTCATGATAGCTCTTAATGGGCCGGAGAAGAACGGAGCATGGGAGGGAGGGAGGGAAGAGAAGGGACAGGAGAGTGGAGTTGTTGTGTTTGTCAGACGGACAGCTGATGAGGAGAGAGGGATGCTGGGAATAAAGAGAAAATAGAGATGTTGAATGAAGGGTAGGAAAGAGGAAAGAGAGGATGTTGATGCAGCCATTAAGTCAAATGGAGACCATACATGCTCTGAAAAAAAAATTAGCAATATGACTTCTTCTTTTTTTTGAGTTTGAAATGACTTTCATCACTTCCACTGAACTTATTCAACACTTCAGGTTTACAGTTCAAATGGTAAAACAATCACAGCTCACGGCTGTTCTGGGAAGAAAGGATTCAAAGTTGATAAAAAAAAAACAACACACACACACACATAGGTGTGTGTGCATGTGTGTGTACGCTTGTGTGTATGCATGTACATGTTTTTAAGCGTGTGTGTGGGTGTGTTCATATTTGGATGCATACAGGCTTTTCTGTGTGTGTGTGCATGTGTGTTGAGATGCGTCACCGAAGCACAGATATATTCACACACACTGACCTGATTTGTTAAATGTTACTTTGCTATATTTTTATATGTAAATATGGGCTATTAACTGTATAACTATTTTTATTCTGCTTTATTTTGTTTCTATGAGATTGATATTATTACAGTTGTTTTCCATTATAGTGAACATTTACTTATTTACTGTCCACTTGTGATCAATTCAGGAACTTTTGGGGCAACGCTAACAGGAAACTTTGAACAAGGACTTCAGAAATATCTTTTACATCAATTATTTACCTTTATGGTTGGGTTTTGAACCTTATTGATGAACAATCAAAGTTTCAAAAGCTCTGCAGCTGATTGGCTGTCAAGTAAGTTGTCTTTTAGATCATTCCTTGTTCTTTCTGCGGGTCTGAAAGAGAACAAAAATGTGATATGTCTGACAATTCTTCTCAGCTGTCGCATGCAGTAGGATATTGGTGGTGCAGCTTTTTACTGCATGGAATAGCTATGTAAATTTTACAATAAAAGGCCTCTGTATGCTTCAGACAAAGTGCTTCTTAAACCATCTAACAGCGCCTGAAATGCCCATTCTGATGGTGGAATCAAAAGGGTGCGTCCCACAATATTTGTAACCTTCCGAAACAGACAATCCAACAATCACGCTCACCTTACACAGCGATTGGAAAGGTGTGCAGAGGTGTGAAAGTAGGCACTAGGCGAGGTTTTAACTTCTCTCTCAAGGGCTTTTTAAACATTTTTTCATTCATGCAACACTATAAGTGCCAGAGACTGTCCCAAAGTTATCACCAGTCTCAATGCAATGAGATTACAAAGATATGCAAAAGACACAAAGTTCTTGGAAAGAGATAGTGGGAGGCATGGTAGGCTTTTTGTCCTGCCTCTGAGTGTGGCCATTTGGGACAGGAATAACCAGTTTTGGCTTCAGAGGTGTCCAAATGTTATGTTGTATGAACCATTTTTGAAGCATACTGAGGCCTAAAGGTTTTGTGAGTCGACAGAACTACTTTACAGATCAGTAAACCAGCATTTGATGACCCAAATGCTCTCAGAAACATTTAAAATGGGTGTCCTGATGAATTAAGACACAGCCAAGTTTCTCACCGTTAATAAAACAATAAGTATGACTTAGTGAAGAGTGGTAAGAAATGTTTTAATAGTTTTAATTTGTAGCTGTTTGTTTGCAAGATGTGTGAATGTTGCCCTAAATGTTTCTGTGTTCATCACTGCTTTCACTTTGATAGACGGGTTGACATCTGTGGAGGACACGCTCAATTTAATATGGCTTCTTTTTTTTTTCTTCTTTTTTTAATGTTGCAACTTTCTCCACATTTAGTATCACCTATGACATTATTATTATTATTATTATTATTATTAGGAGTATTGGCAACCAAAAACATAATCTATGTAATTGACAATAATGCAAATCACCTGGGTTGACATTATGTCCACATTAATGGTAATGAAATTGAAAACTTTTTTTCCCCCGTCTAGAGTTTTCATCCACACTAAACCAGTGTTTTCAAACACCCAAAAAAGTGGATATGCCAGTTTCATGGTGTAGTGTTGACAAGAGGAAAAACTGGGATTTTCAAAAACGCTGATGCTATGTCATGGGAGCCATTTTTGATAATTTGCTGGCACATACTATCCTGCATGCATGCTCTGTGAATGACAAACGACGCTTCAAAAGCAGCAGAAAACCACACGGCGGGCCGCGGTTGTTGCGGTGTTTGAAAACAATAGTGTGGACAGAAAACTTTCAAAATGAAAACTTTGTTTTCAAATGTAACTGCATTGATGGGGACATACAGCAGCCTCAGATGGGTTCTACACAGACACAGGCACACACACAGACACACACACAGACACAGACACACACACAGTCTCCTCTACATCGGCTGGATGACTTCAGTCAGATCTTGGTGCTTGTGGAGATGATTTGAGGAACATTTATTTGCACCCGGATTGCTTTCTATTCGAGCTGGATGACGTTACTGAGGAAACTGTTGCGTATTTTCAAACTAATTATGTTGCATCTGTGTTCAGGGTAGGTTAAAAATATTTACAGTGACAGCTGTCCAATCATAACCTCTTTATTATGCAATGTTCTTTATGTACAGACACACACAGAGTGGTGCGAGCAGTGCATTGTGGGGTACATGGGAGACCAACTTCCAATGATTCTCATATTAAATTAGTAATTTTGAGTTAATGTTAAACAGTTTTAAGTTTTATACTGTATATATCACATTTGTGTCTCTGATTTTGCAGCTAGATGTTGGCAACAGAAAGTAGCATTTAATTCAAGGAAGATATAATCTATCTTAAGATTTAAGGGAAATGAAGAACAACTGCAATTTAATACTTTAAAGACATTTTAGGATTGTTTTTTGGATTTATCTCGTGGTATAATCAAAAACTACACTCTTTACTCATAACTGGTGTGCAACTTCCATACTTCACTTCTGCTGACCATGCTGTGTATATCTGTACGTACAATTGACAAATACAACTTTTCAGCAACATGAAAACACTGCTGAAAGTAATTATTTTCAGGGCTTCAAAATGTAACTCTCTAATTTCAAGATTTTCCAACATTCCTCCCTCAGGACTGGAGATCATGTCAGGAACCTGTCTGTTGCTGTACGTACGCAGGCCGCCACTATAACCACTACAGTTCTCCTCTTGTCTCTTAGCAAGCATTGCTTTTGGTACAAATTGGCATCTTGTATGTTGTAAAAGAATTTAAGGAGAGTATATGGAACAAATATATATAGAAATCTATCTAAAATGAATATATTATATATGGAACAATATGCATTTCACACTTTCTGTTTCATTGCTGATATTGCGTCATGGATATTTATTTAAATGGTTGCAACAATAGCGGTCACAATAATCATGCAGATGGTGTTGATGAGTGAAGTATTTATTTTACAGGGGTCGGGGAGATGAAGAGCACCGTTGTTGTTGTTTGTCTTTTGGTTTTGTTTATTTGTTCCTCTCGGTGTGGTGTGGCTGCTGCTACCCTCCTGGCTAAAGATGATCCAATAAAAGGAGTTTCCAAACAGAACAAATGTGTGCTTCATGACTGACTAAATGATCAAATGTGCAATTGCTCCATCTTATCAAAAAAGTGTACACAATAATAATTTTCAGACATTAAATAATTGAATAAAATAACACGAAAAGCTGTCTTCATGAACCTCTGCCTTAGTGTTTCAACAGAGAGCCGTATGCATGTCGTATCATCTGTTTCTAACACATGTAGAAATAGAAAACAAGACAGTTTCGAGGTATTTACTGAACATCGGTACCTAGCTCAGCCCCAGCTGCGTTAGTCTCATCTTCATAGTGAAGCTACAGGGTTCACACGCCCTCCTTGTTGGCTTACAAGTGGCTAACGTTAGCAAACCAGCTAAGACGGCACAACATATACAAAAGACAACTTTGAAAGTTCACATTTCTCCTCTTTTTGTAGAGGCTAACTGCCTCCCCATAGCTCTCTAGACCAACAAAACATAATTACTAGAGTTCGAATTGTAATCACTAACACTACTCGTTAATGAAAAGAGTAATCACATTAGGCTACTATAACAAGTTATTAAGTAATGTGTTATGGCCCAACACGGCCTGTGACTGCTGGCATAGCTGGACCACATCAGTGAGTTAAATCATAGATGTATTATGAGAAGTGGATACTAGACTGCAAGACGGAGCATGCGCCAAAAAACTTTTCCACCTTCCTGGATTGTTTCCTGGATTTTGCCCGCTGCACATACTCTCCTTGGACCCCCATCTAGATGATGTCACACATGGAAATATATTTGTTAGGCTCTGAGAAAGTTTCACAAATATTAAACTTCCATTGTTGAAAAAAAATCTATAATAGAAAGAGTAAAACCTTCTTTGCACTTCAAAGTTACAGAAGTATAAGATGCTTTCTTGGCCGCAGGAAATTTTTTTGTTGCAGCACAAAGTTGCTGTTGGCTGCTGGGACAAACTAATTCAGCAACACTAATTCACTTTTTGAATACGTCCATGCTGAAAATAAACTAAGGATCACAATAAAGTTGCAAAAATAAGTTTCCTTTTAATGGTGTTTTTAGTGCTGCTCAACAACGAAACACAGCAGACCAAGATGATTTAATAGTACTGTAGGTTTGTGTTGTGGCCACCAGGTAAGTATTTCAACTTTGCTAGTTCTTGGTTCTCGTGTCAAATTGGTAGAGTAAGCTCAGTACCCATGAGCTTCATCCACTGTCGTTGTAGAGAAGTCAGTAATGGGTGTGAATCAGAGCAAATTCGGAAATGCTTTCTTGTTGCAGTTGGGAACAAATCATGGCACAAAAATTACCAAATTAAACAGAAATTGAACCAGAATCTGAAAGTGACCTGATTTAAATTTCTTGATTGCCTCTAGTAGACATCCCCAGTAATTAGCCATTTTTGAATGCCATAGATTTAACTCAATTGTTATTTTTTTGCTGACATTGTTTGAAATGATAAAATCAACTGTGATGAAATCTGGGTGAAGTCAAACAACAGTTTTATAAATGAGACCGCCTGGTACTTCACTCCCCTCACTTTACTCTGTTGAGCCCATAAATAAGTAATCAAGGCTGGGTCACACTAATGGCTTCCCAGAGCAGTGAATACAGATGTGTGTGTGTGTGTGTGTGTGTGTGTGTGTGTGTGTGTATGCATGCGGGAGACATGCAAAAAGAGACGAGGAAGAGAGATTATTAGAGGAAGAGAAACGAAATGTATGTGTGTGTGTGCGTGTGTGTGTGTGTGTGTGCGTGCGTGTGCGTGAGAATGTGCATGTGCAGCTTTAGAGAGAAAAAAAAAAAAAAAAACAACCTTTCTATTCATCATCTCAAATCAAAGTGCATTAAAGCAGAGCTCTTAGCATCTTCCACCCTTGCACACTTCCCTCTGGAGCCACACAAATGCACACAATGTGGATGTACAGTATGTACTCATGTTGACATACATGAGCACACACACACACACACACACACACACACACACACACACACACACACACACACACACACACACACACACATTTAAGTGCACACATACTCATCGAAATGAACACACACTTTCTCTGTCATCTGTGGCACAGAAACATTGTGTGTGTGTATATATGTGCGTGTTAAAAGTGTGATAAAGAAAATGAATAATGCATGGATGTTTCCCTCCACAAGCTTTTACCAATAAACCCATTCACCAGCTCTGAGGTCTGATATGAGAGTGCTGACCTGGTAGCCTGATAGTCCAACCTACAGACAGACAGCTGCTGACCTGCCTTTTTTTTTTTTTTTTTTTTTTTTTACCTGCTGCAGGTGACCGGCTGTCCCTGACGCCTTCCATGACCTCCGACCCCTCTAGTGAAATAGGTACATGTAGCATGAGCTTATGAGCTATTTTATTGAGTTATTTTGTACTGTGTGGTTAGTACTTATCAGGTGGTACAAATATTTTGTAGCAGTTATGTTACAACAAACCATAGCACCTGTAAGATATCTGTATGCAATTGGTCTGAATCTGACAAAACCCAGACTGAGGCCAATATATTAACATCAGAACTCTTCTTTGTCTATGA
The DNA here is from genome assembly GCA_038419695.1 of Scomberomorus guttatus. Lineage (NCBI taxonomy): Eukaryota > Metazoa > Chordata > Actinopteri > Scombriformes > Scombridae > Scomberomorus > Scomberomorus guttatus. The sequence goes on along the minus strand of CM076460.1, from coordinate 26,605,188 downwards.
ATAACAATCTAACACACAGCCGAGAAAAGGCCAATTTTAGCTGCCAAGTCACAACCTGTTGCAATCACTGTAAAGTGGTGCATGTGTGATCGAGGACCAAATATATTGTGGTCAGTGTATCGTTACAATTTAAATATTTAATTTAAAGTAGTACGTGACAGTAAAGCTTAATATTCATATTTTAGGCTTGAATCTAAATCCTGGGGATTCACATGAAAGTGTTTCCTGGACTCAGCCCAAACTTGTCGTAGTTGCAGACAGAGGTGGTACCTTGTCGATATCTTACTTTGAGGAATTTAACATATTTTTCTACAAAAACCTTTTTTCATTTCACAAAGGCACCAAAGTTCTTAAATGTGTTAAGAAGCCATATGAGAACTTTGAATAAAATACAGTCTAAAATGGGCAAAATTACAATTTAAATCACAAACTGTCCGATCACAGAATAAGGATGAGTATGGACCTGACCAGCTTTTGGTAAAGTTTTTGATACTCAGTGTACTGACACACTTCGGTCGAGTTTTATTTACTGGAACTATCTTGGGTATAGATTGGATTAGTTTAAACTGAAGTTACAAGCTAGTCTACATCTACATTTGGGCATTTTGTCAGTTACTCCTTCACACACTGAACTGTTTAGTCTCCGTAATGACAACTGAATATTGCAGTTTAGGCAAACCTCATAATTCCAACACACATTTTCAATTGTTTTTTGTTTGTGGGTTTTAATCAGGTTTTGGAGCATTGAATGCTGTAACTCAGGCTCAACTCTAAAAACTGAATTAATGTCTGTTCAGGTCTGACTTTTTGAGCCTGAATAAAACCAGCACATCTCATTTTCTGTAGTTTTCCCAAAAGGACAGAAAGCTGTGGGGATTTCCAGAGAAAGAAAATCTCTCTCTCAGAAAATCGCTGATGACTCATGTCTCCGAAGAAGAGACGACCCTTCATTGGAGACATGAGTCATCAGGTAAAACTTAGAAGGAATGCACCCCGAAAAATTGAAAAGGAAAACTGTGTACCAACAAGTACGGCAAATACCGCAGCTCAAAGTTGACCTTGGACAGTTTAGGTTATAATTTTAATGTTTGCCTATGATAAATATATGGATGTCAATATTGAAAAGTTCACAACCAAACATGGTTGCATTTACTAAAAGCGCTCTCTTCCTCCCCTCCAGTGATAAGACAGGCAGATGAGTGATGCCACTTCCAGCCATGACCTCTGACCCTGCTGTTAAAGCAGTGGGCGTCCAGAGGTGAGGAGCCGCCCCCTACCCTGCCCGACCCCCTACCCTTGCCAACTTGTTCATTTTCACTGTGGCCCTTCTTGTTTCTATACAGCCACTGTCCTGATGCACCCTGGGAGTTGGTCTCCCAGCCCTCAGAAACAAAGTTGCCTGTCTGTCAAACACCCATACAGCTGTCAATCACTCCAAAAACTATTCTTGTGTGTTTACACAGACGATCCTGCCACTCTGCTGCTGCTGAGGACCGTCACTGAGAGAACTAAGATCGGCGTCACACACACACTCATCGCTGTGGTTTATAGCTGTCAACAGGCAAGCAAAAAAACAGAGTAACACAAATGAAAGAAAGGTCAGAGGTCAGGGTCGGCTACAGATCAGTATCCTGGGAGGTGTTCGGGACTCATGTTTTGCTCAAGGACACTTGAGCAGGATAAAGGGTTGCTGACACTTTCCAACCTCACATAATTACAGTAATGATTAGTAATGTAACGAGAGGTAAATGCACCTTCGAGTTGGTGATCATCATATATGAATTCATGCTACGAGGATTAATGTCTAACTAGGTGAGTGAATTACAGGCAGTAAACTCAGTTTAGGTATAGTTTTGATGATGGAACAAGAAGCACAAAAGCTAATATGGTTCTGGGAAACATTAAAACTTCTGTTTTGAATGTGCACAATTATGATGTAATGACCCAAGACACAAAATGGAATTAGATGGCTAAGGTTTGGCAGAGTGTTTGGAAAAGATAAGAGGTCATAGCTGTGGCTTTCCTCTTTGTGTGTGTGAGAAGCTCCAATAGGAAGTTGGGGATTTGCGTGGGTGTAAGAGAGGAAAGGATGAAGACGTGATATGAGATGTTGATTCAACTTTAAGGTGACATGGGAATACTTTCTCTATTATCCTGTCCGTTTGATTATCAGCTGTTGCATCCAGCTTCCAGCTCCTGATGCTGATGCCCCAAATCCACCCGCCACCTTCTGCACCATCGCCACCAGCATTATGAGTGATCAAGGGGCTATGAAAGTAACTAATTATAGAGCTTATCCATATAATTTGGCAGTGAACCCAGAAGTGGTCTGTGCCAAAATGCACTCTACAGCTTTCTTCATCAACATTTCATAGTTAGAAAATTTGCAGCTTGATATACTGGCATACCGGTGAGGTTGCAGATTGCAACCAACAGAATACCCCTCCCCTTCCAAGCGTGTAAGAGAACCTACAGTGGCTGCGAAACTCGCAAAAAATGCAAAAGGAATGAAATCACAAAAACATTATTGTTTGGACCATGAAGGGTTGATCATGTCTGACTCTATTTGTTACTTTCATTTTTGGATTGCTTGTCCTTTTTCCCCTCTCCTCTTTGTGCATTCATGAAGTATAAAGCCCCACGATACGCACAAATGTTTTGCTTTTTTCAAACATTTTCAACTCTTGGGGACGTGTTGCGTCAATTCATGTTGCCTGGGGCAAATTTGCGCCTACTTGAATTTTTGTATTGACTTGTAATGATGCTTTGTGAAAAAATTGCTTTGCATTCTGTCTGAACACACCATTAGCCGATTCTTCTTCTTACTTTTAATGCTCAACACTCTGGTTGGTGGTGGATCCTTTGTTTCCCCCAACATGTCTGTTGTGGTCACCTTCCTTCTTGTTCTTTTTAATTTTTATGGTGGCAGGAAAAACTACGAAGTGACTCACTACCACCACATAATCCTATGTCATTGGTGTCTTTGTTTTTACGGTGTGAACTTTTGTTCACACCTTGTTTGCAGACATATATATGATGGTACTCTCCGCTGGCAGATCACCACTTTAGAAAAAGTAGAATTTAGCAGCCAAAATGAAAGTATGGGTGGGTTTGCATTATTTTTATTGCTTAGAAATCTTAATTTTGTTTTTATGAGAATGAATCTACTTTTTGTCCATTTCAAAGTCACATAGTTTTGCTTTAAAGACACTTAACAGGAAACTTGTTCACCAACAATACAGCCTAAAAATATGATGTGAAGAAGAAGAAAAACAACCCAGAACGAGACAAAAATGATCAATTGTTGCGGCAGATACCCAAAAACAACATTTGTTTGGGTTCAATTAACAAAGTTCTCTATGACTCTGTTGTTATAGAGCCACAAAGTCTGTCTAATTCTTGCAACAGTGATTTGTGATGTTCTGTAGACAGGGTTGTCAGATCAGAAGGGCAAGAACATAAGTCTTATTGTGTCATTTCATTTGTAGGACTAATAATAACCAATGTGAAACACATTTTCAAATAAAATTTGTTGAAACATTTTCATTTTGTCAGCTGCTCTGTTGTAAGAAAGAAATGCATAAAAAGACAGAGCAGTGGAGGTTCATGGAGTTGGACTGAAATACAGGAAACAAGTAGGAAAGAGAGATCCAGGGAGCGAGGGAGGGCTTCACACAGCAGCAGGGATGGGGGAGGGTGGGAATGTTATCTGCAGGGGTCAAAAGGTCAGGAGAGAGATTTCCACTCACTTCCTGTTTCTGCTGCTGGGATGACAAAACTCCTCTCCCTACCCTCTGGAATTCAAATCCATCCCTCCCTCCCACTCTCATTCTTTCATCCCCTGTCCTGTCTTCAGCTTTTTCTCACTCTAGCAACTCTCAATAGCTGGGGTCCCATTCAGATATTTTTATGCAAATTATGAATTAGAAAAGCTGAGAGGAAATTGTAACATGTGATTAAAATGTCCTTGATTAAATAGTGTTCAGGCTGGCGAAAAGCAGATTTAGTTGTTGCTCATAACTTGCCATATGTTTGTTCATTGACAACTCAACAAGTCCGATTTTAGAGCCTGACTGTGATTTATGAGTCCATTGAAACCTCCCAGACTTGTCTCTGGGATCATGTCAATATGGCCAACTGCATTTTTTTAGTTGCCATTTTTGTATAGTATCAAATAAAACCTACATTAGCTGACACCAAAGTATTTCTGTCCATTAGTTTTGCGGATGTTTGTTCTGACCCAGTGGTCAAAATGAGCAGTTGGCGTCCGGTCACAGATGCAGCTGTGTTCAAGGACTAAGATAAACCATTTGGTTCAAAAATGTTCCCACCCCCTTTAAAGGCACATTTGAGACTCCTTTAGTTTGTTTTATTTGGTCAAGTGAGAGAAATACCAAAATCTGGCGTGGTTCGTTAAAGAAAGAATCCCGAAACAACGCCAAAAACACAAGGGTTTATAAGTAGGAGGAGACAGATGTTGACATATTTCATGTCTGGGAAGTAAACTGAGGGCAAACTTCGCATGAGGAAGAGGTAAATCACATTTTTTTTTGTACTGGATGTGTTTAGATTCTTCCCACTGCCAAAAACAAAGAGCTCTGCCAAACGAACAAGGTGCTTTTTATTCCATGTGATTTTTAGTCATGCTAACGGCAAGACTAGGGATGGCACAGTCAGGCAGTTGGTCCACCAATATGGTCCAGACTGAAATATCTTACAACTATTAGATGGATTGCCGTGACATTTTTTACATACATCCATGGTCCTCAGAGGGTGAATACTATGGACTTTCGTGATCCCCTGAAATTTAGTCTAGTGCCATCAGCAGGTCAAAGTTAAATATGTTAAATATGTTAACATCTACAAGAGAATTTGTATGGATATTAATAATTCCCAGACAATGTATCTTAATGATGATTGATAATTCCCTGATTTTTCCTACATCACCTCACAAAGCTGCAGGCCTGACTGTAGAATCTTAGTCTTGTTTCAAAGTCAGTGTGAAACAGAACAAAAAGTTAACTCTTCCTCTTTGGTTCAGACCAATGACAACTGTTAGTCTAATCACACCATGTTTTTATCAACCTTATCATGAGACACGAACATTGATATTGGACAATTCTGCCAAAAATCTTGGATTAAGTTCAGTGATGTTTGTTAAAGATAAACTATGGTCAGGATTAGGCAACTAAAACACCGGCTTAAGCTTAGAGAAAGATTGTGGTTCGGTTTATAACAAGGCAACCATTTGCAGGTCTGTGACGAATTCTGGTCTCCTGCATGAAAGTCAAGTGCACTACATGCATATCAATCTCCCCGACCTCCACACCCTTACTTTCTGCCTCGATACATAAAAGGGCATGCCGATTCCTGCATTAGGACTGGACGTGAATTGTAAGGTGCGGAATTGTCCAATATAAACTTAATTCCTGGGGATGAAAGGCTTTCCAGGGTCTCTCTTCAGCCTCTTGTTCAGATATGCATGGCTCCATTCCCAAATTGGAGTGCAGAGCAGCATCTAACAGCTGGACCATTGCATGCAGAAGACCACCATAATGTTACAACTACATGTCAGAGAACAATGTTCATGTGCCTAAAACCACCAAAACAACACGAAATCCTGCATGCAACAGATTCTCCCGCAATAATAACCTCAGGTCAGCACCAGGACGCTCCCATATAACCACATTTAAATACTGGTCAGAGGACATGATGACAAATTCTGAATATTCTGTATGGTTGGCACTTTGTCTTTTTCACTTCGAAACATTTAGGAGGAAATTCTCTACCAAAATTATTACAGTATAATCTCACAAATAGAACAACACCAGAAAATAAAATTAAAAACAATTTTATTATTACTTATTCACAGTTGTTTTTAAATTTTATTTTTGATGGTGATAAATCTTGGTTTTCCCAGGAAAAATTATACATTACCAGGACTTAATATGAGGAATACTCAGGATGAGAAAAAGAAATGCTGAGTCATTATGGCCTGAGATACAACTGAATACTGTAGGTGTTGGGAAAAGAGCAGGAGAGGGATAGGGGAGGAGAACAGAGATACAGGGAGAGAGGAGGAGGAGAGAGGCAGAGACAAGTACAGTTTTAGAAGTTTTCCATCCATTTTCCACAGAAGAAATCTGTTCATTTGCCAAAACCTCAGTGGTTTAAAGTGGTACAGGTACATCAAGTTGTGCAATAAATTTAATCATCTACTTGTGTCCGCCAAAAATGTATGACTACATGGACTGTACAGGCCTACAAGTCAACACGCCGACTGCACAAGACTAGTGTTGAACACGTATGTGTATACACACACCCAGTGTGGTATGTACAGACCTGTGTGCCTGCTGTTTGCCCTGCAGGAGTCTATCAGGGACTTATTGGGCGATCAGACCAAAAACAGCACTGCTTTAGAGAAATAAAAGAGTCTGTGCTGGTTGGAGTGATAGATCGTTGAATTTGAAAGCTTATCAGATGCCAAAACACTGCAGAGGGATATATAAAAATACAAGACAGGATTTTACAACTGTGGATGGTTATCACAACAGCAACCATTTTATCCTCTTTCGCAGCAGTCAGTAGGACATTACAAATACTTAAATAATTCATGTTGCAAAATAATGAAATGTCCGCTTTTATGTATTTTATTGGCCAGGACATTGCAGCAAAAGTTTTACATGGTTTACATTTTTAGCCGGAGCAATGATTTCATTGAAATGAATAAGGCTTCATAGACATGTATAAGACAGCGGAGCACTGATTTCCTTTTGTGATAAATAACTTTCAATCAAGCTCTGTAATATTTCCAGAAAGTCTCAAAATATTACTATTTGCTTAACCAAGGACTTGCAGCATGCCATCTAATGTCCTTGGGGGACCATTACTCATGTCTTAGTCCATTCACAACACTTACATTACTGCTCAAAATAGTTGCATTGAGAGAACATATTGTATGTCTGCTTATTTTTGTCTCATTATATTATTGTTGTGTGGTTATGTAGTGAAGAATTGTAAACCCAGTATGCACTTTTAAAGGCATTTCCATGTAACAGTGACATAACTGACAAAGATAGAAGCAGACATGATTCACTGGTTCAAGCAAGTTGTACTGAGATGACCTTGAATCAAAGGCTGCATGCTGAAACGGGAAAATGCAGTTATAAAACCTGCTGCTTTGAAAAGTGGCCTGTAAAATACTAAATGTACATGATTTGTAAGTCCAAGAAATGCACGACTCTTTATCCTATAATAATGTTTAAATTTTATTTATTTTATTTTCAACTTGCTAAAGTTTTTGAAGACTAGAATTTAAATTCTCAACTCAAATTCAGTTCAGGTGTTTTCTTCTGTAAGTCTTGTAAGAGTACAAACAGGCAACCTAATGTAGGTCACGACCAGGAGTTTACAACACACACATACGTATGAACACAGACCCACTCATGTGCACGTCATCAATGCAAAGACACACACTCACACTCACACACACACACGCGCGCACGCGCACACACGCACTTTCTGTGATTTTCAATAGACGCTGTGCATCCTGTAGAGAATGCAGAGAGGAAGTGATTGAATAATTCAGCATATTTCCTGAACAGTAATGGCCTGCTGCTGATGGTGGTGTGGTATTCAGCGATGGGGTTAAGTGCTGTGTGTACTGAGCCAGCCATGCAACCAACCATTCATTCATTCATTCATTCATTCATTCTTCCATCCATCCATCCATGCATCCGGGTCAGGTTTGGCCTTAGTATATTTACAGCCACAAAGCATAAAAACTGGGAAATCATGGAGGGAAAAGATCTCAAACTGAGCAGGAGACTACAAAAAAACAAACAAAATACATTTATTATACAAAATAGCACTAATATAGACTGTGTTTGTGTTTCTCTTTGTTATGACGAAGAAAATCATCTTTTTTCCCCCATTTAAAACAGATACATTAATTTTAATTTGTTACATTTAAAATTCATAATACATTTTATATAAAAATATATTAAACATAAATTAATTGTGGAAATCTGTGCCTGCATGTGCACATCAAGCTACCCGATTAAACAAATTATAACAACTAATAGTAATCACTATGTGCCGTGTTTTCAAGCAAAGTAGCTAATCAGACCTAATATGATTTGGTTGACACAGCGTTGGCTCAGGTAGAGCGCTAATGTTGTGCTTGAATTAGCCAACTGGCATCATTCAAGCATCAATATCACTGACTCACTTTTGGGTCTACCTGATCCGGGACCAGAGCTGGGTCCAAATTCTACTCTCTAGGTCTAATCAGGTCGGGTACGGTACGTCACAATCACCGCGGAGAAAACGGTGTGTTTTGAAGCGAGAGGAGAAATGTGAATTGAAGAGAAAAGTTGAGATGTTCTTTGTCCACGTGAGGACAAAATAAAGGAAAAGGACACCAAGAGGTTAAACCAACTGGCACATCAGGTGTTTGGTTATGTTTTATGCAAATAGTCGAAAAAGATGAGAAAGTTCTGACAAGGGAGCTGAAGCCGAACTTACTTTAGGAAAATCAGTAGGCTTAGTCTACAAGATTTATGCTAAGGACCATTTTGGATCCACAATGGATCCGTGACGACGTCTTCTGAGCCCGATATGAGCTGTTTGGCTACCAGCTGACTAAAAACTTCAATCATATTCATGCAGGTGTACAGTGTGGCCATTATATCCCAATGCTTCTCAGGTTTTTGATAATGTCGATTTAACTCTGATGTAATATTAATGTATGTGTTTATTAGGGGTGTCCTCTTTGCTCTTCACAACTAGTAATAAACGGTCAATTTGTTCATTAAGTAGCTCTACCTAAAAAGCCATCAATGCAACAGCCCTGATACGACATCAGAGAAAAAGAGAATGTGAGACTTGGAAGTAAATCTCTGAAAGAACATGCTTTATTTCAGCACTGTGTTTTGGCTCAGTATTTTGGGACAGGGCGGGAAATCCACGGTCCTGGGTGTATTATATTTAGACCTAGCTGTCTGGTCCAGGAAGCAGGATGAGAAGGAGGGGGGGCAGTTGTTAGATATTAGTGAGCCTTGTGGGACAAACTGGGGTTCCCACTTTCCCACAGTCTGAGCTGGAAAACGCTGGATGGAGGCCCTGACAGCTGGCCCCGCTAAGGACCCTGGGTAATGGACTGCCCACAGCTTCCACAGGAAAGAAAGGTCACAGTGCACACACACACAAACACGCCACCAGCCCAACACACACAGGTTTCATAGCCTAAATTTATTCCATGGTTCATAATTAACAAATGTTTTGGAAGATCAGCTGGTTGGTCAACTTAATAATGACACTGACACCAAAATCATTCATATTTGTTTGACCCGTTGCAGTGGTGGCCTAATGTGTGAGTGACAGTTGAGACCTTTTAGTCTTTAAAGCTGCTATAATCCATAGATTTATGTCAATGGTTCAAATGACTACTTGTATATGAAAAGCTGCTCATAGTTACAAACCCACAGAATATTATCAACATTTTTTTTTTCATCCGACTCTGCAGTTCTCCTCAGATCTACGCAGCATTCTAGCATTGTTTTGGTTTTACAGCCCAAAATTTTACTGTTTTGGTTCATTCTCACTGCTCTCACTAGCGTCATTTTCAGCAGCAGTATTAGGCAGCCGTTCTGAAAAAGCTCAGATAAACCCACTGTACGCTTCTGCCCAGCACTAAACAGCACACACACAAAGTTAGAGACCAGCTGGTGAACATAGCATTTAGTGGCTAAAGTGCCAGATATTTCCTTCAGGAGTTCTCTGAGATCAAACCAGAGCTAAAAGGAGAGTGAATATTGGACTTGAACTCACCAGGTGGCCAGAGACACAACTCCAAATGAATGATAATGTTCCTCCATGTCTGGTGGATGTGTAAATAGGCAACTGTTTGCGAACAAGTTTACCATATAAGATGATAATATGTCAATGTTGTGTTTTATAGCTTGTTTCCGCTGGCCCCAAAACAAATCAATTAATGCAAGTTTATAAATGTGTTTATTATATGGCCTCTTGGTTTAGACATGGTCTAACTAATCTAACCAATGTACGTGGTTTATTTAAAAAAATCCTTGACCTGAGCAGCTGTGTATTCATCCAGTGTACAGTGACGCAACACCATGACCAAACATTTCCCTAGAAACAGGAAAAGTAGTCCCTGTTCACAACATTAAAAACTAACATATCCTTTCAAGTATCAAGATGCTGACCTCAAAGCCCCAGAAAATTAATTCATTTAATATTGTCTCTTAAGTATATTTCAGAGTTCAACCCTAAAAAAACTAATCCGCTTCATCGTGTGCCTTGATCAGATTTGACAGTTGCTACATAGCAAAACACCATTTGCCAAAAAACAATTGCTAAATCATGATAGGTAGTTAGAAATATTTCATGTGAAATAGTGTTCCAACTTTAGCAGAAAATCATGAGTTACAAAACTGATTCAGTTACAGCTTTCTGCAGTAATCTAATTGACACATACTTAACCCTTACACACTGTTCATAATCTGACTCATAATTAGTCTCTTCACCAAACGTCTGAACCACAAATCTATTTCACATTCATAAATACCTCATCAGTCATTAATAAATGTTTGATGAATCCTTAATGAAGCTGTCAGAGGGCAGACAGTGTGTATTCTATTTATTTATGGAGAAAAGACATTCACAATCTCACTATATTATGGTCCAGGAGAACATTTTATAGAATGTGAAGAATACAACAATATGTTTAAATGTTTAATGAATTCAGGTCAAATTTGTACATTTGCATGTACAAAAATGTGTATCAGCTGCACAAAAATAAAAAAGAACATACATTTTATTTCCATTTTTGTGTATTTTGGGTCACATTAGGAGAAGTCCGGCTAAAAGAAATGTGTACAGGGTGTTTTTACAGCTCTCAAATGTAAAAATGGGTCAACTTTGACCCTGAGCAGTATGTAAGGGTTAAAGAAGAAGTCAAGTTTGGATAAATGAGCCCAATTTTATAAAAAGTAATTATAACATACATGTATTATGTGGAATCTCTATCTGAAGGTATTCAAAGTCCAACCAAATATATCTCTCCAACTCCCCGCTCTCCTTCTCCCATAATTCTTTACTCTTATCCTCTCTGTCACATTCGCTACAGTTCCTACTTCTCTCATCTGACCTTCTTCACCTAAACTTTACTGTATCTTCATTGTAGCATCGTTTTCTTTCATCCTCGTCTTACCGCTAAAACGGTTTGAAAATTCAAAATTTAAATTCAGTTGAAAATTGCTAAACAGTTATTTAGTCCACTGTAACACATGCTAATTGTGTCAATGTCCAAAGATGGAGACTGGAAACACACACACACCCTTCTCTTCCCACAGTGTTCTGGTCAGGGAGCAGAGAGGGACTGTGGGAATCTTTTCTCTGTGTGCCAAATGTATGATGAGTCACAGCAACACACACACACACACACACACACACACACACACACACACACACACACACACACACACACACACACACACACACACACACACACACACACACACACACACACACACACACACACACACACACACACACACACACACACACTATTTTTGAAGACAGTCATGCAGTGTTTTTTATCTAACTGTATAATGCTTCTGGGAAATTACCGCCTGGCAACTTACACATGCATATCAGTCTGGTGTTTGTGATGTTTCAAGTTCCAGGTGAATTTGTTAGTTTAGCAGCTACTGAGGCTGAGAGGTGAAAAAAAAAGCATTAAGCCCTTTGTGGGGTTGCAGCTCCCTCATGTGGCCTTTTTGAGAAATGGGCATTACAAAAAAAAGATCTTAAAGGCATTTACAGTTTATTTACTCACTTTTTGATGCTGACAACACAAATGTTCTACAGATTAATTGGTAGTTACTTTTTCCAATTAACTTTTGTAGCACACAGAAAAATGCTTTGTGTGAGACAATTTACATCTTATAAGATACAATAATAATCAGAATTATGAGACACATTAAGTCTGACTATTATTACTCAATTTTGTATTTATTTTACTGCTGTATTCATTTTGTCACTGTGAGGATATTCCACACTATTATATTATTATTGTTAAGATAAGTGAACATTTAGATATTTTTAATATTGCATTAGCCCATTAGTGCTATATACAGTTATATTGTGTAAAACTGTTATTTTAAATCCTGGAGATAAAACTACCTGCCATTGACTCTTTTTTTTTTTTTTAAACATGGTCACAATGATTTCATGAAGCAGACCAAACGATGACCATCACCATCATGTCAACATGTGCAGTATGTCAGTCTAATACGGTTCCTGTATTAGTGTTTCTGTCACTGCACAATGAAAACACCGATATGGGAGCCAGACAAACAAAATTAAACCCCATCTTAGCAAAAAGTAGATGACAACAACAACATAACAGCTGAGTGTAAAACCAAATCACCATATGTCAAGTCATATGAAGCACAGAGACTTTAACGTGGTTACAACAGAAGTCATGATAAGGGCGGCAACTAATTATTATTGTTATTAATTTTGATTAAACAGCTGATTCATTTGTCGATTAACCAATTGGCCAATGCGATATAAGAAAATACAGAAAAATGCCCATCACATTTTTTCATAGCCCAATATTTTAAATCAACCATCTCTAATTTTAAAGGTAAAAGAGGAAAGCAAAATTCCCACATGTAAGAATCGTTGCCATTAATTGTCTGTCATCCAATAATTAATTAACCGACCATCAGTGGTCATGACAGGTGGAAAAATGCACAGTAGACTATGTGTTTGTGTGTTTTGCCTCATCAATACTCGATAACGCCTGTATCCTACAGCAGTAACATGGCTTGTTGAATTCAACAGAAAATCTGAAGTGTGGCATATAATGTTTCCTACCTCTGGCCCAAGATGTCCACAGCGTCTCCGTGACGTCTTCAGAAGATAAAAAACACGTGGTGCCAAGCTACAAGTCCGTAAAGTGACTGACAGATTCATCTTGACTTCAAACAGTCCTGCAAAGCTTTACCCACTTTTTAAAAGTCCAATACAGACGTTTCAACATAGTTTTCTCACAATCAGTTGATGGTGAGTCTGTGAACAGTTTTTTTGGAAAAAGTCAGAGGTGACCAACAGAGTCTGCGTAGTAGTTGAAACCCCGCCCATCTACACACCTGCGCACACCTGCCTGCTCTCTGCTCATTTTACCATAAAGCCACATTAATACTGTGATCAATCATTTCGTACTTTACTATACGACATAAAAGTTAATAAAATGTCTATATTTAAATATACATTTTTAAACAAATTATTAATTATTGAATTATTATTATTATTTGTTATTTTATCTATTAAGCTGTCTGCAGATATCACATTCTTCATTGCACAAGTTATGGCATTATTATTTTTTAATAATCCCTCAAATTTATCTTCATTATCTTCATTCTCTTCAATTTAAACTTTAAACAGCTCTTTTCACTTCACACAATATATTTTACATATTTATTGTAAATTTCTGTTATATTATTTATGATTCCTTCATTTTTGTTTATATTTTGATTGTTATGTACTACAACACCAAGGCAAATTCCTTGTATGTGCAAACCTACTTGGTAATAAACCTGATTCTGATTCTGAATGTAAAGAATATATATATAAAAAACTGCTAAAATTCTGCTAAACCTTTTCTCAGACTAATTAGAGAAACTAATTGCACCGATTTAGACAGATATCCACACGTTTATTTCTTTGCATACACTTTAAATGTATGTGGACACATATGGTACTCTTGGTCTTGGATTTTAGGCTCTTTAGTGCCAATAAAGTAAAGTTTGAATGCAACAACATACGATGATATTTTAGACAATAGTGTGCTTCCAGCTCTGTGGTAATATTTTGAGGAAGGCCTGTTTCAATATCCTTAAAGAAATGATTTTCCTAGTTTGGTGTGGGAGAACTTGAGTGGGCTGCACAGGGCCCTGACCTCAGCCCCATCCAACATGTTTGGGATGAGCTCAACGCCAACTGTGAGCACGGCCTCATTACTCAATGCCAGTATCCAACCTCACTAATGCTCTCATGGCTGAATGGGAGCAAATCCCTGTAGCCAGGTTCGAAAATCTTCCCAACCTTCCCAGAAGAGCGGAGGCTGATATAGCAGCAGATTAATGTACATGATTGTGGCACAAATATCACATATAGTATAATGTTCGACTGCCCACTTACTTTATATGATGTATGATTGTCTTAGTGAAAATGAACATGAACATGTTTGATTATTAATTCATAAAAATTGGTCACTAATCATGTAGTTTCTTGCATGCAGCCCTAAACATTACTGTTAAATCCTGCTTATTTTGCTTGCCTTGCTACAACTGTTGACCACACATGTAAGTAAATGATAATGAGGTTTAAAACCAGTATGACACAAGATCCAGCTCTGTGTATTCACAGCACAACCAATATACTGTAGATTTTAAAGAGGGGTTAAGAATTGTTATGAAGGTTAAAAACATCAGTCCTGCTGGTCCCAGGTCTTCTGTAAAACCAAAAGAGCAGCAAAATGCAAGGAGCACAAAAGTTTATTTCCTTGCCTCCATTCACCGCAGAGCTGTCCTCATCAATAATAAATAGATGCTCTACTTTACTCTAACGAGTTTTGGGGGGCTGAGGGGAAGGAGGAGGAGGAGGAGCAGGAGGTGGAGGAAGAGGAGGCCACCAAGGGCGAGAGAGAGGCGAAGAACCAGGAGGACACAGACAGTGCAGTTTATTCCTCTCAGATCATCAAACTAGCAAAGCAGCAAGAACATGGAACCACACCTCTGAGCGTGCTCAGTGACCTCCGCCTGACACAGCTACTCTGCAGCCACAGATGGTTACAGATTAAACTACACTTTTAAAGCACTTTGAATTGCCTTGTTGCTGTAATGTGCTATATAAATAAAGTTGCCTTACACTTGCCATCAACATTTATATTCCTCTCATTAATTAGTAATGTTAGTTTTGAGTCACCTTTTTGATAAAATTGATGGGCGTGTTGTTTTCTCAATTTGTGATAATGTATGTTATTATGTTACTATAAAAGAGCAAACATTCATAAACTTCTTCATATTACTTTCATTTTTTCTTATTCATAAACAAAAAGTCCATAAGGCTAATCTGAAATTAGATTTTTAATTGACCTTAGATCTCAAACACAGTCTATTACCATTGAAGTTTTTTTGAATGTTTTGATCATTATTTTTCTTTGTAAACCCTGCAATATTTTGTTTGTAATCCCTTACTTACTAATTCCCTTATTACATTTTAGGACTTTTTTGTTTAAATATTCATTATCTGATCTGGTGATGTAATGGATAATACTTTATCACATAAAAAAAGAAACTTTAAGAAGGAAGCAAAGAGAAGAGGGAATGGAAATTAGTTATAGGAGGACACAAAGAAGTAGTGGAGTAAAGGAAAGGAGGAGAGATAGATGGAATTGGTGGAAAGAGAGGTGGAAAGGAGAATAGAGATGGTCAGGACAAATCACAGGTACAAGGTGAAAAAAGGCCTTAATGGAGGAAAGGAAGAGGTAAGGAAGATAAAAGAGGTGGTAGAAAAAGGAAACAAAGAGGTAGCTGAAGAAAGTAAAGGGTAGAGAAAGAGTAGGAAGGGAGGATGTCGTGGAGGAGAGCAGAGAGTGTTTTGAAGCTGCTTCGTGGAATACTACAGGGGGTGCAGTACTATTTCTGACCACAGGGTGTCAGTATTGGAGCACTGTAATGATCACTTGATGGCAGAGTCACAAGGCCCCCCTCTGGTGCTTTAAAGAGTCTGGACCCCTAAAAACGACACGAGACAAAGAGCCTCAGACAGTCTGCTTCAAGCCTGCTACCTACAGGGAGCTCCAGCTCCAACAAGCACTTCCTGGCAGTAATTTTGGATAAATCCACCTCTGCAGACAGTAACCATCTCTTTTCTTTTCTAAGTCCTACAGGGGAAGACTGAGTCAGCACACATGCTGCTTTGTAAGGCATGTTACACTCTGTTTAACACATTCACAACTGGGGACTGCTCAATGGCCTCTGAGCAGCTCAGGTGGATAGATTTTGGGTTCTCAGTGGGTCCTCAAGAGAGGTTTTTTAAGGGAAGATCCAGTCTCCGATACTCTCACGCTAGGAGATATAATAATCAATTTATGATATTTGACACAATCCAAGAGTTGTTTTGGGATGAAGAGTTGTAACTTACTTTGTTTTTTGGCCCTATTTTCCCCTCAACCTGCCTCGACTATTTCTACTTTGGTGATTTCGTACAATTTCCCGAATGCCCCGACCATCAAGAAACAGATGTGAACTTGTCTGTCCATAACTCAGGTGTGAGTTATGTTCAACCTGTCCTGTTGAATTTAGTTATATTTCCTACTTCTTCAAAACGAAACCAAACACTTTATGCTAAAACTTAATTTTGCCCACTAAACTTTACCCAATTTTAGTGTAAAATCCAAAGGTAGTCTAAAAAAATTGAGAAAAATATTCTGAGGTACTTTGGCAATTAAAGTGTTTTATGCAGCTTTTTTTCCTTTTTGTGAGGCGAGATTGATTTGTATTAACTTTATGTACAGGGGAAAAAAACACACACAGTTCCAGTCACATCTTCAGTATGACCCGTAATGGGGACTATAACACTGAGTACTCCATTTTACATTACAAGAGTCCTATAACAGCCCTTTTCCACAGCAGGAACATAACAGTCCTTCATCTGGGGCCTCCCGTTTTGTCAACTGCTGTTTCTATCTTATCTTCATCATTGCATTTTTTATATCCTGTGGAAAATCCTAGATAATGCATAGATGAACTCTGCAATCCATACACTAACAATTAAAATATCGCAATTAAAATATTGCATAGCTTACTTGTTTACATGATCTGCATTAGACTTTGCCATAAATAGCAGCGTTGAAGTATAAATGTTCAAAAAGCAGGAGGCATGTGAAGGAATTACAGATCTACAAGTAAAGAAATTAAGTGAATAGATGAGTTGTTTTGTTCCTCAAATGATCAATCCTCATAATTAGAAAAGCCTATGAAAATAAATCAGGTTTATTGTTTCGGCTGCATTATACTCACACAGTTCTGTGTCAGATAGATTCATGATGCTTGGACCTGTTGAGCAGAACATGGAGTTCATACAAGGGTCACTGGAAACTGTATTTATAACCTCTGAACCCCAAGTGATGAGTGTCTCAGAGATCCTTTCTCTCTCTTCCTCATACACACACAGAGCATGTGTGTGTTGCAGCAGCAGAGGCCCTGGCTGATCAATAAGAAGCACTGAGGGAGGTTAGCTGTCACTCATCAGTGTCTGACATCTGCAGAGGAGAAGGCCTGAGCCTGTGATACCCTCACAGACCCACTGATTGTTTCTGTTTCACTGATTGACTTAATGACTTTCTGAAGGTCTGATTCTCTCACTGACTGTTTATATCTAACTAACTGACCGAGTGCTGATTATCTGACTATATACTGTATGTCTGACTGTTACCTTAACCTTTTTATTAATTGTGTACTGTTAGTTCTACAACCTCTGTGCTCACACTGCGCTCAGACTGTACGTTTGACCAATTACGACGTGAGTACTTACACTGAAAGTTTACACAGAACTCCCAAACAGGTTCTTCTTCTTCTTCTTCTTTGTAAGAATTTCCACTAGATATCTTGTAGCACGTTGCTGCCTCTCACAGGAGGACTGAACGGGTTTGTCCACTGACAATAAAGTTCTGTTCAAACTAGACAGACACATCCTCAAAGTTGTTGTCAAGAAAGAGAAAAGCAACTTTACTTTTAGCTATTTTACTTTGTATGGAAACCACCCCAGAGCTTGATTAACTTTGTCTCCATAGATTCTGTTCACAACGCGCTCTCTCATCTGCACCATGTTTGTAGTGTACTTGTGTACCTGCACATTGAGGTAACTTTTTACTGAATTGTGGGAAATCAGGCCATGAAACTGCTCAAACTGCTGACAGCTGACCAAATTTCTGACATTCTGTAAATTTAGAAATTAGAATTTGTTTTCTGGTCTGCATATATTCATTTTTTATACATACACACGAAAAAAGAGACAGATACTTAAATAAAGCAGCTAAAAACAGCCCAATAACCCAACTTAAAGTTGTTGTTTTTTTGCTTTCTTTTTGCAGTCATTGTACCAATCTTCTGAGATGCTGATCGCTGATCGTTTGGGGGATTAATAAGGCATCATGACCTCAAACTGCACATGAAACGACAACTGATCTGACCGAATTTCAGCCCGATTCTAAAATGAGTTGAGGGCGACCAACTCGGGATTAAAATCTGGCTAAATCTGTACAGTGTCAGCCCGGCTTTACTGACTGATGGATTGATTATTTGAATGATTTTCCTGATCTTTTTTTTTTTTTTTTTTTTTTTTTTACATTTTCAGCATCTTATTACATTACAAATTAAATTTAGTGCATTCACATAACAGTACATTTACTAGTCTGCTAATACAACCAGAGTTAAAGCTGCATTCAGTAACTTTGTGCTTCGCAACCCCAAATAGAAGCAAAAGCAAGAAGCACAGCATTAACCACAGATCAGTAAACTGCACTCATTCTTTTTGTGGAACACAGCTTTCTTTGGATGGAGCATTTGTTAGTTAATGAGACAGTTTTGTATTTTTATGATGCATTTTATGTCATTATTTCCCCATATAGTAGTATTTCCTGCTATTTATCGCAGCCCCAACTGATGACTGATGCTGAAAAGACAAGTGAAGTTTTGCGAAATACAAATGTTGTAGTTCTCAGGTTTAAAATTTAAAAATGATATGACCTTTTCCATATGAAGATGCACATACATTGTCATCGTTTGTGACACCAGCACATCCATACACTCGGTCAGATAAAGTAGATGTGGCAGGCAGGAAAAATAAATGTTATATCTGTACACTGTAGAAAGAAACTGGGTCAGAGTACAGACATGTAAAGCATTTACAGGCAGCTTTAACATGCTGTGCAATCATGCTTTAACTGAGAGATGCACAGTATGGTATGGTACATGTATGTGCATGGGATAGAGTTAGCATGTTCTGATGACAGCTGACTTAAAGACACACACACATACATTACAATCCTTCCTTTACAGTCCCTTCATGTGATGTTGTCTTTCAGAGCAAGGAACAGACATTTTGAAAGTAGAGTGATTGGACAAAGGAACAGGACAGCAAACAGGGAAGCAAGGGCAGAGAGACTGTCACACAAACTGACAGGTGAGACAGTATACAGGCAGGTAAAAATATAACAAGTCTGTCAGGTAAGTGTAGGAGCAATGAGATGGACAAAGAAGCAGGAGGGAGCACAAGCAATTGGACAGCTGGGAAGTCAAAGTGACATGCAGAGCAAGCAGGCAGAGCAGC
Source organism: Scomberomorus guttatus (assembly GCA_038419695.1). NCBI lineage: Eukaryota > Metazoa > Chordata > Actinopteri > Scombriformes > Scombridae > Scomberomorus > Scomberomorus guttatus. Next base: position 26,585,760 of record CM076460.1, on the reverse strand, counting down.
GAGTGAGCACAAAGGCAACAACAAAACACACAAGATGCATCAGTCAAGCAGACACGGACAAACTCACAGGTGTTGATGTGGGAAGCAAGGCAGGCCGTCCTGTACACCCGGGGAGGCGGGCTACACCTGTGTTGTTGTGGCGTTGAGGTGAGGTGTCTCGTTCCCGGGCGCTTCTGATCCACTGTTGACGTGGAGTGTTAACACTAACTTCAATGCAGCTCAAACCTCTGCAGCCAGCTCTGAGCTCCCTGGTGCAGCTCTGCCAGGAGGCTTCAAAGGCTGCTTCGGCAACCAGATTTCAGTAAGCATCTTTGAACAAGACACTAAACCTAGGCTATTCTGGTGCACCATTTGGCACCATCTGACTCAATCATTAAAGTTGAAACATCATCATCATCGCCACCACAAAAAGCTTAGCTATCAAACAAAAAAAAATCTAGAAAAAGTCACATCATCACTTGCTGTCTATCTCAAAAATAAGCAGCATGTTAATGACCAGTTGAGCAAATTAGAGAAAATCTATGAGACAAAATTCTTGATCAATGCATTAATGTCAGACTTTCCTGCTGAATGATGCTCTTCCTGCAGGACAGGCTGAAGTGCATCTAACATCAGACAGACACAAAATCTTCAAGTGTCTCAGCAGAGTCACATTTCCTTTACATTTATTTACACATTATCCTCTGTGTGAGGATTGATTGAAAAATCTGCTGAAATGCAGATTCCCTGAATAGAAGTTAATTGTGAAAGCAACTTGGTTTTGGAGGCTATTCTCAAGTAGGCTACAAATGTCGTAGCCTCCCACCACAACAGGAACTCCAACACTGCGTACATACATGAGAAAAAAATCAAGATAAACTACAACAGATTGAAAATCAGATAAAAGACTGCTGCCATACTGATTGGGACTTTTTCACAGAAAAATGCTATATTTTCAGCTAGATTCCTGCTAGAAGAAGACATTGATGACCACAGTTTACAGTTAACTAGGTACCCTTGCGACATTGACAGCTTAGAAAATCATCCTTTAATAGAAAGCACAGAGGAAATTGGGTGAAAATGCAAATAAGCTGCTAATTATGTCTTAAAGCCCCTCTTAGAAAATGACAAGAAATGGTTAACTCCCGAGTGCCCTGCCTCTCTCCCGCTAACGTCAACAAACGACTGGCATAACAACACCACAAAAACGGTGCTATCCGACTAGAAACACCCTGCAGATATTAGCACTCCAGCTAATGAAACAGCTAGCTGCCTCCATCAACCACTACACATTTCACACAAAACATCCCGGCAATGACGCAAAGTCGCCCACTCCCAAGCACACACAGCTAAAACATTATTTCCTCAACAAAGGAGCAGAAAACAAGCTCCTGATTGATAGCAGAACATAGCTTACCCCTTTTGTTTTTCCTATTGGTCATCCAAAGTTCGTAATAAGCACACATTTCACAACAAAACCGCCGCGTGTTGCTTCCCAGCCACAGCCAGTTGCTGCCCCGCCACAGCGTGTTGCTCCCCTTAGTCACACCTTATCAGTTTGCATTACTGTCATACGGTTGTGATCACAGAAAAGAGAGAATTTCCTCTCTGCAGTCACTGTGACAGAATGTCACAAATGTTAACATAGACATATACAACTGTGTACAAACAGGAAGAATTTTCTGACTCGAGGTGTCTAAAATGTTTCAATACCAGTGTCAACATTTGATCAGTGGATTTTTTAAATTTTATTTCAGGGCCCTAAAGCAAAATCAAACAGATATTTGAATATCAGTCAGAACTCCCATTTGAGCTGCTCAGTGGTCACCCTCACTGTGGTCATACTGGGCAACATCCTGGTGTAAATGTGTGAAAGAGCCTGCATGTGAAGTCATTTTTCCCAGGATAAATAAAGGCATAAAAGGCCTATCCAATGTCTCGGATCATTAGGGTGCTGTAACCATTACATCAGTGCTGCAAGACTTTCTATAACCCCCACAGTTGCTTAGCAATGTAGATTTCTAAGAAGTTTTTCATCACCTGGGACAGTCTGACCCAACTAACCCTGTCTCAGGCTCCACCCACCAAATAAATTACACTTCCTGACAGAAGAATGATTGAAATTAGAAACTGTGAGGACAAGGAAATGACCTCAGCTCTTGTTTTTTTACAATAATTAACTGCTAGGGCATCAATGAGATCTATAGAAAAAGAGGCACAAATCATAATCTGATCATAACACCTCCTCTAATTAGTCGACAGGTGTAACATACAACAGTTTGGGTTAGCAAGAAGTCTGTATTTTAAGAATAATCAGTGAAAAAGTACCGAGTCGATGTTGATGATGTGCAGAGACCAAAACAGAGTGAATATTGGATTAACATATGTCAGGTGGCCAGAAACATGATGCGAAATGAATGCTGATCTTTCTCCATGTCTGCTGGATGTGTAAATAAAAAACTATTTGGCTCTCTGATGAAAGCTGAAGTTTTGACTTCCATAATTTCCATCAAGAACAGTTTTGTTCTTCACAAACACAAAAACAAACAGAAATGGTGCGTTAAAAACAACAGTACTTTCAATCAACTATAATCTGGTGTGGATGACCAATAAAGTTTGTCTATAGTCTCGAAGTGCAACACAGAACATATATTTGTGTGAGTCATTTTTAGCGAAATGAGTATTAACATAAGCTGTACCTCTGTTAGCCCTCACTTACTAATGTGACAAATGCCCTCAGATAAAATCTGTTATCAATCAATCAATACATTTTATTCTTAAATTAATTAAAAGAAATAAACTAAAAATATAAGCCACTGTGCTGGTAAACATTAACCGGTTAGCCTTACTGCTAACCGCTGCCGTAGGTATTTGTTTGTTAACACGTTCACCGCTTGTTCCACTGCCTCCAAGTGTCCCAAAAAAAAAAAATCAATAAATGCACCTTCAAATTATTCATCATTTCATACAGTCAGATATTCCTCTCGACAAATTCACAGAAGTCCTACGAAATTCAAACACCAAAAGTTGGTTAGAAAATTCAGGGACAAACATGGGCTGTTGTATCTCAAACCAGAACCAGACAGCCTGCTAATGGCATTTTCAAACTCACAACCATACAATGAGACTACAGTGGGGCTATAGAAGTTTTATTAAGACATGAAGTTTGTTGAAAGAGTATGCTTTAGCTACATACAAGTATTTCTGTCAGAGAAAGGATTACCTTTCTCAGCTGGTTAAGATCACATCTTTGAATGAGGACACTTTCTGCTTGAGGCTATCAGACAATATCGACCGTTAATGCATTATATTTATCAAGTTTTTATATTTATTCATTTCAAGGCTGTAGGTACTTTTTCTGTCAGATTTTTGTCTCGCCTCCCACCTATATGGACCTTAAGCACCATTAGTCAGAGTGAATTAAAGACGAAAAAGATGGAGGACGAGGAGGTGGGATCAAGGGCAGACTTTACCATTAGGCAAGGTAGGCGACTGCCTGGGGTCGCCAACTAACAGATATGTTTATATGTTTATAGATATGAAACATCTAAAATTATGTTTCTATTCTAATTCATTATACCCCGAAATTACGTACAAAAAGTCCCCTAACTACTTTAAAAAAAAATATTTAAAATTTTAACCCCGCGAGCTACAGGTTAATGGACTATTCCATCACTAGACGAGGAGCTGGATATCTGCCAACACTCCCAACTTTCGAAACATACTGTAACATACTGTCACACTGTGACACCTGTGCACAACTCGATTCACATGTTGCTAAGGAGTTCTGGAGGTAACGTGCAATCCAACATCAAACAGTTATCACAGCATTTCAAAAGAAAAACAATCGTTGTAAAGCTCCTGAAGGTGATCTGCTTCTCTGTTGCTCCCCCTGAAACAACTAGCAGGACCACAGATACTAACGCATTCCTGTTACATCAACTCACTTGTTAGATGATGGGAGCACTGACCCCCCCCCCCCCCCCACCCCCCCCCCCCCCACCCCCACCCCCCACCCCAAACCCTCATGAAAACAGACAAAGAGAATGATGATAATATGAGAAAAAAAACTGCATTCAAGGAAGAAGAGTCAACTAGCAGCCTATAAGAAAAGAAAACAGAGGGAGAGAGGAGTGCAGCAAGACTGCAACACTATACTGCAATATAGAAATACTCCATTACAAGTCAAAGTCCTGCATTTAAAGTATTACTTGTGTTATATAAGGCCCTTGCCACAGACGCAGCTAAATGCTGCAAAATATAAAGCATGTTTGCCAGAAAGGGACCAGGTCAGTCAAAAACACTGGCTAAAACACACACACACACACATACACACGACCAGCATGGCTAGCCAAGTAGCTAACAACAGTGTGACACAACGGCCTGTAAGGGTTGTATAGAAGCATGTTTTTTGGACTTTTGTATTATACTTGCAGTCATGTAGCCAAAGTTGAGTTTCATTGACTCGGTGTATAGATGTGCTTATTTTTTGTGCTGTTTGCTTTATGGACACCAGTGAATGAACAATGTAATCTAAATCTTTTTTCTAGTGGAGTGCTAGAGAAAGTTTAAGAGAGTACCGTTAGTGTGGTATTAATAGTTTAAAATTTTGGGCACTTTGTCTACCACCGCCAATATCAACATTCTCAGTTAGAGAAAGGGTGAAATAAGTTATGAAGGAGACGCCATGACTGAATATGCCTGGGCCCCCAAATCACTAAATCCACCCTTGGGAGGGATGGAGTAATGTTTCTGAACAGTGGAGCAGCTTCTGTTTTCTGAGATTAAAATACCATAAGCTACAGAGACAGGGGGAATGATTGGGAGAAAGAGTGAGTTTGTGTGATAAAGAGGTGTCTGAAATCTAATATCAGAAAGATTTATTTATTTTGCAACGAGAGGAGGGAGAGAAGAGGGCTTTAGAAATTGTTGGGGGAATTTTAAACATCGAGGTACTGTGCTGAGAGATTCCAAGGCCAGCGAATTTCGAGAAACACAAAAGTAGAAGAGAAAAAAAAGGGCTCTTTATATATTTTTTTCATTATCAATCCTCAAAACAGAGTAAGAAGGGGATGGGGGAGCTGTGGGGAGGGGGGGGGGTAGTTGATTTTTCTTTTTTCTCTGTTTTTTCCCTCTTCTCTTTTCTCCTTATTTTTCAACAGATGTAAAAATGATTGAAATCCCAGCAGGCCTCATTACCGTGGTCCTCCAGAGAACCGGGGTAGGGCTTAAGGTCTTCAAGTAACGATTGAAACATGATTTGTATTAAAGCCAACGATCTTCCTCGCCAGAGCATCAAATTAGTGAGAACCTCTGGTGAAGAAAGGAAGAGATATCACCAAAATGTAATTGTCTCTGACGCCTCGAGCCATGGATAACGTTATGAGCTGAGACATAGAGAAAGCTCTCAAGGAAAGTTTACTTACTGTCGGCGCCATTGTAGTTTACTCCTGACACTGCTGTAATATTCAATAAAAATCCTCTAACAAGGACAAAACCCTCAGACTGTCAAGCGTAAAGGTACCATCGAATCACACGGCTAATCTTAAGACTGAGAGCAGAACTGTTCAACATCATATTTCACTATAAGATGAGATTGTTCCCTAAACAACTCTTTTCTCTCCTGCATCTGTCACAATTTAAGACTGATAAAAGGTTACCGTCTGCAGAAGAGCAGAGTGAACAAGCTGGCAGTCTTTGATGTTGAGAGTCAGTCCCAGGGGAGACCATACAGTGGCGTCTGTGTTTGAATAATCAAGGCTTTGTTTTTCCTGTTTGTTAATGGATATGGTTTAACCTTACAAATCTCATCCCTTCGCCTCACAGAACATTATTTCCCAGAGCTTCTCATCTATAAGTCGTCCCCTTCTAAAGCTGAGAGACAAAGACAAAAGTGTTTCAAAAAACACCCGTTACCTCGAGATCATTGTTTAATAACTCAGAAATATGGAGGATCAAGGGTTGAATATGCTGAGATTTGTCAACGAAATACATAAGAAACGACCCTCTCATCAGCTAAAAAATGTTAAAAGCTAAGAAAAAAGCTAATGAGTGTACCTTTAAATTGAGATTATGCTCAAAAAGGTGGTTTTCTTAGCCTCCAAGCAACAACTGGTTTCCATTCATCAGACTGTATTGTACAAATAACAACAAACATGGCAACAATACCAGGGTGAACAGCAGCGTTTTACTACCTTCTCTGGTGTAAAGTCTGTAACCTGTAACCACACCCAGCAGTGATGTCACTGTGCACTGACACCCCTTGGAGTACATATGTGCATCACTGCAGCAAGGTGAGAAGTTAAACCAGTTAAGCTGGTGTAAAGTTGCTCTTTACTGTAATATAGACATAATGGTCACAGATGGATTATCTACTATAGGTCAAGCATGTATCAAGTCTTTGCAAGTGTACTAGCATACTGAATGGAGACCAATGACTGTATAGGAGAAAGAAAAAAAAAAAAAAGTGAAACAATATGTGATATATTAATATCAAATCAGTCTGTGGAGGAGTTGCTTGTGCCAAAAAAGAGTTATCTCTCAACTCTGAAGCTCTACAAAGCTTCTTATGGTGCGTTCAGACCAAACGCAAAGAGAATTTTCGCGATACGCACAAATTTTTCACTTAAGTTGAAACATTAAACATTAAACATTTGCATCACCCGGCACAAATTTGCGTCTATTCGTGTCTTTGCATTGACTTTGTAAGTAATCGTTGCCGTACCAAAAATTTGCTTCATGTTTGGTCTGAACACACCATTAGCCTTGCAGCTTGTTGACTCTTAGCAGCTCTCACTTACCTGCAGGCAGCTATTTTCTACAAAACAAGAAGAAAAAAAGCTGATGAACCTGATGTTTGCTACCTGTCCAGCAACAAACAGCAGACAGACAAAATTAATCGAGGAAGAATGTTGAGCCGCTACTAAAGAACCAGATATTTTTTTCAGGAGTTGGTGGAAATCTAAAATTGAATATTGGACCTAAATTTATCAAGTTGACAGATAATGTTGCTCTGTGCCTGTAGGATGTGTAAGTGTAAGACAACTTTATAATCAGTTCCATTGTGGAGGCTGTGCATCTGTTAGCTAGTTTGTTGATTATTTCCTGCCCCCTACAGGCCGATATTTGATTAATGCCATTTTAATCAAAGGGCATATATCTCATTTTATACAGAAAGTTTTCATCTCTCCTCCATTTATTTACTCGAAGGGGACAACCACTCAGTGGAAGAATTTGTATTCATATGCCCAAAGATTTTCCAATCAATAACAAATACAAACAACTTTTTCTCAAAGACGACAATCGAAGTGCTGAAAGACTGGTACGTGTGTGTGGCTTTAGATTTAAGTTTTATCACCAGTGAGCGAATATATATAATTTCAGGTGTCACTATATGTTGTCCACAGGTATCAGCCATGCAACTCTGGAGAGAAGCACCAAAGGAAGGAGCAAAGAAACGAGGTAGAAATGAGAAAAAAAAGAACAAAAAATGGTAGAAACAGTGAGTGGAAGAACTGGAGAGAGCAAGAGAGGAGACTGGTGTTGAAGAATAAGAAAGCAGAGCTGGAGGGTGATGTTGAAGAACAAGAGAAATAAAGAAAGTAGAATGCAGTCAATGAAGAATTGCAGAGGAGAGCACAGTAAGGGTAAAAAGGGAAAAGGGAGGTGTAAGAGGAAGATGAGGATGAAGAAGATGCTTAATTGATTTAATAACCTCGAGGTTGAAACTATTGAGCAGAGACAACAGGCGTCTGACCTCGCTGATGTCTGTTGAGGGCAGGGTCTGTGTATGTTTACTTTCCTCACATCCTTGGGCCTACTCTATATTGCATAAAATCATCTGATTCTCACATCTCCCACTGTACACCCTCATCCATCCGCACCCCTTCCCTCCTTCCTTTCTACTTCTGTATTCTTTTCAATCTTCATCAACAATATCTCCTTCACCCGTCAACTCCCATATACTTCATCTCTGAGTCACCTGCATTTGTCTGGTAAGCAGTTAACAAATTAGTGAAGCAAGAAAGATATTTATCTTCTGGTTTCTGAAAATGATAAAGCCGCTTGCTTTCATTTTTGCGGCATTTCATGATTCCCTGCTGCTTTTTGCATATTTTGCTCCATCAATCTTTAGCCCATGCACCCTTTTCTTTCTTCCCTTCCATGTGACTTTTCTTGTCTTTCATGGTCCTGCTCCCTTCTCTTCTCCCTATGTCTACCTCTCCCTCCGTCTCTCCCGAGTCTGACCCTGAGGCCAGGCAATGAGTCCAGAGAGGATAGAAGAGAAAGGCGAGGGAGAGAAGAGAAAGAAAAATAACTCTCACATCACTCACTCTTCTTCACCTTCCCCTTCTCCTCACGTCTCCTTTCTCTCCCTGTTTGTCTGTGTGAATGAAAAGCTTTGAAGGGGAGAAAAGGAGTCGGTATCGATTGGCCCTCTGAAAGATGCAGCCCGAGCAGCCAGACCCCCGCCGCATTGTGAACGAACCTCCCACCTCTATCACACCGGCAAATCGATAACTCCCGGCTCGGAGCGGGGCGGGAGTGAATTCGGTGTGGAGGGCTTGAGGAGGAAGACAAGAAGGAGGAGGAAGAGGAGGAGGAGAAGAGAGTGAGGAAGGCTTCCACCAGCCCTGCTGAGGAAGGAGTAGTGATGAACAGAATGACTGAGAGACTGATTGACAGGCAGATAATAAAGCAGTATTTGACATAATTAAAAAGATACCCAAAAGTTACTGTTTTGTCAATTTGGTGAAGGGTTGAAACACTAAAATTACTTTTAAAAAAAGAATAATTTTCATAAATTAGTGAACATAAATAACAGTTCACCATCTGTGCTGAAATGCCAAAACAATAGAAAACAGATTTCTGTTGGACAAACAAAGGCCATGAGACAGAAGCTTTCAGTCAGTTCTACCAAAAGAGCTTTCAGACATTTTTGAAATATTGTTTGTTGTTTACAAAAACACATCACAGAGTGCGGCAGCAAGTCAAGATTCCCAAAAATGGCTAACTTGATGATCAGACACCTGACATGGAAGACCTCTGTTTTCCTAGCCCACACTACAGTACAGTGCTGTGTCCACTGTGAAGAACTTGAACATGAACTTTTTACATTTTACATGGACTCAGATCCACTCCAAACAAGACGACTGGTTTGGAAGAATAATTTTCAAGCTGACAAACATTGATTTGACTGTCTTAGATCAAAGGAAAGAAGAAATCTTTAAATTTTGCTGCAATAGCTTAATGTGAACTAGGCAGTGGATGAACACAGGTCACAATCTTGTGGCAGATTATGATTTTGTTCAAGGGTAATGTAGCTCCTGCAAGTATTCAAGTATTCAAGTAAGGCTGCTGTGAAAGATTGTGTTGTAGGCCCTGTTTCCCAAAAACATCTTAAAGTTAAGATGACTGCCTTCTCAAACTTAAAGGTACCCTGATGAGTTTTACAAAGTTATTTTATATTCAGTTTTTCTCCCCAAAATGCATTATATATACCTGTGTTGAATGTGTTTGCTTCCTCATAAAACATTCACAAAGCCTGATTTTTGAATATCTTGAAACCTGCATTGTTTACTGTCACTGCCACCAAGTGTCGGTGAGAGGAGTAGCGTGAAACTGTTGGCAACAATGTGTATTGCGTCACGTGTATGGTCATGCGCATGCATGTGCATCCTTGTGCATGTGCTCGACATACACACGAAACAAGGGATCTGCCCATATAAACATTGTTCCATAGTGCTACTAGTGGTCAAAAAGTTCACAGGGTACCTTTAAGAAAAACACTTCCTAACTTCTAACTTCCTAGATGCTCTTAAAAATGATCACAAATTAATAAGTGTCTTCTACCTATTTGTAGAAGTTTAACTATATGTCCATACAGAATGCAAAGTGAATTTTAATTAGATTTTTGCTATTGGAAATAATAGATTAGACATAAATTTGCCAGGGGTGGCGTGAATTGACGCGCTTGTTGAAATTATTTCAACTTGTTAAAAAAATGTGAGCATATCCCGGCGCTTTATGAACCTAGCTTACTATAGATATACAGAGATGAGAGGAAAAGAGAGCAAGAACTGGAGTCTCTGGTGACTTCTGAGTTCAGTCAGAAGCTGAGCTGAACACAAACACACATGCACACACAAATAGATGGTCGGTGCATCTGTTGCTAGCTAGCTTACAGCTAAAGTACAGTTGGTATTTAATAAACAAAAATGGCCCAGCGGTCAAATGTGTGAATGAGGTGAGGCGAAAATTCGCTTCATGTTCTACCTAAGAGTGTCTTGTGAAGCTGCAGGAAGAAACATAAACTACATGTATTAATTGAAGTTTTAGCCTTTAGTATTATTATGACCACTGATGCTCTTTGTGAACAAAAGTGGATTTTGATTCGTCATACCCAAGGCTAACCAAACCCAAAAACATAAATTGGCATGCAGGGTAAGATCGAGAGAAGGTTACATTTGGGGGAAGGAGATCTTGAATTAAATTTTTGCTTTATATTATGTATCCCTGATTTACAAGTTTTGGGTATTGATATTGGTATTGATTTTCTGCAGTGTCTGTTCCTCCTCTGTATCATGTAAGCCTGAAGTGACAACTCCACAACACCTGTAGAAAAGCTCTTCGAAAACACTTTAAAACCTTGCACAGTTGTGTTTCAAGCCCTGCTTTCACCATGTGACTAGCATGTGTATCTTATGTGTATTTATGATCTTGACTCATAACACCAATACATTTTACATATAAAATATCTCAGTTTATGCAACTTTAAACACTCTTATCTGTTAGTGCAGTGAGATTGTCTCCAAGGAAACTTCTTATTTCATCATTGTTTTTGCAAAAAAGCATCATTATCATTTAACAAGTGGAACATCTTGGAATCAACTGTGAATTCAAGATTGTGAAGGCGGCCGAGCGCTGAGGCAGAAAAGCAGAGTGAGTCTGACCCTGCAGGTTGGTGGATTATGACTTTATCCAGTGCTAATGAGAGAGGCTCAGCTCTGAATCCCTTCTCCAAATCAATAAAGAGAGCTAATAAGAGCCGGGCTGTTACCGGCTTACCCACAGATCACAGCAGGCAGACGGAGTCTACGCTCTTAGGACAACAAGCTCAAGCTGGTGGACATTATGTGGGATATGAGAGAGAGGAGCCCCTGGGAGGAGTGTATGTTTATCTTAATAAACATACTTAAATGCCTTTTTGAAATGAGACTATTGGTTTTGCATAGATTTTGTCCCCATATAACCTATTGTAACCTATTATGAGTTTGTCTAAAAAACAATAAACAAAATAAAACAAATAAATGATTAAACTACACAGTGTTTTGTGCTGCAAACACAAGTTTCACCTGGATTTCAAGTCCGGTGTCTTTTTAATAATCAAAATAAACACTAGCTTTATCATAGGAACACAAAGTACTGTCTACAGTATGTATACCGTATGACATACTGACAATGATGATGATACACATTCAGTATTTTTTCTGAGATGAATGTAAACGTACAACATTTAGGGATTTAAACCCTCATTACACATGTTGCATCGACTATTACCTTTGTCCTGTCCACAATTATTACTTATTAGAAAATTAAACTCAAGTTTTTGCTCTTTCCAGCCTGCGTATGTCTGAATGAAGGATGGTCCATGGTAACATTTCGGTGAGAATCACTTTTTTTTTGCTTTTATTTGCAGGTTTAACAAGGAATTTGCTGCACAACCAATGCAGGATTGATACATGAAGACATGTACAGACACACACAGATACTTGGGCATGCCAACACACACACACACACACACACACACACACACACACACACAATGTGATATCTTAGCAGCTCTGCTACAGTAGGAGACACACAGTCATCTCAGAGCCTGACAGTTTTTCCTATGTAACATGTACGGATCATAAGTGACAGTAAGAGCAAGGGGGGGATTTTTCAACAAACATCTCCTCTGTCTTTGTTGTCCATTGCAGATAGATGTGTCAATCCCCCCAGAAAACCCCAGGCTCTCATGGGGGAGGTGGGAGTGAGGGTGTGTGTGTTGATGGCGCCTTGATCAAGCCTTAATCCTGGGAGGAACCCCCCTCCATCCAACACACACACACACACGTCCCACTTTGGCCTGATCTATGCAAACACCATCTCTGCATGGTAAACAGCCTCCAACCCTCTCATGACAGGGAGACATGGGAAGACGCAAAGGGATGACAGACACAGAAAGAGAAGGAATATGGGAAGAGAGCAAATTAGTGAATGGGGGGAAGTAAGAGGAAGAGTGTTATCTGTACCAGATCCTGTCTGATGAAGCGACAACTGAGCAGCTATTCAAACTGGTTTATGTGGCCTGAATCAGGTTTTAAACCATTATAAAACACAGTGTACATAAACTAAATCTCACCAAATTCAGCTGTAACTTTTTGCCCAGTATATGGAATATCTTTGCATGATATACAATTTTTAAAAACTCCTTTATTTATCTTTATACTGGCTGTTTATGAAATGTGTATTGCATTATGTTGTTTGTTTTGTTACTTAGAGTACTCATGCTCTCAGTGTTTTAGTGTTTTAATGAACTGCTGGATGGGCCAAATGCAATTTTCTACCTTTGTGGACTTCATAACTCACCGCTGCCAGCAAGGCCATAAAAACGTCACACACCAGGTGCCAAATATTGTGTATTGCAGCTCTATCCATTATAGTCCTGTCATTTTTGAATAAAGATATCACGTAACATTTACGTAATGGTAGACCCAATGTAAGCCATTACATTGACAGATTGGTGAATCTAGCAATGTTACAGGTTCCATGTTCAAAGACGGCATTAGACAGAGATTGAGACAGAAAGAGGAGCAGCAAAGTGAAAAGGAAGACAGAGGACAAGAGAGAGAAGAAGTGAGTGTCAGAGAGAGGAAGATGGATGAAATGACAGGGGGGAAATGAAAGAAACTGGTAAAGAGAAGGATAAGAGAGGAAAAGATGATGGTGATGGGCAGGAAACAGAAAGAGAGAGAGGAATGAAAAGGGGGAAAGGCAGAAAGAGAAAACCAAGAAAATGAGAAAAAGGGAGAAACGGGTAAAAGAGCAAAACAGAAGAAGAGGGAGAGCCAGAGAGAGAGAGATGGATGTAGAGAAAATGGGGAGAGAGAGAGAGCCAGCGAGGCAGCCCGGCACGGGGTTAAAATTCTTTCAGATCAGGTACACATAATAGGCCTCGTTAATATTCATAGTTTCCTCAGGTACAGCGAAGGTTAAATTTTACTTACTTTTCAACTCTCATTACTAATACATGACGGCAATAAGAATATTCAAAGCGGACGGGTGACCAAAGGTTGATGAGAACCGTACCTTTCCTCTGACATTTAAACACATTACCATTTCAGGGCCCCTTCCTCTCAATCGCGCCCACCAGAATAAATTGCCAGCTAATCACGACGCGCCCTGTGCGCCCGGCCTGAATGATGATATTCCAGACAAAGTCCACCCCTCCTCCATTAGGGCCCTACTCTCATTATGTGGGAAAAGAGAGAGCCAGAGAATATGTGTGAGGGGACTTGATAGACTTATCTATCTATCTATCTATCTATTTATCTATCTAGTTAGCTAGATATAATTTAGCTAACTAGATATAAGTTAGCTAGTTGCTGCAGCTATTCAGATGCAAGGGAAAAAGTGTAACCAGCAGAGAATTTATAGGCTGAAATCCCAATTATCTGAATCCATATAAGAAAATATGAAAAAAATGTATATGAAATAAAAAGCATGTTATCTTAAAAAGTCAACCATGCTTATGCAGTATTTTGGTTCAAGCGTCAGGTTAGCTTCCACTAGCTTCTGGGTCTCAGTATATTTTCTAAGTTTTTTTCTACAAGCAAAACATGTTACAGCCCTGTCCCAGAGAACTTTTCCAACACCTGTTTTTGTAAAAAGACTTTTTGAAGATACAACATGCCTGTTTAGAAAGAGAGAGTCCTCATCATTTAAGTCTTCTCTTGTAAAAGTGAAATACTTCCATTAAAACAGAATGTTAATCCCACATTTAGCCTGTAGCTTGTCAATCAGCCACAAACTCACGATCTTTCCTTTCAGCTTCTTGGAAGCGGTCAAAATTATTTACTCTGGCAATTCTGGCTACTCTGTGTTTTTGAGCTCCTCATCATCTGTGACAGCAGTAATTCTTCAGTTCGACAGACCATTCGGACCAGTTTCTGCAGTAAAGACGTCAGAAGATGTTTTAGACTCGTCATAAATTTATTTCCTCCGTGCCAAACTGAGCTAACGAAACACTTTTAGATCTGACTCTAGGGGTGCTTTCACACCTGCCTTGTTTAGTTCAGTTTAATCGAACCCTGGAGTGTTTACTCCTTTAGTGTGGTTTGTTTTGGCAGGTCTGAGCACAGCAATCACACTCAGGTGCAGACCAAAACAACCGGACCGAAACCTTGTTGAAGAAATGGTTTCAGTCCGGTTACAAACAAACTCTGGTATGAATTTGTGGTATGAATGTGATCCGACCCAACTGCAGAAAGCATTGCACATTTTTTTGGATGAAACCAGCTCCAGAAGCCAGCTGCACTGTGTATTATGTTCCCTTCTCCTCTTTAACTGACTGAAGGCAGCACGTCTTCTTCGCGTAATGTGAAGCAACACATTGTTCTCTAGATGTTGCCTTGAATTGTGTTAATGTGGCAAATGTGCCATTCTGCTTGCATATTTTGGCTTGTTATATGGCCCTAAAGAATAGGCCGGATTATCCATATATCACATCAGGCGAGTGCCCAGCGGCACCTGCCAATTTGAAGTGCTGGGAGGCACCAATGTGAAAAAAATAAAAACAAAAAACAACATTTTTCGTGGTCTTGTGGTTTTGTGTGAAACAAAACTGAATCAAATGAACTGTTGGTAGGAAAACACCCTAAAAGACACTATAAACTGACTTGACTTGCTCCTTTCAAAAAGAATATCTGATGTTGTGAACATGTAATAGTTTAGTCCTCAAATATAAGATGACCTCCACTTTTTTAAATGTAATTTCCAGAACAAAATATCGTCTTATATTCTGGCCAATATGGTACATTTATATACAACACAACTGTTTTCCCAATTATGTTGTGGTTACAAATGTAAATGCTGCCTGGATTATGTTCACAAGCAATATTTTTTGGACGAAGTGCCTGTTTAAATGTTAATAATTACATCATGTCTTGTGTTTCAGGACACTGCACTTCTGGATTAAATCCATGATCCATGATCTATACATGTTGAAATGCTGCACACTACATGACACATCTGTGAAAAACAGAGCTGCCAAAACCTCAGAAGATGATCAAAAGTATCAAAGTATTCAGAATAAATACGTTGGTGTGTTGGTCTGTGTGACAGATAGTTCCTTTCCCAGGTGGTGCTGTGACATGCCGGTGCTTTAGGTGAACAAACAGGGACAAAACTCTCTCCATCAGGACTGATCAGCATCAGAGCCGCCCGACATGACATGGCAGCGTCTGTCGCCCCAAGGCAGTCGCTATGGCAACAGCAGGGATGACAGCGGACAGAGGATGAGAGGAGAGTGCAGGTGACAGCAGCAAGCATTAGGAAAACCACACACCTGCACAAACCGTGTACAGAGGCAGACATCGATTTTTATAGTTATAGTTTTGAGGATCATTGTGCATTTTCCTTCCTTTAACTTGACCTTAATCCCACAATAATTCTATTGATAATTATAATTTTGAAGACCTCTTTTTAAAAGTGTTTGAAAACCCTGAAAGTATCAACATTTCTTCACTTTTATGGATTTTTTTGCATTACTTTAAACCCATTTGGTCCTTGAAAGTATATAAATACAAAACATAAACACAGTGAAAATACCCAAATGCAAAAAGACTGAAAATAACTGGATTCTGAGATCTATAGTAGCATTTCAGGGTCATCAGGTGTGCATGTATGATGCAAAGTGTAAACATACACTATCACACTTCAAACACACACGCTACAGTCAGTTCAACAAAGAGTTGAGCACCAACAAAGACCAAACAGCAGACAGCCTTGGAGATGTGCGAGCTCCCTCACTCTCCCAAAACTCTGAATCCCTGAAGTTTAATCCACATTTACTCTCTGGTCTTGTTGTTTTCACACAGGACCACGGCTCTCGCAGTTTGTTTGGACTTGAGTGACAGGCGATGTTATTTGAAGATGTGTGATGGTGCCTGTTTTACGGCTTGTCGTGTGATTCTCCAGCGTCGACTTCAAGGCTTTCTTTGAAGTGATCAAAGTGAAACAGTGATGATGTCAAATCGTCCTTCTGGATGGAGTTTAAGGAGGCCATCATCCATGATCCTTTCTCGCTCCACTTGTTAACTTAAGGAGGACAACAGGTTCTGGTAGGAAAACCTCCATTTTGCATCCATGATATCCAGCATTTTCTAATATGCTACTCTGTCCTGAAGGAGCTGTTATCTTAACTCTGTGAAACATTCACTAAGTGTGTTTTCATGCACACTAGTATTCCTGTGAGTCTGTAGACGTATACATGATTCTACCATTATCCAGGTTTCTGTTTGTCTGCGTCGCTGCAGGTCTGTCTGATTCCTCCACATTCAGCATTTCTGTATGAACTGAGTTAAGAATATCGCGCCCAACCAAAAACAAAAAGGGGGACTGGGGTGCATGCAACCAAAATAAAGTTCATTCTATTTCCTTTTCTCCATCAAACTTGAACGTGGGGGACATTTGGGCCTTTTTTGTGCTTTGTAGGGACTGAGTTACCTGGTCACTGCTACATTTATCACTCTGCTTCGTTCTGTTTTTTCATCTGATCAGCAGTAATGACTAATTGGTACACAACATAAGTGGAGAACACACTCCTGCACATGGCACACAGTGATCAGAAACCTGGATAAGGTCTTTACATGATGAATTATCCAGGTTTCTATCAGCTCCAGCTGACATATTCAGCTATCTCTAAACTAGGAGGAGGGCTTCTCAAAGTTTCTGAAACCATGACTGGAAGTTTAATATACACAAAATCATAATCATTATTGTACTACTGTGCATGTAAACGCTCTCACTGGTGGCATTTTCCTGATTTGCATGGATTGATCAGAAGGAGATGAACTGTATAGTTAACTTATGCTACTACAGCTAAATAGACAAAACAACACCTACAGGAAATCAAAATCATTAACTATACACGCAAAGAGGAAGAGGATATAGCTGGACAACAGTGGAGGTCTACGGCACAGAGGAATAAAATATATCAGGCTTTGGATACACACATGATCTTTGTAAGTAGATCAATTCATTGTTGTTTTGGCTCTGCACATGAGATTTGTGGACAATAAGAAACATATAGATAATTGGCAGCCATATCCTTTATGAGCAACACACCAACAATGTATGATGTGCATCAAAACACCTGCTGCCCGTTCATCAACTCTCCAGAAAAGCAGCCATTTTAGCACATTGATCCCTGGATTAGCACATCCTGGCTGCTGCATTTTGACTACTTCTTCTGTTTGTATGTCAACACAAACACATGTCAAATAATACATGACACAATGCAGCCTGTTGCACTTTAGTCTTACTTATAATATTAGATTGACAGGTGAACACTGGGAACAGAAACCTCACAGAAATGAATGCTTAGCAACATAGAGACAAAATGAGATGAAATAAAGTCTCTTGGATTACCAGTTAATGAGTAAGTAGTAGTAATGAGTTAATGGCTCAGCCTCTCTTGCCCACAAAGTTTCCATCCATCCATTCCTGCCCACCTCCTCCTCCTGTTTTCTCCTCATCTTGCCTGAATCCCTGCACGCCTGTTTGTCACTTAAACGAAAGCTCACAAACTGACAGACCGATATCTGAGTCTTTAAAACGAAACTACCAGCAAATTAATTTTTCATCCTTTCTTATCAGTGACTGATGGGCCGCCGGGTCCCTCCCAAAACCCTCGGTGTCCCCGCGGGCAACTCCTGCAGCCTGGGAACCAAGGTTTTCATCCTAAACGGTGGTAAATGGCTCGCCGCACAAATAATGCATAAACAGCTGTTTTGCCCAAGTAAGTTATCCTCTTAAAAGATTCAGAACCCTCTCTCTCTCTCTCTCTCTCTCTGCTGTCCCACAGTCTCCTACTCTCTCTCTCCCTATCTCTCTCACTCAGTTAATTCATCAATTTCTTATGATAGCAACAGTTCTGCTCAGCGCGGGTGTTTAAGTACCAATTAGGGGGGTGGGTTCCCCTCGGCCCGTTCTGCCACACCTCTCCTCCTCCTCTTACAACGTTTCTCTTCCTCTCTTGCCTCTCTTCCACTCCTCTTCTGTCCTTTTTTTTTTTTTTTGTTTTGTAAATGTTTTTATAATCCCCCAGCTGCAGCCCGTCCCCTCTCCATCCACACCACAAGTCTGTCCTTCATGTCTATCAAATCTCTTCCCTCATCTCAGAAGTCCAAAGTAGAGAGACTTTCTTGAGTCTTTATTAACTTTTTAGTACTTTAAATTATTTATCCCAGATAATCACTGATCAAAAGGCAGAATACACACATCAGTCAAGAGAAACGTCTAGCGGCCGGCCATCTCCTCAGACCAGCACAATTTAGGGACAGTTTTTTTTAAATGTTTTTTTTTCTTTTCTTTTTACAACATTTTAGAAGTTGCCTGCTTTGACTGGATCCTCTGCTCCGACCATGCCATCTCACGCTGGCATTCAGGTGGTTTGGGCCAATGAAACTGCCTCTGGAAAATGCTGGTAGAAAACAGATGGTGGCCTTCCTCTGCATGTCAGACGGGCTAAGGTTTGTTCTTCAAAAGGAAAAGTGTGTGCATGTCTGTGTGTGTGTATTTAGATAGGGAGGATGAAGAGATTTTATTTTCTCCTGATAGCAGTTCTGGCATTATAATTGTGGAGGATAGGAGGTGCAGGCCACCATCTTGATTTCTGAAGTGGTGCCACTTGGCCTCGGAGTCGTCTTCAGGGTCTGACTCCTCCCGAAGAAGCAGAGATGGAGGAAGGGAGGGAGGGAGCTCATACTGTTGTGTCTTGTGTCTCTTGAGCCTCTCAGATGTCACTGCCAAACGTCACCCAGACTGCCTGCTCACTAAAACACTTCTGCCAACCAGAACACATACAGAGATATAACAAGAAGTGTGTGTGCATGTGTGCGTGTGTGTGTGTGTGTAGCTTCTTTACAGAAAGCCGAAGTAAAAACAGGACTTTGCATTATGTTCCAGCAGTAAGAAAACCTCATTCAAAATTGCATTGACATTTGTAATAACACAATTTATTGAAAATCAAGCCCTTCAACCTTGCTCACCAGTGTATTGTGCAATTCACAGCTTTTGTTTAGACAGGGAAGTAGTTCCTTTGTTTATATAGTATTTTTTATTTTTAACTGCCTTAAAAGAACACCACCTTCCACAAACCTAAGACAAGAGCTATAGTTTTTTGTATTTTAATAAATTAATTAATTTGTTGTTTGACTTTGTTAAAATCATGAAGGGTCCAAATTCTAATAGCAAGTGCTGAAGTATACTCATTATTATGATAATATAATATAATAATAATATATTTTATTTATATTCAAGATAATCAAAGAGGCTTTAAATGACAAATTAAAGTTTTAAAAGAAGACCCTAGGAGTGTAGTCCATTAAATCAAAAATTAAAAGCAGTTTTAAAAAAGTGGGTTTGAGTCACTTCTTGAACATACCAAGATCAGAGCAGTCACGCATGTGTTTGGGGAGAGAGCAGCTATGGAAAGGGCCCTGACACCTGAGGGGGCAGAAGGTTGGCTTTAGAGAAAGTAAACCCCAGGAAGGCAGAGTCACAGGAGCTACTGACACAGCAGCTAGCCTGGGTGTGATGTCAGCACTTTGATTCTTTTTAAGGTTGTTGATGCTGAATGCTCTTTAGATTAGGGTTGAAACTAACAATGGTTTTCATTATCGATTAATCTCACAATAACTTTCTCAATCAGTTAATCGTTTTGTTTATAAAATGTCAGAAAATAGTGAAAAATGCCCGTTATAATTTCCCAGTGTCAAAGTTGACGTCCTTATATGCGTTATTTTGTCCGACCAACAGTCTAAAACAAAAGACAATCAGTTGTATGACAGAGAAAACCACTGAATCATCACATTTGAGAAGCTGAAACTAGCTGTTTGGCATTCTTGCATATAAAATGATTAAAACGATTATTCAAGTATCTAAATAGTTGCAGATTAATTTTCTCTATGTACATTTTTGTGCTCACATGCTGCTTTCCATGCTGTAATACTTTTTTTCTCTTCCTCAGTCTTGCAAGATGCCCTTAGTTTCTCAAACAATCTTCTTTTTCTTTCATAATTGTGTCAAATATTTACAATGCCACGATCTCAGTTCCTCGCTGAGTGCAGGCATGTGTTGTTTTTTGTTTGTTTTGTTTTGTTTAGTTTTTCAAAGGCGTCTACACAAACCCGTCACTGTTTCTCCTCCTCTTCTTTCAGGAGGCATTCTATGAGCTGACACTGAGTTAAGAGAGATCTTTTCTCCAATTAAATTGCGCCTGTTTTCTTCACAGGAGCCTGCGAGTCGGAGCCCAGGGAAAATGAATCCAAGAATATAAAACCCATCTTTGAAACTGTCCCCAGATTCTGGGAGCCTTTCAAGTGCACCATCTAGATTCATTTACTTCCCCTTTCATGTAAGAAATTTGGTTTCATCATGGCAATTAGCACTTTTGTGTCCCGACCAATTATTCCATTAAATTAACGACTCTTCCAAGATAATAAGGGCTGTAATTGATTTTATCCTTCTTCTCCAGCTCTAGTGTGTCGTTACACCTCATTTAAAGGGCTTTTCTACCATCCTGCCCTCATTAGTGGTTCATCTTCAGTGTGTAGAGTGTGTGTGCCCGACAAGTGCTTCATCTCCTTACCCCCACTCACACACACTCTGCACACACACACACACGCACGCACATACACACACACACACGGCAAATCAACATCCAAGCTGTGTAAAGTAATTTGTCAAACATTGCCTTTAATGTGATACACGGAGGGATCTGTGACACAAATGGGCATTTGTTCCTCCCTTTGTTATTTCCTTTCCATGCCCACCACCACATTACCACCACCCCCGCTGCTTTTTTACTTTTCTCTCTTTATTTAAAAAAAGTCCCAACTTGCAATAAAAAGGAGAACGGAAAGAAAATAAAGTGTTAAGGAGGGGAAGCCGGGTAGATGGGTGGTTGGGTGAAAAGGCACGGAGTTGGGTGGTGGTGGTGTTGGAGGTGGTGGAGGGGTTAAATGAATCATTCATTAGGTCCATAGAGAAAGGGAGCAAAGGGAGAAAGAGAGATAGCATGAAGGAGAGACAGAGCAGGAGGAGGAGGTTGTTCAAAGGGGAACGCCGTTGATTTTTCTGGCCCATCCTAAGAAGCAGGAGGTCGGTCGCGGGGAGCCCTGGGGAGCCCGATCCGTCTCCAGCGGAGAGACGGGCGTTCGGTTTGGTATAGAACCCGACCCCCCTCCCGCGTGCCCCCAGGCTGATGGGGTCGGCCTCCAGATATCTCTAATGAAGCCCCTGGCCTCTTCACCATGTGCTGTACTGGAAATGCTGCAAAAAATGTCAAGCAATGAACAAGACATTTTTATTTAGCTGAGCCCGTCACAGAATTACAGTCTGAAAGTTTTTGTTAAATTCATGCAACCCAGGTGGGTGGTTTCATGCTTTTCCACATTTTTTGATATATGACCCCCTAAAACAAAGCAACCCCTCACCAGTTATGTATGTTTGTGAGCTGCAAGCAGAATGATTCTCCTCTCTAACACTGTTGTTGACATGTAGCTAATTTTTAGAGGCCTGAACAATTACATCTATTCAACATTTCTCCTTTTTCGTCTTCTTACTTATCTTGATAATCATTTTGCAACTTGCTGAGTTATTTAACATCATTAGTTGAGCTCAGGGCTACTAACTATGACATCAGATCACAGAGCAGGTTGACTTTAAAAGTTCCTCATACAAACTCTGAACTGGGGGAAGACTGGTTTCTGGTACTATGCACCTCACTACTGGAGTGAACTGCAACACAGCGTTACATTAGAGACACTTGTTCCTCTGAGGGACTTTAAAGTTTTACTAGCTGCTATTCTTCAGATTGTTTGTTTTAAGTGTCCTTAACTGTCCTATTGTGATCCTGTGTGTATATAATAATAATAATAATAATAATAATAATAATAATAATAATAATAATAATAATAATAATAATAATAACGTCAAATTTATCTTGCTTATCTTGATTCAACTTTATACTAATTTTGGAGGCTGTAGTTAGTGACTGGGAGGTGTTTCTAAACTTTAGTCTACCCTTATTGACAGAAATATTACAAAAAATGAGGCCAAAATATAACATACACTATACACAATTTCTGCAAAGCAAGTTTAAATGTTAGTGCCCTCACATTCCCAATTGCTCTGAATTTGGGTAAATGCTGATGAGTTTGAGGAAAAGATGTAATCGACTTACTGATGAAATCACTCTTCCGATTTGAATGTAATTTTTTGCAGCGTTTGGACCTTCGTCCTCACCTTCATCTCTTCAACCCTCCCTCGTTCTTCTCTTACAGCAATGCGCCCGCTCTCCTCCCCACTGAGTCCCTCTGAGGAGCTGAACACACACTGAGAAAGGCCAATGCTTTCTCTCCCTCGCGCGCACACACACACACACACACACACAAAAAACCCCTGTTCACCCACAGGCTTTGATTTCTGCATTCCTAAGCAACCAGCTATCCAGGAGCCTTGAATCACCCAAACAGCAGCTAACTCATGCTAATTGCATTTCCATTACTATCAGTACTGTCATTAATCCCGTTAAGGCACCTATTAATTAGAACAGCACGAGGTCATGAGAGATGGGAGGAGTCTGGTGATCACGCACAGGTTATTTTAAAGATTGTTTAAAGGTGAAATTAATTATGTCTTGCTCCACAGCAAAACAAATAATCACTAACATTAACACATTAACACATTAACAGTGTCTGTCTGTGAGGTTATGTATTCATTTAAATAAAAGTTAAGATGTTTTCTAAACTCAGTTAGCACTAACCAATCTTTTCATATTAAACCAGCTGAAATTTGGTTATTATATAGAGTTAAATTACAGTGAGCACCAGGTGTGTTGTTAAATGTGAAATATGAATGTAAAATGAGGATAATACAGGTGTATTTTACTAAGTATGGATGAAATGCCCACTAAAAAGGTTAAATCATCAGCTACAGTAGCTTGTGAGTTCTGTTGGTCATCGGATTGGAAGTATTTCAACAAATTTCAAAGAAGTGTGTCCCGTGTTATGTCAGTTTGTATTCGCAGCTATATTCGACCAGTTAAGCAATAATATTTCGAGTTGGGTTTATTAGAAATTTATCAAGTCTAAAGTCATAGTCATCTTTGAAGTTTAAAGCGCAGCACACATCGGCGTAGCGTGAATGTGATAAAATTGCTGCTTTTCTGTAGAGTTACTGCCCATCAACGTTAAAGAGTAGGACAGCGGCGTGTCCTGGTGCTTCGAGGCCCATCAACTCGCAATGACTACGTGTCAAAAGTTAAGTTGTTCTAAAGAATCGGCTTGTTTGTGAAATAAAAATTACTAAATTCTGTTTTGTTTCGAGAGTTCTGCATACATAAATCAATGTCACATATTTTTCTCTTGTTTCTCATTCTGGAAATCATAGAAACACAAGCACATCAACTCATACCAATTCTATGTGTGAAGCCTTTTCCGCACTGCAGCTTTGTGCCCTGGGCTGTTGTCTATTAATGGATCCTGGCATTGATAAAGTCCATCGACTGACTTAATATGCTATTGCATCAACTTTGCTGTAGTTAACAAGGGAGGGAGACGCACTTCTGCAGGCAAAACTCTTCAAAATCTTCCCTCTCTCATCGCTTTCTTTCCTTCTTTCTCTGATTTTTTCCCTTATTGTAATTCAACAAATGTAGTGATATCCCCAGGACAGAAAATCTAAGAAACCTCTGATAGTGATTTTTCAAGCAATTTCCTTGTAGGTTTTTCAGCTCTCTTTCTCTCTTCTTTTCCTTCAAATCACTTCAGGGAGGCAGTCAGGCACTGTGGCGACTAATTAGATTAGCAGCTAAATTAAAAGTTGATTATTCCCTGGATATCCCCTGGAAAGATATTTACACAGTGGCATTTAACTTTTAAAACCAGCAGCTTTTCGTGAACTCTCAGCCGCGTTACTGCAATAGCTTGAGGCCGGGTCTATAGGGACGGAGAGTTTGCGTGCATGCCTATTACTCTGTGTGTGTGTGTGTTACTGTGCACACGTGCGCATCTGTGCTTGCACACTCACACACAGGCGGTATGGACCAAAGCTAATTAAGCTAATCTAAACACTTTGAGAGTCCTTCTGATGAGGCTAATTATGGCTGCGGCTCGTCATTAGTGCTGCCTAGGCCTCGTTAAAGGAGGACAGTTTGAGTCGGATGAGACAACATAACAGCGGCCAATGAAACACCATGTTGAGCTCTGTCTATCTGCCAGTTGTTGGTCTATCTGACTGCATGTTTGACAGTCGTTTTTTGTAAGATTTCCTTTAAAGGGGACATAACATGCACATTTCCAGGTTTATATTTTCATTCTGGATCTCTACTGGAATATCTTAACATGAATTACAGTTCAAAAAGCTCCTTATTTATGGCTATTTATGCAGGTACTCAGTTCAGCCTCTGTCTGAAACAGGCAGTTTTGACTCATGTCTTTTTAAGGCCACTCTGTTCTGATTGGTTAGCTTCCAGAGGCTGCCCCAGTTTGGGAGGTTACGTAATGAAACACTAGTAGTCGGCTTTCACTTCTTTTTCTTGTTCTTTACTCAAAATGTCAATTTATGAAATACATCTGTACATGTTTGAGCCGAAATTCAATCCGAAAAATGCGAGTGGACGACGCAAACAACACATCGAACAACTTTAGCATCAACGGCTATGGAGGGACCGCATTTGTGGGCACGTGTGAACAACTGGACGTCAGTTGGATGGGGGAGTAGAGGTAACAGAGCAGGCTGAAGCCCTGGCTTTTGTCTTGAAGGCGACATTTTTACATGCGTTCACCCCAAGAACTGTGACCATGTTTAACAAAGGCATCTGACATTATAACAGTATATAAATGACAGAAAATCACAAAAAGCATGTTACATCCAGTTTTAAAGAGAAATATTCAAACTTGGAGTTTATGTATCATATGGAAGCGTTGGCCAGTGGTTATGATGACATTGTGCTCTGGTCAGTTGCTAAGATCTGTTGACACTGTGACATTGTTAAAAAGAACAAAGATGTCATATACCATAATTTTCTTTTACAAGGTGTTTTGTGGTCAGTTTACCAGTTAAAGGGTCATTTCCCCCAAAAATACACAAACATAACATATGGTATATACAGTATTTTGTGATTTATGTAACTGGGACAAACTGATCATTATCGCAGTATCTGTCTCAATTGTCTCTTGTAGACCTCCTAAATTAGCGTACTTTCAGCCTTTTTGGTAGAATAAAAAACTACAATCAGCTTTAAAGTTGTGCAGTGTATCTCCTGCCAAACTTTATCACCATTGATCTGATCTGATACCACCTCACTCCATCCCATTTTGCTCTGTGTTTAAATGCGATGTGTGCATGTACAGTAGAGTGCGCTGAGTGGACACTGGGCTGGCCAGAGGCAGAAAAACAAGGGGCCCCTCCATTCATAATTCACTAGGTGGAAGAGTACTGTAAGAGTGTTGGTGGGGGAGAGAGAGAAAAAGAGGCAGACAGGTCCATTAATGGAGTAATCTCGTCCAGAGCGGTGGGGGAGTAAAAACATCTTACCTCCAGTTTTGATGGGGTTTTGTTCGTGTTTTTCACTACGGCTGAAAGTTAACATGGTCGTTCAGGGGTTGGCAGTGAGTGTGATGACCTCTTAGCCCCCCCAAAACCTGTTAAAAACACACTGTGAAACTTCTAAAATGCATAACTGTCTGTGAAAGAATTGGCTTTCTTTTTTTGGTTCCTGAGAAGATTTGTCTTACAATAGCAATCACACTTTTAAGGGTGACTTTACCCAACATATTTCCTCACTTACCTTTAGTGGTTGCCATGCAGATAGTTTTGGTTGTGGTTTTGAGATACCTGGCCTGGAGGATTCTGCCCTCACACCAATACAATGGAGATAAATGCATTTTGTGGTTCATTTAAAAAACGTCACAAGCAATTCCCTGTTACACTAGACAATCCACAGACTTCTGCATCAACAGTTTTTACTCAAACTACTTCCTACTAATGAAAGTCTCTATGAAAACCGTTGACCTATAGTGGGTATCTGCACAGCTTTAACCTGCTGATGACAATAACATTTTTGTCCTATCACCATATTATGTGTTGAATGTACAAAAACCTTTGTTGTCATAAGCAGGTTAAAGTGGTAAAGTACCATTAGAGGTGTATTACGTTCATGTGAAAATGAAATGAAAATTAGAAGTAAAAAAGGTAGTGTGCTTATCCAACCCCAGATGGGGACAGGTGCATGACAAAAAAGCAGCAACAATAGAAAAGGAGAGGCTACGTTTCAGGAAATGTTGCAATAAATGCTTGCAAATTTCAGTGTGTGGACAGCATATTATAAGTGCGAGTGCATGCTGTCCAAAATTGGACACAAAATTGGATGTTTTAAAAATGTGCTGAAATGGATGTCTTGTCAGCTGGCCCAGTGGGACAAAGAGAGAGAGAGAGAGAGAGAGGGATCTACCATTATCTGTAGTGTCCAGTGAAGTGTGTCAGTGAGTGTTTTGTTGCTTTTTCACTACACATGTGGCTGTTCTGTCCACTCATATGACATGTCTTAGGGGACATATGCTGGCTGCATGCTTTTCAACATGTATTTGTGTGTTTTTTCAGCTTTAACCTCAGAAAAACTGTCCCTGTATCAGCTGCCTGAAGTATCTGTGCATCACCTCATGCCCTTTTTTCTCAGTATCTTCCTCACATGTAACATGTGACAATCCAAAATTCAATCGGTGATGACAGTTAAAACAACAACTTGACCGACATGGGTTGAAGTACAAACACGGGAAGAAAACCTGAAGATATTGACGTGATGATGACATTTTATATTTATCATAAAATACAGACTAAACTAGAAAGCATGTACTGTATATCTTAGCCAAGGCTTCACAGTCTCCAAATGTGTTATTATTTTAATAATAGAAAATGTTAACAGCTTTTTAAAATGTGCATCTGGATCCAGAAGATACATATTTCAGACTTTTTCAAGCTGAAATTCACTAATTTTTCAAGTGCAGTATTTAATGAGGATATTGTTGTGTAATTACCCTTCATTCCAATGCTAATAGATCCTTTAAAGCCGCACTAATCAGTATCTTTATAAAAAAAATGGGTGTTGGAAGGGGCTCACTCAACTGTTTGCTAACACATTCGCCATAACAAGTAATACTTTGTCGACGTATTTTTTAGCTTATTTTGCTGCGCCCAAGTGGCCAAAAATATCAGTTAATGCTGTTTTTATAAATTCCTGGATCCACACCACAAACTAATCACTTCCTTAGCGTGTGGCTTAGTTTTCCACTAGATTTCACTGATATTTACGACAAAGTTTTGAGATATTTTGCTACGATGCAACAAAAAACGTATCCTAAAAATGAGCCAAAAAAACACAAAGTGTAGACGGGCCAAAATTTTGTTGGTTGTAAAATAAACAAAAATCAAAGTTGCTCTGAAGTTCGAGAAAATCCCACTTATCTATCATTATACTGCAAATCAGCAACCATAAGAGGGCGCTAGTCTGTTATTGTGTGTCATTAAGTCTCCATTTTATTAAATTTCTACCAGCCGTCAACCTTTTATATGTGGCGTGACATCTTCACACACACAAACACACACGCATGATACACAAAAATACACACAGTAGCATCCCGAAAGACAAACCCAGGTCCACACACGAGTGCATGTAGCGCTCAGTCTCACAGACACACAGGGAGTCCCAGCTTCCTCATTGATTCTCGCTCACTGACTGTCCCACCGGCCTTGTCCTTTAAAACACGGCCGTTAGGAAATTCACTGGCGTGTGTGACTCTGTGTGTGTTCCTGAGATACTTCCTTACATTTTCTGCATGGCTGGACCTGGAGCACTAACAGAGAGACATGATTTCTGTTACCCGGGCAGCTCTGCAGGGAGAGACAGAGAGAGAGAGTGGGAGAGAGAGAGTGTGTGTGTTTGTGTGGACTGAAGCATAGATCAGACCAGCTTGGTGCTTTGCTCAGAGGTTAGGGTCAAGAGTGTCAGGCCAGAGTGTGTGTGTGTGTGTCATCAACCTGTCATCCTCTCTCCTCTCCTTCTTTTCTCAGTGGAATCTCAAAGGCCCGATACATTGTGAAAGGTGAGGGTCACATGACCGATGGAGGCAGCTGATGCGTTGGTAGGCTACGTTTTAGTAATCTTGCTAGTTTGGATACTTGTACTGTAAAGCATGTACTGTAAAGTGGAACAATAATCAGCAACACAACTGTCCTTAAAAGTTGAAAATGTTAATATCTTTACATAAAGGACCACAGAGGAAATATAACTTGAGCTTAGGCAACAAAAGCACTTTGGTTAAGGTCAGCGAAAAATCGTGGTTTCGCTTAAATGTAAATAAACATGTGCTCCAAGTCATTTTCTGTATTAAACCAAGACCATGATCTTTCCTTAACCTTTACCAAAACCTGCCAGTGCCTCAACATAATATTGTACTGCAAGATCAGATACAGAACTACGTTGTCACTGAACATCATTCACTCACATTCAGTATCAACATTTTTGCAACTTGTCAAATACATTAATTAACAACATTTTTTCATTATGTTAAGAGAAAATGTAAATCAGCCAGCATCATGTTTCTTGCAAAACACATTTGCTGTTGCAATCTAGTCGTATATGAAAGCAGTATCTAGTAGACAGGGTTGGTGTGACTGAATATCCTCCATTTAATGTGTCAAATAAACAAAACAAAACAAACAAACAAACAAAAAACATAAAACTTTATCTCTCTATCATAGTTCAATTATCTATCATTTCAATTTTGCTTCTCAGCCTTTCTGGATAATGAAGAGGGCAGATGGCAAAAACTTAATGCATCAACAACAACGTCATGTTCAATAATGATTTCATATAGTTCACTCAGCCAGTGGTGGTCTGCTGATAGTAAACACACTAGCAGATGTTAGCTTGGCTACCTTCATTGGTCACACAACCCTTGCTTTGAGCGTTGAAGCGTTCCCTCAAGAGTCTCCACCGTTTCTCGGCCTCTTTCGTTCTTGTTCTCACCTCACCACGGCTCTGTCTTCTTCTTCCCCTCCGCCTCTATCCTCTCCTCCCTCTCTCTCAGGTTTCACCTGCCTCGCTCCCTGCTCCTCTCCTCCACCTCTAACCTCAGGAGGATGTTTCATGCTGGCCATGCTGGTTCTTACGTGTCATTGGCTTTGCCATGTTACAGTTCTGTCTGCCGCCTACTGCATCATTTAACAGAAACCTTCCACAGCGCGACGGCAGACAGGTAGAAGAAGAAGAGGAGATGGAGATAGATGAGGTGAAGTGGGGCTGAGGGAGGCTGTGGGGATGAAGACAGAATGAAGAAAACAGTAGAGTAAACAAAAGGCAAGACAAAAGTGGAGAAGAAAGGAAGGGAAAAGAAGAGGAAAGAGCGAGTTTTATAAATGAGGTAGAGTCAAGAAACACAAATGAAAAAGAAATTCTTCTTAGTGTCAGTAAATTTGTCCACTCACGTCCTACCATTGACTTTGAATGCAATTCAATTAATTTTGCATTCAGACTAAACAAATCTCTATTCACATAAAGTGGAAGCCAGTTTTAAAAAATGCTCTTGGTTTCGTTGGAGAAGTCACATTTCAGACGCTTTCTCTCTCCACTCATATGACTGATTTCTGGTTCATGCTCTTTGCTGCTGATCACTTAAATGTTTTAGGAAATGACAGTGCCCGTGTTATTAATTCATCCAGCTTTTAAGCTGTTGGGGTGGTTCCTTCACTTCCTAGCTGCCCAGCTGGTTGGTGTTTTCTGGTTGCGATGAAGTCCAGGGGGAATATATCTTTGTTTTTACATTTTATATCTCCCTCACACCTCCACAGCCCAGAGGAGGGTAAGTCATCCAGACAGCTGGTCTTTAAGCATTTATCCAGCCTCCTTCAACTTCACTCAGTCTGCAGGATGAACATATAATTTCACAAGAGAAGCAAATGGGTTACAGGATGGACGAAGTGAGTTAAAAAGATGAGGAAGGGGGTAAAAAAGAGGCAGGAGGTTCGTGTATGTGTGATATTTGCATGAATTGTGTTCTCATGTCAGAGCTTTAAAAAATAGGTAATGAGATGCTTGTGAATGTCAGCTCATGCCCTCTAAATACACCGACCAGACTGACTAAATTCAAATAATTACAAAATATACATATGTGGATGTACACCAGAAATGGCAGTTTTTAGTTACACAAGCATTACTCACAGCTGCTGCCAAGGCTGAAGTAATGTCATTGGTTGCATAAATCTCAGTGGGCGGAGCCAAAGAACCATCCAAAGTGAAAGCGGCGGCAGAGATGTTTCCTGTCGAGAAATTATTTACAGCAGGATTTAATTTTATCAGCTGCAGATTCCAGTCACATCAATGTTTCCCCTAGTTGTGATATTTGTAATCTCCTGCTTTCAAAACCAATCAGAAACCAGTCAGAAGTCATCCTTCCATCCCGGTTAAAGCCTGTGCCTGTGGTGACCAGGAGCAGAGAAGAAACAAACAGAAATAACACAGTTAAAAAAAGGGAAACACAGAGAAATATGAGTCACAGCGACACAGGAAAGAAATAAAACTAAAGAGATGGAGAAAGGAGAGACGGAGAGTTATGCCACACCTGGCAAAGGGTCAGCAAAGCACTCTGCACCCATAACCAGGTTAATGGGTAGGTGGGTGGGGAGATGGAGGGGGATGAGATGGGGTTGATGGGAGTGAAGGCGAAAAGAGAGGGAGGGAAAGGTTGTTTTTGAGTGAATCTTAAGAGTAAAGTAAAGCAGACAGAGGAGGGGGGAGAAGGAGGAGGAGGAGGAGGAGGAGGAGGAAAAGAGGGGAAAATAGGAGGAAGAGGGAGGAGAGGAAGGTTCTATTTTTTCTGCCTTGCTCTCTTCTCCATGGATCTGTCCCCTTTCCTCCTCCACCACCTCTTCCTCCTCCCCCTCGCCTGTTTTAATCTGACTAAATAGGATAACCTGCTCTTCATAAAAAATGGATGCCACTTCATTCGGCGGGACCCACCGGCAGGGCCCCCAGAGGCTTCAGCCAGCCGAGCGCGGGGGCCCACGACTGCCGGGGCTGGCCAAAATCACTGGCCGTAATTAATTACCCCCACTCACCCTTACCCCACCGCCACCCCATCCCTCGGCATCCGCACACCACTAGCAAACACCAATCACCCAGACTCAGGAATCAAATTTGGTTAAAAAGCAAGAAGCGTGAGGTGAGAGAGAGGAGGGTGAGACAGCAAACAGAGAGAGAGGACGAGTGAGTCTAGAAGAAAGAAAGAAATATATATATATAGAGAGAGAGTGGAATGGGGAGGAAGGGGTGATGCGGGGGGAGCGCTGCTTGCTAGGCAATGCGAGCGGCTTTTTACCCAATCACGTGGGAGAGTTTGTCAAGCAGGAGATTGCAGTCTGAAATATTAATGTGGCCCTCCTGCTCCTCCTCCTCCCTCCTCCTCCTCCTCCCAAGACCGAGCGAGCCAGCTCCTGGAAGGGACACTCACCCGTCAATATTTCATGAGCCGGGCCCCGGCCCAGACACAGGCAGGCGCTGCTGGGCCGCCCGCCCCTTTAACGCTACACGCATCAGCCATCCCTGCCTTTAATGTAGCCAGCGGTGGTGGTGGGGGGCTGATGGTAAAGTGTGGGTGAGAGAGGTGGGAGGTGAGAGGGTATCTTGGTGGTCTTGGACCAGAGTAGCCTCCTAAAAATGAAGAGGAGGCGAGGGAAAGATATGATGAAGATGGAGTAGGAGAAAACTCTCTCAAAGCATTTCGTATGGGGAGGGGGGCAGAGATCTGGAGTGAGGGTGAGGGTGAGAGAGGAGGTGAATGAAGTAAATCTTGTTGATACTGTCTTGGGGTATAAAATCCTCAAAGCCCCTCAAAGCTGGACAGCTGCTGCACTGCTGAGAAAAAAGGGATTTGGATAAGGGTTCGGGGAGCTGAAGTACAATTCCAGGGCTGAGAGGTTCAGTATGCCCGCTGCTTGGGAATGTACTTCAACATGAACATATAACACTGCTGATGCTGTGAAACCACATAACTGCAGTTTTGTTTCTGATTCAAAGGTTATTTCTGTGCTTCTTGGGAGTTCCATGACCTGCGAGCCCTCAGTAGATGGTGCGATGCCAGAACCAGGGTTCAACTCCTTCAAATACTGAAGCGTCCATGAGCAAGACACTGAATCCGGATGTTGTGTATTTATACGTCACATTGTATTAGCATATCACATAAATAAAATGTAATACTAGCACAGTTAGATCATTTTAACGGAAGACCTGCTCTAACAGTTTCCATGATTAAAGAACAAAGGAAATAAGTCTTAAAAAAAGTCTTAAGAATTTACACTCAGCTGTTGCTTCGCAGTAACTTGCACAGACGCAGTGGAGGTGATGTTTCACCATTGCCGAGGACATTTTTGTTAACAAACGTTTTTGTTAACAAATTGACAAAAGTACGATTTCTGTGTTCAGATCTGTCCAAATGAATAGTACCAAGAGAGAAAACAAACCAACGTCTGATTTAGCCGGACTGAACAACGCTGGTTTGAAAACGCCTTTATAGTCTTTCTCTGTCGAGCCAGTTGACAGCATGTGTGTTAGAGTCTTCTGATCACACAAAGAGTCATTTTGGGGTGTTAAAAATGTTTTACAGACATTCTCTTTTGTAATGATTGTGTGTGGGGAAAGTTCACATGATCCTGCATAACGAATGAATAGGCAACAACTAATAAAAAGATTGAATATATGTTTTTGTTTTTCCCACAATGGCTTTAACTATGGTATTAATTTGTTATGATGGCCTAAATGCTGTTTTGGATGCCTCTCTGTCCTGCTCTCTATGTCTGTGTAACATGAGTTAAATTTGAATATTTTGAAAACTGGCGGAAAATATCAGCTGCCCTTCAAATACGTTCTATCAGTTGACCCCCTGCTCTGTGTGAGTGAGCTAATGCACAGTATATGCGTGTTGAGTCTCCTTTGGAAGATGTGTGTGAACGTGTGTGTGTACGGATGGGGTGAGGGACACTGAGGCCCCTGAAAGCCCTTCGGAGTCCTGGTCTCCTGACCTGTGACCTCCCCCGGAGCTCTCAGTGTGTCCTGACGCCTCAATAATTGATGTGAGGGAAAAGGACGTCCCGTCTTGGGAACAACTCTCTCACCTGCACTCCCCCGTCCTCCACCCTCACACACTCATACACTCCTCACGACACGTTCACACACACGCAGGCTTATTGATTTTGTTAACTGAGCCGATGCTGTGGACACGCAGGCTGAGTGGCAGGGTTT
The DNA here is from genome assembly GCA_038419695.1 of Scomberomorus guttatus. Lineage (NCBI taxonomy): Eukaryota > Metazoa > Chordata > Actinopteri > Scombriformes > Scombridae > Scomberomorus > Scomberomorus guttatus. Next base: position 26,552,156 of record CM076460.1, on the reverse strand, counting down.
AGGAGGAGAAGAAGTAAACACATCCTCTCACATCTTTGACTGTCTGTCACTCAGAGTCCCTTTATTCCTCTTTCAGGGACGGCTGGCTGAGTGTACAGTACTGTACTTGCTCTCTTTCAGCTTCGGCCTGCTTTGTATTCACACTATCAAACATATTCTCACCTCAGAGCTGCCCAGTACAACCACAACATGCTGCTGGTAGACACTGAGCAGCTCCACTGCTGCAGCTGAGGGTTTATCACCTTGTTCAGGGAAATATTCACACTACGTACTGAATGTGTATGGAGCGTTCATCATTCAAAGCCAACCTGAAATGAGTTTTAACTTGAGGTCATTTTATCTACACCACAAGAATTAGGCAACATATTCCATTTATCGGAAGGTGCTTATAGTTTTAACATAAATTTCATTTTTGTGTTGAACTCAGATTGATCTTAAATTATGAGGAATTCTTAACTTGTTTTCCTCCTAATTTTCCTCTTGTCTCTGTACATTCATGAAGTGCAGTAATTCAAGTTAAATATTTTCAACTCACATTGATGTGTCATTAGTCAAGTAAAGTCAATTTATTGAGCACATTTGAAAAGAACAGATGTTGACCAAAGTGCTTTACAGAAGATTTAAAAATTACAATTTAATAAAATACAGACATAATTATGAGGATCAGGGGAAAATTTATAAAAGTGTAGATTAAAAAAATGAATAAAATCCTAAAAACATTGACAGCAGTACATGGACAAGCAAATAAATAACAGTAAAAAACAGTGTGACCAGTCATATCTTCATGATGAATTTATAATGTAATTGTGATTGTTTAATTCTAGTGAGAAAATATAGTATTTCACCTTTTGCCAAAGTAATAAAGTGTTCAGATTTTCATTATGTGAAATCACATTTTGCAATAAAAGCTAATGGAATAGATATAGAGCAGCAGTTTTGAGTAAAATTTGATAAGAACCAACATGAAAAATGGCCAAATCAACATGACATTACTGCAGTGATATATAAGCTACATGATTAAGGTACATCAATCTTCATATTTGCAATGTGTGGAAAGTTTTAATCTGTCAGCTGTCATTTTACAGTACACCAACATATTTACACAAATCTAATTGAAGCCAAAGTTGTGTATGGTGACAGAGAATTTTAAAAATGTGTAAAACTGGTCAGTGAGACCACACACAAACACATACACACTAATGCACTCAAACACACACTGCAGACCTACTTAATGCACTTTAACACCCATCTGCTCAAACACACACACACACATGCACAGTCTAATAGACAGATGAACAGAGTCCCACACACCAGATCTTTGCCACTTTCTTCCTGCCTCCTCGCTGCTCTCTCTCTGCCCCAGGTGTCCTCTGCTCTGGTCTTTGCTGTCTTTTGTCCGCTAAGTACCAGTTTACAATATTGATGAGGCCTGGAGGTCCAACCAGCAGCAGGACACACAGTCTGGGGGGCTTCTTACACAGTAAGTGTGTTAGAGTGGTTTGTGTATCTAAAGACTGTATGTGTTGGGGGGTTATGGTGTGTGTTCATGTGTGATGCCGACTTTCACAGTTCTTTTACAGAGCAGTTTATACGTCGCAGGACACTGACACGTTCTTTTGTTTTGGTTCTGTACTCCAGCTGATTCAATTTAAAAATAAACAATGAAATAACGTGCAGACTTTTAGCTTTCATTTGAATGTGTTGATATCCACATTACATCCCTTTTCATATTTAGTCTCCCAATTTTAGGAGTCAAAATGTACCAGACAAAGTAAAATAAACTTAAAGGCTGAAAACTAAAGAACAGTAGGTTGACCATTAACTCTGTCAGAGTATGATTTCCTTAGATGTTATTCCAAAAAAGATCATTTACATAAATCTAGCTTTCCCTCCATCCCCTTTTTAGCATGAAGCCCGCTACATACACACACACACACCACCACCAAGGAGCTTTTGTAACTCTATTCTACAACTTTTACGTAAGGCAACATTTTAAACTTATTGTCAAAAAGCACCAAGCACAGTTAAAAAGAACAAAAAGTTTTTTGGCCTTCACTTGGCAGCCACGATACCTCCTTACTAAAACCTTCTGACTCATTAGTGTTGCTCTTTCCTTAGAAGGAGAATTGACAAGGGGAAGTGGAGCCTGTGATGTAGCTCATTGGATGTTAAGAACACAACCTGAGGGCCTTCAACACAGCAATTACCACCTCTCATCTCCTCTCTCTGCTATCTATTCGGTGTGGTATCGGTTTAAATTTATCCAGGATCAAAAGATCAGAAGAATTAAACAGCAACACAATCTCTCAGCACAAGCTGCCATACAATAAAGCAGCGCAGTCAAGACTTTTATAGCCTCAGGTCAAACACACAATTCATGAACGCCGGTAGAGGAAACACACAGGATTAAAGGCTTCTCTTATAATATAGTATCTGCTGTATAGAATCTCTTTTGCAGTATTGTTTTTATCAGGGGAGAACTGGGACGAAATTAACACTTTTCAGATGAACATTTTAAAAGATAGCTTTACAGATAGAAACTAATATTACACTGTGATAAACAAGTCAAATAGGTGTTCTATCAATACCAGGTGCTATTTTGTACAAATGTGGAACAACTTCTGTATAATTTGACTTTGAACAGGAGTTGCACATTGTTACTTTCGACCCCGTTTACAGTTAAATATAATTTGTTTTAAGATGAGGTCAACCAATCAAAGAAACACTTGTTACTGTAGAGGGACGCAAGAAACATCTGTTACAATCACTCCTGACAGTTAAACCTGACTTGCTCCTATATTAAAAAGCTCTGACATGGCAAACTTCAGGATATGTTAAAGTACTAAATCATCTATCAAATGATCATGACTATGATACATGAAACAATAAACACAACTTGCCATTCAAAAAACCTTTACTATTTAGTAACCGTGAAAAAACAGCTTTTCCGCAAATCAGACTTGTATGGGCTCGGAGAAAATCGCTGTGTTACTTTCGTCTACTGCCTCCTTTTAGCTCTTAATTTCTTCTCTTCCCTTTCCTCCCTTTTACACCTGCTCTTAGAAATTTAAGCTTATGGAACTATTGCACTCGCTGTCAGCTAAATGACCATATAATCTCTAAAATGTCACATACTGGGAATGAGGAATTCCTTCAATAAGTGGTATTCCCCTTGAAACTGTAGTTGAAAGCAAAGTTTTGGCTCAGGTGTTATATCATCCCATCCCATTCGATTGTACTTCCAATAGCAAAAGCAGTGCAATGGTGAGTGACTGATAGCACTTTTCTGCGTGTTTGTGTGTGTGTGTATGTAGGGGATGGGGACATATATTTTACGACAGATGAAGTGTGAAATTGAAATGTTTTCCATTCGGGTTTGTGTGTGTCACTGACCTTGTCTCGATGTGTTATCACTCCCCACAGCCTTGTCAAGATTCAAATATGTATTTAAATTCCTGAATATTCTAATGACACATGAAGGCCACACCAGCTTCCACATGTGCAGTCAGATGACAAAACAAGACTAGGTCAAAACCTTGTATATGGCTGGACTGTGTATGGTTAATGTGCGAAACTGTGGCCAGTTTGTTGCAGGGATAGTCAGTGGTAATGTCTATAATGTGAATTCCTCGATATGAAATGTTCATCTGCAATTTTCTGTAGTGGTCCCAGTAATATTTGTTGTTAAAGTGTAATGAAGTAGCATATCACATGATATGGTTAAGCTACGTCTGAGAGAGAACTTATTTTAATTATCTGTTAACTCCCCCTGTTCTTTCACATTTCTGTAATGTCTGATGATATATGGTCTCATCCATATGTAAGGCTAACAGTCCATCAGCTGTGTGACTTTATATGCCGTCTTTCAGAGCACACAAACACCGTAAAGACACCTGTCACCTGCCCATCACGGTGCTGTTAAACTAGAATCACCGTGGCTACACCTTATTTTTTAATACAGTCTATGGGCCAAACACAGCACAGCACAGCTATGCTAACGATGCTAGCCATGGTAACTAGCTGCTAGCCGCCGTGCAGGCTGGTAAAATGGATCCGCCGCGTAAATGTGTGTTTTAAAAACATATTTCGGGACTGTGCAGACTCTAAGTCCCACTGAGAGTGAACAGCGCTCAGGGCTCCGCTGTAAACGCCCCCCTGAGGACAAAATAGAAACTGTTCGCAATGATTCATTTTGAAAGAGCACTGGCCAACAGGGAAACTCCAACACTAGGCCGGCCAACCAATGGTCTTCATCACTCAATTTCATCACTCAGTGAGTCAGTGAGGGTTATAGGGCTGGTCTGTGGCCAGTCCAGCAAAAATCTGTCAGTCTGCTCTACTTTCTGTGTTTTCTGCTGAACCTTCAAGAAATTATTTTTGGTAACATCTGTTTGCCATCTCAGGTATCCAAGGTGTTATTTTTACTGGCGGTACTCAAACTTAGAGACTTATTTATTAGACTTATTTGTCAATATACAAGTTAGGAAAAACTAATATGTACTGTATATATTAATATACTCACTTGATTGGCTCTGGGTCTGTCATAGGGAAGAGCACAGCACTGCTAAACCACAAGCCATAAAGTGTTATTTCTGCTTTCATTTCTGCATATTTTCCTCTCATCTCACTACAGATACAACAGTTAGAGTTTGTTTTTACTCGTTTGGTTCACTCTCATAGCGTCATTTTTGGCTGCAGCAGGCAGCTGTTTCCAGAGGAAAAGTTCTAAAAACCCACTGTACACTACCTGCTCATTACCAAACGGCAAACAGACACAGTTAGCAACTAGCTGTGAACATAGTGGAGCATTTAGCAGCTAAAGAGCCAAATATTTCTAAAAGAGAGTGAATACTGGACTTGCATTCACCAGGTGGACAACATACTCTCAACATACTCCAACTCTTCAAAAAACTTTAGCAATTTAACACATTCGTCCCCTGGATCAGCACATCCCAGCTACTATACTCTGACTACTTCTACTGTTGTGATGTGTCACATGCTACAGGCTTCAACTAATACATGTGATGTTATGCAACACTCCACGATGCGTTTTATGTTGCTCGTTAGCTGTTATAGCTGCACATATGCTGCTGTGTGACTCAGTGTAAACTAAAAAGTGAACGTTTTCAAGAGAAGGACAATCTATATGAGCAGCTTGGGTTTAATACCATTTTATTTTGACTGTGAACTGAGATGCATGGATGTACTTCTGGTTTTGGCAGTTAAGTTGTGTATTCATTTTGAAATCTCTAAACATATTTTACAGGCTAAAGAATGCTTTCTGTTTTGTTTTGTGCACTCATTTTATTATTAATTTTACCTATGACACGTCAGGGTCTTTGTAATAACATTAGCTGGTTGTAATCACCAGAGATCGATAGAGAAACAGGTTACATTACATTCACACCGTATATACTAATAAGTTTGTCCAGGTGTCTCTTCCACACATTTCTCCCTGCTGTAAAAACCACAGGACAGACAGTGTGACTCTTTGTGCTTGACTGTTCATAAACTATTCAGAATATGACTGCAGCATGTGAAGTCACTTCATAGCCTCTGACACCATTACCCTTCTTTTAGCAACATGCCGCTTTTCAACACACATGATGTCATTTACCCTGATGTCATCGCCATGAAGGAAGATGTGATCATGGCGAAAGTGAAGTTTCTCAAACGGACAGCTGGAATGAATATTTTAAAAGTTTGGTTTTGTTTTTGTGCTTTTGCTTCTGGGTGATTATTTTTCTGTTTTATTTCAGATGTATTTAATAATAAAGAATTGGGCAGGTTTTTCTTGATGCTTCACATTTTATTTGGTTTATTACCTTGTTCTACTGCTATTAACAAACATGCTAATGTTCTACTAGCGTAGCTGAAAAGACTAGTCACATAGTTCAGGAAATATGATGAGTCATAATGCAGAAAAAATACCATGAGTCATCTGTGGCTGCGTAGGATTGTTTCTGACTCGTGTGATCCAAACAATTACAAAAAGTTTCCAAAATTCATAAAATGTGTTTGTCTAACAAAATATTCAACCCATATTTGTTGGCGTTTAGCTTTTCAAAAACATTTTCACCGTGATCAAAAAACTGTTTGCTCTCCCGCCTGCCACACACAAAGGGAGGCACACACCTGTATTAAAGGGACGGTCTAACAGCAATCTAACAGCACCTATGGCTCCACCCATCCACAGTGCTATACCATTCAATCAAAAATGGAACAAAATAAATGATACTTAAATAATTCAACTCATTAATGTCTGCATGCAAACAATATGACTAAATTACAACAGAACGTTTCACTGTAAATTCATGAACCTCTGAACAGAGCCAGAGATGGACAACATTGGATGAGGAAGAAGACAGAGAAACACATTTAACTAAATGAATCTACAGATTAAATTTTGTGAGTATTTCATGAACTGCCGTGAGACTGGGTTGGTGGATTATGTCCATGTTTTGTCTGTGGTTTTACCTCTGTTACTCTCAGATTAGCAGCTTCCTCAAAAAATAAACTAAAGTTACTGCAAGTGATGAATATTCAAACCGCCCCACTCTGAACCAGACAGTTGGGTGTAGACACACCAGATCAATTATGACTTTCCACATGGGTATTTGCTGGATTTTTACTCTCCAAAACAAACGTTGTAAATTTAACATGGCTGCTATCGCTTTAGGTCTGCCCCCAACAGGTCTAATCGTATGCTTGGGGGAATTTCTCAGAAGGATGGGAAACATATCAAATATTTACTGTCGGGTGCTAGCTAGCGGTGACATACACTGCATAAATTTAACATGGCCGCCGCAGAGACAAAAGGCAGGACTGTGAGAAGCGCGCTTCCTGGAGCGTAGACTTGGAGAGACAGCGGTCCGGGTTGGGATATGAAACAACAGATATAAAAGAGAGGAGAGGGCCGCGGTGCTGCCGTTTGATCTCCGCTGTTTTACTTTCAGCAGGAAGTCAGGCAGAGGGCTGCGAGGCTGCACCGGTGAGTTGCATGTGTGTGTGAGTGCGTGCATCCACTTGCATGTGACCACATTTGTTTGTGCATGTGTGTAAATGCAGCTTCTTGCACGAATGCATTTTTTTCCCTCTGTGTGTGTGTGTGTGTGCACGCGCACTATCCTTGTGTGTGTGTGTGTGTGTGTGTGTGTTTTTGCCTTAAATTACGGGTGCTGTTTGTTGAGTGGTCCACTGGAGCGCACAGTGACAGATGATGTAAATTATTAATTGCTTTTCTGTAGCTGAGTGTGGTGGGCCTTGTCCTCCTTCTCTCTCTTCCTTCTCTTTCCTTTGCTTATTCTCTTTGTCTTTCTCCCTCACTCTTCTTCCTTTCTTTGGATCAGGTCTTTCTCTCAACCATCAACCTTATTTCCACGTCTAAGCTGCTCACCTCTTTTCCCTTTTATATGTTATTTTCCACTCCCCTGTCTGCTCTCTCTACATGTGTAGCCATCAACATGGTACCAAACAGGAATTGTTCAGGAAAAAAAGCAGAAAAGACAAACACAGAGAGCAAAAATTGGTGTTTGTGTTTAAACGGGGTCGACAGATTCGAGAAGGTTTTGTACGACCAAAGATTCCTGAGCTCATGAAATGCTTTGAGTGAGGTGAAATCATTTCACACACACACATCCTCAGCTTTGTAAAAGTAAAGTAACAAATTTTCAGCAGTAATTGTGAGATGGATGCAGGACACATGCATTAACAGGGATTTATTTAATCTCTTCTGTGCATACACTCTCTCCATTCCTGTTCATGTGTTGTCTGCTGCGTGTGTCTGACATGGCTGTTTGACCTATCAGGACCCGGCACAGCTACTGTGCAAGCACTACACAGACTCTGTTTAAACACAAAACTCCAAGCAGTAAGAGAGGAGGAAATAGAAGAATTAACAACCACAAAGGCAGGTATTAACACCTAAAAATGTGAGCGAGGGTTGGAAACTTTTTATATATGGAAATGTGTGGCTCTTATCCGCAGCTATTTCAGTATGATTTCACCCAGTCTTCCCTTATTTTTAGCCTCTGCCTTCGATTTTCTTCTTTCATTATGCCAGTGGAAAGCACAACAAAATGTATTGTGTTGCAACTTTTTTTGCAATGTTTACTGGTGGACGAAACAGACTACTGACTGTAGGACCTAATTTTCATTCCTGCACCAGCTCAAAAAGGCAGCAGGAAGAGTGTTAATGTTTTTTGACATACTTTACACTATAACTGAGAAATGTGATTCATCTCAGGGGTTTTTCATCCTAAAATGGAAGAATGACTATAGTCTACAGTACTTTACCTCTCACATACACACACACAAAACTCACTCTGAAACGCATCGCTTTACCTTTCACATACAGAAAAAAAAACAAACACTTTTCATTCCCTGCCTCAGCTTCCAGCTCAGGGTGCATCACGCATCTCGCACTTCGAAATGCAGCTGCCCTCTGAGTGCCACAACGTGTTCATTTCCCTACCTGCAAATGGCCCTCACACACACACACACACACACACTTTTGACACCACCCTGTCTGGAATACTGTGTGTGTGTGTGTGTGTGTGTGTGTGTGTGTGTGTGTGTGTGTGTGTGTGGTTGCACTGTCGTGTGTGGGGGTGACAACATACCTGCTGACTGTATGGACCCGGTAAGACGAAAGAAAAAAAAAATTACCTCACTGCAAAAATGTTAGGTCTCATCAATATTTCACTCACCCGTGTCTCGCCATGGCCATCTCCCAGCATGCACTGGGTGTTTCACAATATTAAGGAGTGAAAACTTAGAGTCCTGTTCATCAGCTCTTCTAATCATATATCTGTTCATCCATCAGCCAATTATAAAAACATTTACAGGACTTTGATACCCTGAATTATGCCTCTCAGGCACCTCCTACTCCCTGGATGACATGCTAGAGCTTAATCACGTTGCAGACTTCATTGCTGCAGCATGAACATGGTGAAATAGAAAGGTCGACCTCCAGCTGGAAAGTTGAAATATTTTGCTATGAAATTAATATACTGTACATCCCATTAGTGTTTGTTTTGACTCGTGTGCTTATTTGGTCAATATTATCATTACACAAAAGAAAACATCTTGTGATTTTATTTTATCATTAAACACGCAATTCTAAAGTATCACTCTATGGTGCTATCATGTATTTTTATAATGTATTTTTTATCATTTTTCCACTTCCCAAATCAAAAATTTATCTCTCTATCCATCCTTTCTGTCTGACTTTGGCCCGGGGGGGTTGAGGTTCGCCCCAGTCTGGCAGGCCAGAGGAAGTGGGCACCCCTGCTCTGTGACCCCCCCACTCTCCTCTGCTGCTGGGTGGCAGGAGGAAAGCACCCCATCCTGGGTGCTGATTTCCTGTTTATTTTTTCATGAGGCCACTCAGCTGGGTGGCCTCGCCCCTCTCCTCCGCCTCACCTCGTCTCCTCTCTCTCTCCTCTTTACTCTTTTTCTTAAGTGTGTCATTGGTGAAAGCACAGAATTTGCATACATGCTGTTTTATAACTAACCTTATGGCAATTAGACAAACTGTACTTGGCAGTATTTTTTTTCAAGAATTGAAAGAAATAAAGAATTTGAATCAGTTGTAACACTGAAAAATAACATCTGAAGCCACATCCTGAGTCCAGTGTGTGGTTATTTTTATGTCACAACACTTTCATTAAGGTGAGAGAAAGATTGTTATTAGACATTAGGAATATATTAGGATAGGAAAAGTAAACTTCAGTCAAATTATGCTGCATCTGTTGTACTGTTGTACAAAAACTTTTATTCTCTTAAAAAACTTTCCAAAACCTTCTGAAGAATTATGATCTGCTGGCTCTCCTTGTTTATTTGGCTGTTCAGTTTTGTTGTTTCCACCCAAAGTCTCTTAATCCATCCAGTACTTACGAAACAAAATGGAAAATAACAAGTTGATGAAGGGAAACAAAATTCCAAGGCTGCTCTATGGTTCTACAACCTATCATCCACAAGGATGGATGATTGATTTTTCATCCTGAAAGTGAGAGAATGGCAGCACTGTTTTTGGTGTAGACTTATATCTATAATCGTACCTGCATTTTGTGTGTGTTTGTTCTTGTGTGTTTTTGTGCATGAAGATAAACTGTAGCCATTAAAATTTTTTCCAACATATTTGTATGCTGAAAATAATTTTAAAAATCCCTGTATTTGTGTATGATTGCATGCATGAGTTTGACTCTGTCTTAGTGTATGTGTATGTTTTGGTGTGCATGTGTGTGTGCCGTTGTTCCCCTTTTGATCCATTTAGTTTCCTCAAATTGGCTGAACTGAGAAGAGATGGAAAAGAAACGATTGGGTCAAAACCAACGAGTATAGAGCATGAAAATGTAAGATGAAATTATTATTTTATTCAAGTAAAATCAGTTTGATCATCAATCATTTTTATTTATGTATATAGGGGAGTTGCCTTTCATGCTCTGGAAACACGCCCCACTACCTCGGACTGAAGTGGGTAAAAAGGATGTCATGTCACAATTCTTTTTCAAGTTGGTTTTAAGACTACTCAAGATTCAAAAGACATATAATGATAGAAATTTGTCGGGGCTCACAAATACATAAAAACATACACCCATGAAAGACTCATAAAATTACATTAAAACACAAACAATTCCATAAATAATTAGGAGCAGGTGTGCAAAGCAGCATTAAAAAGTAGTGACAGTCTATTTGGCCTTGTTTAAATACTGCAGTGTGAAACCAAACTAACAATACAACCAAATTAATTTCACCGCTGAAAAGCAAACAGTTGATGTTGTGTAGAAGTGTTAGTGTGCCATTTCCGTAATTAACAGGATGTGCACTATTACAAAAGGCACCAACACAGTACACCAGAGCTGACATCATGCAAGCTTGCGACAGAAGTTAGTGCTACCAATTAGCAGGTGAGCTAACCACTAAACGGTGATGTTTACCTATATAGCCCAGCTGTCAGTTTAACTTGATGTGCAGCAGGTGAGCTGGCAGGACATTAAAACTACTGTAGATTTCTAAACACACTACCAAGCATCAAATCTATGAGCTAACTGCCATGTTGGTGCTGTTACCTGCTAGCCTCCTGCTAGCAGACTGTGCTCTGTCATGAAGCTGAACTGATCAAATGCGCACTGTACAATACTAACGGTCTGTCTGTAAAGGCAGATCATGGAGATATTTTAATCATTCACAATCTAATATCGTCATATCGCACACCCCTAGTTCACAATGTGATAAAGCCTAACCCTTTCATGCATGGTGTGGTATATGTTATAATTTAGTTTAATTTAGTGACTTTTCAGCTAAGTGCCATGAAGACAATCGCCAGAGAATGAGGCCAGTGTTGCCAGACTGGTTTGATGTTTCCCAGCCTAATAAGTGCTCAAAATCTGCCCAAATATTATAGATAATAAATGCAAATTAACTCATAAACAATAGCAGTGGCTCACCACAATACTTCAATATTGCGTAATAATAAAACAACAATTTAAATGTTCACAAGTGCACTAGAATGCAGATATGAGGCAACAGAATTCATCCTACAATGCATAAAACTACCTATTTCTGCCCTCTATGGACATTGTTCCATATAGAACTACTGCTGATGCACCTAATCAGAGAGAGACTACAATAATCCATTAACTCCATCCTATGTATGACCCAGCTGCATATCCCTTGATCTTGCCACATGGGGATGCTGACTTCAGCATTGACAATCCAATGATGAAGGTTCATGGGAACCAAGCCAGGGAGAAAGTAACTCTTCAAGAGTTCTTCAGGTTCCATCTACAACAGAGAACCAACTCTAACACTCTACTGAAGGCAGGGAGACTTACTCACATGTTCTTCTGTGATCAGCACAGCAAGATAGAAGCAGCAAGGATGAGGTACTACAAGAGTAAAGAACTGCAAGACAAATCCATCAGTATACAATGACATGCCACAACCAATAGAACTCATAAAGGAAAAGCTGACAAAACTCTTCAGGTCTGAAGGATTCAACATAGAGGAACAAAAAAGAGAAAGACCTTTGCTTTTAAGGTAAGAACCTTGAGGGTGGCAGGACTGCTCATTCAAGGTTATAAAAATCCTGATCCAGTATTTGAGGACTCGGTCTGTGCCATCAAAGCCTACCAACTGTGTCTGCTCAGCTTTTACTCCTTTTACTTCCAAGTCAGCCAACAGAATTGTCAATTGTCAAAGGTCAATTGTCTTATAAACTGTCAATGAGAACAACAGACAAGAAAGATGACATAAAAATAGCCCTTGCGCAGAAAATAAAATGATAGCACAACTGAAAGTATAACCCTAACCACACACGTACACACAGAAACATGTACTATCATACTCATGCACACCTACATGAGCGCACACACAAACACTGATACACTCAAACAGACAGAGAAGAGAGCAGAGTGTCTATTGATTTCTGGATGAACATCGATCACATGCACAATTAATTGTTCTTTGAGGCGTAGCGGCTCCGATCATCATCCACCTTCAGGTGGAGATCAATACAGAGGAGAGACGTGAGGGTGGGGATAAAAAAAAAAAAAAGTAAATCTTGTTTTTCATTCAGGGAAGAACATGTCAGCTCTATACTTAAAGTAGTTAAGTAGAAGTTGCCATACCACAATATAAAAATATTAAATTACAAGTTCTTGAAGTTGAATTTACCTTGAACAGAGAACACTAGAGTCAATCATCTAACATATGTATATATGTACATATAGGGACATATGTATTACTTGGAGGTTTATAGTTCTCATCACTTACACATGTATTTTCAGTTATTTTTTTGTGTTTTCATTAGGCTTCTGGGAAGAGCCATGCAGTACTGGGTAAAGTCAATTTCAGCGCACAAAACAGCTGTTAATGCTGAACTGAGTCGACATCTTGTGCAGCAAGTTAAGAAAATATCACGTGTCAACAGCATAGTAAACACATTTATCTCATATGGCTTTCAATAGCTGGATCCTAATGGAAAATGTATTACACACTTAAAAGATATTAAAAGGTTATATTAAAGTTATATTGTATAACAGACATTGGGCCTCATGCAAGAACATTTTTGTATATTTATTCTGCAGTAAAACCCTCTTTTTTTTTCTGTCTCTCTTAACTGCCCAAACTTGTTGTGCAGCGCTCGTTTCAGCCTGATGAATGTCACCTGTTCATGACGAGGTGTGTTTGTGAGATTTGATCATTAGTATAATCAACACCCCTAAAACTGCCATATAAGGTGACCTGTTCCGCTCCATTTGTGGGTGTGTTTCATTTACAAAAATGTTCCCAAAGAGTAAAAACAAGAATTTTACACCTCAGAGCTTCAAGTCCCGTTCTTCAGAATTTAGCAGACCCCCCAGTGTCAGTACTGGAGGACCCGAAACAATTAGAAAATATTAACACAGCTGGCAATGATGTGTCATCAGAGCAGAAGTGTGTCAGAAATAAAGAGGGAATGCGTTTCTTAAATCACTTGTACAGTACACGCCTCTAAGAATCTGTTCATAAGAGTGGTTCTTGCATGAGGCCCAATGTTTTAACATGTTTACACTTTTGGCCTTCCTTATGTTTTATATGTATAGAGAGATAGACATTGGATAGTTTACCCAGATTTGAGCAGTAAAGTGAGATTTCAAACACTTACTTACACTGATCACCATCATTTTGCGTCATCACTGACAGCTGTGAAGATATACAACGGTATTAACACGTGTTTTCATATATTCTCTTTGTTATGAACAAACTGTGTGCATGTGCTTACAGTGTGCTCTGTTTCAATGTTCATTCTTTTGTTAGGACTGTGTGTGTGTGTGTGTATGAGAAAGCTGGACAGTCTGGTGTGTGTGGACTATATTTTCATGCAGGATGTTCTCTAGAGAAAACATTTTTATTCTGAAAAGTGTATACGTGTGTATTTTCGTGCATGAGCAGGACTCCTCATCTGTATGTGTGCGTGTCATTTCCTCCGCATTAGTGTGTATCACTACACTGTGTTATATTGATTAGTTAGCACAGTGTTATCTCTCCCTATTCCAGCTAAATGGGAAATTAAAGCTAACTGTCACACAATTCTGCACTGAAACTCCATCAATAATTCAGCCTTCCCCCCTGGTCGACTCTAGTTCACACACACACAAACACACACACACACACACATCATCATAGAAACACACACAAGTCGAAGAAAACAGGCTGATAATAATGCACATAGACAAGTAACAACAGGAAGAGATATACACTTACTAAGGAAATAAGGAATACCAACATAAACACACTCAATTTTCAGTGATAAGTAATGATCAGCTGTTGGTCATCATATTGGGGGTGTTAGTGCTTTGAGCAACTGGTCTGACACCAGAAGTTTTCAGGTTCAAGTCCTCCTCACACAAGGCTGTATTGTGTTCATTACAAGTAACATGTTCGGCTCATGTGCAACACAGCAAACGGATACCGCTGCCAACAACGATCACTATTACTACAGCATGTACCAAACACAGCACAGCACAGGTGGACCGCCGCCACCGAAGTAAGAAATTTAGATTTTCTGAATGTACTTTCATTAGTTGGGGGTGTAATTTAATATTATCATCTATCAACTTCAGCAAAGCAAAATCGTAGTGTTCATATTGTGTTACCATTTTACAAAAAACTGTCTAAATTGAGGATAAAGTTCTTACACACCATAACGTCTTACTGACAGTACTGTAGGATCAAAAAACTCTTGACTTTGACCTTCATCAGGCAAAAATTAGTTGCATGAATGTTTAAAGACTCAACATTGTAAAGTGAGTACAAGTGACCTTCAGTGTGGAGTCTTTTAATTAAAAAAGTAATTTAAAAAATCTGAAAATTAGTGGTTAAGCTTTTTGTTTTATACGTACATGAATTTTGCAGAGTCCTGTCATATCACAGAGCCCTAACTTTGAAAAAAAAAAACAATAAAACTGTGACCATAAGCAGACACATTATTTCAATCTGTAAATGTCCTATATATGCATTCAATGATAGAGGCTATTTGTAAACATTAACTGAAACATGTGAAAAACCAATGTAAGAGTCAGAGTCATACCCAGTCACCCATCCTCCTGAGGGACTGGCCAAAAAGTTATCTAGTGTATCTTGTTTACTTCTGGTGCAGCAGAAGACATAATTGAGGAAATGATTGATTTATTTTCATACTTTTAATATTAAAAAAGTAAAAATATCAAATCTTAATTGCAGCTGAATCATATTATATCAAATCAGCTTTTGATCGCAGTGTATCATATCGTTACAAATGTACCTGTACGGTTTTAGTTTCCGATCGCATACTGTGTCTCTAAATATGCTTAAAATCATCTGAGACCTCACTGAGTAACTAAATTGATCATAAAAGACTAGATGTCATCAGGATGCAGGCTTTGTATGCTTGCTTTGCTGTAATCAGCGAGGAATAATTCGGACTGAAATCTGATGTTCACCAACTGAGCTCCATGTTGACCACATCAATGACTCTGATCAGAAGCAGGAATGCAGCTGCTTTCTGCCTGTTGAGCAGGTTAGAACAAAACTATGAAAGGCAAAATCAAAAGACAACCTTAATACAATGTTAAAATAAAAAAGGGGAGCCTTCAGGACAAAAGAGATCGGTGCAGCGTACCAGTTGTGAAGACAGACAGATTGAGTGTAATACAAAAAAGACCAAAAGTCAGAATTGAAACCTATCCAGAATACCAACCTGTAAATACAGCAGCTCAGGGCAAAGCAAGACATCCTACTTAATAACCCAGAGAAAAAATTCAGGGGACTGAAATACAAACAAGAGAGACAGAAAGAAATGTGAACTCCTCCCTCATCCCCCAACTCCCCCTCTTCCCAAACTGAGCAAAAACCAAACCAAATCTCCAATGACTTTCTGTGAAATTCAAATTCTCCCCCCAGCCGAGCTCACCAGGGAGGGAAGGAAGGGATGATGATGATGGAGCCGAAGGATGGCTGAATGATCGGACGATAGAGGGATTAAAAGAAAACATGGCTGGGATGATGTGGATGATGACGACGACGATGTGAATGCGACGCTGAGTCTCCGTCAGCGGGGACGGAGGCAGCGTGAGATGTGATCAACGCTCACAAAGCATCTATGAAAGAAAAGAGAAACATGCAGTGTTGGACAAATAGATGGGGACTTGAAGAGGAGGGAGGAAGTACGATGAGAAGGAGGGAGATGTGACTGAGGATGACAGGAAGTGAGAGGATTCGGGAAAACAGTGCAAAGTCCTAATAATCATCTCTTCAACTTATCTCCCTTTCACAACAACCCCCCCCCTTAGTTTGTTACGTCCCCCCCACCAACCCTCTTTCCCCTCTCTCCATCTCCATCTCTCTCTCCCTCCACCAGGCTTCCAGCTTCAGAGGCGAAGCTCCATCTGATCAATAATGGATGCTGCTGTCTCCTATACTGCTGGAGAAGGGCCGGTACATTAGGTAATGCAGGGGCTACATTTAACTGGATGGGCTTGTTAATGCGTCCCGCTGGGGAAACACCCGCCCAACGCCATCCCACCCCCTCTTATCCCCCTTTCTGCAACACACACATGCACGCACTACTTATTCACCCACCCACCCCGCCTGCTTCCTCATCCGCCACCACGCAATGCAACTTTTTCTATGAAGGCAGGAAGGAGGAGGAAGAGCTGAGGCTGCGTTTGTGGATCATGGATCAGAGCATGCTCCAAGTTGGTGTAGCGACGCCCCTCGATGGCACATGGAGGATTATATGTGTGTGTTAGTAGGGGGGTTAGGTGGCTCTTTGGTCTTCTCGTAAGGTCAGCCCAAAAATAAGAACTGCCCTAGTCATCCCAAATAACAAATAACTTCTTATGCACATTACATACCATTACCTTTGCACTACCCATACTCCCACTTGTTTTTGCACTATAACTTGCGTATTATATTTATTTTGCACATATTGTATGTATATAATTTCTTCTTCAGTGCTACAATATATTACAGTATATATTTTGTTCCATTGTATTGCCAAATTGATTGTTTTATTCTATTCTATCTGTTTAAAATATTGAATATTTGTATTGACTATGTGTGTAGTGTGGAGGGGGCTATAACTGAATTTCATTGTGCAGTCATGTATTCTATAATTGTCACATCCTGCCAGGACTTTCTCTACATGTCTGGATTTTTAGTTTAGTTCCTGTTTTATTTTGAAATGTTTTCTCCTTGTGTTTTGTTACCTTTTTACTTCCTGTGTTTTCCCGCCTTTGTTGATTACCTCATGTGTTTCACCTGTGTCTTATTTCACTCACGTGTTCAGTTTGTAATCATTCCTTGTGTATTTAAGTCATCTGCTTCGTCTGATCGGTTTACGTTGTTCCTGTGTCTCAGTCTTTTGACTTATTCCATAAATATTCTGCATTTGATCCTGTCTGCCAGCCATCTTCTGTGTTTGGAGCCACCTGCTCCACTCTCCGTGTGACAATAATGACATTTATAATGAAAATAAACTATATTACTGTGGTTCTTTTGGTAAAACCTTGGTGATCCTTTGAGTCTTTGAAATCATTGTCATAGAACTTTTATGTTAGGAGATTTAAAAGTAAGTTAATCATAATTGCAAACAGTGATGGGTCATCCTGGGTTGAATGCCAATTAGCAGTATTTATCAGCTATTAAAGAGGTCTTGCTATCAACACTTTGTTGTGTGAATTTGTGAAGCTAATTGGTTATAACAAGACTAACAGCTTCTCTACGTAGGAGATGTTTCAGATGCATTTTTCAGTCATCTGACTGAACACATACATCTACAGGCTGTGTATCTGTGCTACTGTTGAGTGAAGGAGAAGGAGAGGCACTATGACTGGTAAAGCGAGAGAGCTGGCTGATATGATGGAGAGAAGGAAGGTAGATATACTGATGGTGGTAGAGGTAAAATCAGGTATCAACAAAGTCTGGATTCATCCTGTGGGCATCAAGGATGTCTGCACCAAGTTTCATAGCAATCTTTTAAGTAGTTGTTGAGACATTTCACTAAAAGAAAACAAAAGTCTCAACCTCATGTTGCTGGTAGAATAAAGGCCAGAGCATCACCAACATCATTAAGATTCATCCTCTGAGGACCACGAAGGTCTGGAGTCTATAAATGTCAGAAACGTCGCTGCACTAAAATGTGTTTCCCTGTTTTGATTGCTTTATTCTGCATCTTCATTGCTCATCGTGTTGCACCAAAAGCTCCAAGGGATTTATATTAATGCATAAAAGAGATATTCCCTGAAAACATATGTCGAGGTGATGCAATATGCATGCGGTTGTTAGGATGCATCATGTCCGTGAGTGCTGTGCTGCAAATATTATGTTAGGATATGTGAATCAATTATGATGGATCCATAGTTTTGCATTTAAGATGCAGATTGAAGCAGGAAAGCACCAATACCATTTTTTTATTCGACAAACCCTCTCATCCAAAGCACCAGTCGGTTCAGGAATAGATTTTTAGTTGGAGTGGTCTGAGTGGGAAACAGTCTGTCCAGCCTCCAGATACTGCCATACCTCATTTGCATTTTCTTGAATCCTAAGATCAAACTTGGAAGAAATAAATACTGAGGAAAAAACACTTTTGTGTAACAACTTAATGTGATTGGGCTCCACAAAACCTTTTTATTCAACATCCAATATACTGGATGAAGTGTAGATAAAGGTCTATTAACTGCTCTGTAAAAGCTCTGTTAAGGTCTTTGGCTCTTGGTTTAAAGTCTCTCACCTGTTTTCTTAAATTAGCTTGCTTAATTAATTCTACTGTATGTGTTGCAGCAGAATAGCAGCTCAGTGATGGGTGTTTCTTACAGAAATGCTTCTTGGGAGTCATAGTTGATTTCTGCCATTTTCATGTCCACAATCTTGTACCTTGGACCCTAATAATCAAAGAAGCAGATATTTTTGTACTCATCTTTTGTACTAAAGATTTAACCAGTAAAGTTTCATGTCCATCCAAGCCTAAAAGGGCTTCAACTATTATCTAAGGTGACATTCAGACCAACATTAGCTCTCTGATAAGCCTTTAAATGAAGTAATTTGTAGCTCCAACTCAACTTCCTGCATCATATTTCATTGTCTCACCAGTACCTTAAACAACACGCCCCCACTAACGCAGCATTGTTTTAATTCAAGGGCTGTTTTCAGTCTGAATACCACCTGACATTGTCTAAGCAGAAAATGAACAAGACTTTTACGTACAGCACCCTGGATACCCAAAATATCTCCTCACTTTGCAATGTTTAAATCCTAATGGCAGCAAGAGGTAAAACCACACTGATGTTCACCAACCAGCTGGTCTGTGATGTTTTATACCCAAAACAGGAGACAGTTTCTACTTCCTATGGTGTCAACATGTGGCAGCACAATTTTACTTGAGCGCCTATAGGGCAAATTTAAGCTGATAAAATGGGTGTATTTTTACATTAAAATCTCCCCATGTGCAGATGTCTGAGGTCTCGGGGCTGCTCCACATCTTCTTGTCACTTTTCTCTATTTAAGAGGCCCTTGCTGGCCCCTCTCAGCCCTGCGTAGCCCCAGATGAAAACCATGATTGGTCCTCTGTGGGAATTTTAAAGGGCCCTCAATTAGGCGTCCATGGAAGTGCCTGTTCATTCCCACTCTGCATGCGGGTCCTCTGCTGGGGTCCTGATCCCGAGGTCTGCTCAGCTCTCTTTAACGTGGCTGCTGGACTCACCTCGCCGAGCGACGCACTTCATATGCAAAAGAGAAGGAGAGGAGGAGAGAGGCAATGAGCACGAAAAAAGGAAGAAATGAGGACGATGTGGACTGTACGAATACATCTGCATGTGTGAGAGGGAGAGACTGAGAAAACCCAGCGAGCATTTCAAGGATGATGTTGTGCCGAAAGAGACCTGTGAAGTCAATGTTGGGCCAAAATGTCTGCAAGCAAAATGACAATTATAAGTGAGAATCCATAACCGCTCTAAAGGAATTGTGTATATTTTAGGTTTCTCACTTATGTTTCTTGCTTCGTTTGGTGCTTCAGTCACAGATTTTTTTAAAATGTTGGTGCAGGCTCTCACCAGCACTCATTCAGTGACAAAATGTATCACTGAGAAACAACTGATAGCCTTCTGAAATTATGTCTTTAAAATATCAATCCTGTCTCACGTCTCCTAAAATTTGCAGTATGTACGTACATAACCAGTTTGCATAAGAAAATATGTTTTGTATAGGATGGATTAACATAATGAGGATTTGTTTATAATAGATCTGCAAACTGCATTCACTGTCACTATACTGTATTTTATTATTTTTCTTACAATAATTGTTCCTGGCAACTAAAGCATGATTGATGTTTTTATGGTTATGTTTAGGCAACACAAAGCATGTGGTTAAGGTTAGGTGAAGTATACGTCATCTTGGTTAAATGCTGAAAAAGTCAACGCTGACTTGAAACACAACACGGGACACGTTTACTTTTGAATATTTAACTAAAACCACCAAGTGTTTTTTTTTATTTTAGGGGGGAAACAACAAGGTCTGACATACAAACAAGAGAGGGAGGCACAGGGTGAGGAGAAGAGTGAGGAGGAAAGGAAGATTTAATGTGGCCTCCCCCCTTCAGTCAGCAGTTAATGACTCCTGATGGGTGAGGGAAGCAGGAGGAGAGGTGAGGGGTGAGTAGGGAGCGGCAGGTGTGACTGTCACAACCAATATAAAACACACAACTTGCACGCACACACACACACTTAAACTTCCTGCTTGCCTCCTTTTTATCCTAGCCGCCCATCCTCCTCCTCCTTTCCTCCCTCACCTTCGGTCAGCCTCCTCTCCTCTCCCTTCACCTCCCTCTCTCACACTTCCTCTCCTTTTCGCCCTGACTTCATCTTTCATCTCTCACCTCTTCCTCTCCATTTCCTACTCTCCTTTTTCCCTGCCACCACCCCCCCCGTACCTCCCTCTCTCCTCCTTCCCCCTCATCTGCAGCCTCTCTCTATCCACCCTCCGACCTGCTCATCCTCGCTTCCCCTTCTTTCATCCTCTCCTCCTCCCTCTATCCTTTTCCATCCTTGCCTCCCTTCCTCCATTGCTCTTTCCACACTTGTCATCCCGATTATGCAGATGAGTGTTTGTGGTGGGGCCCTAAAAAGCAGATTAGGGCCAGGGAGCCTCTTGATTGTGACATGGCTATTCCACAGAGGCCAGCAGGAGGGCGGCATTAGCACGTACACGTGTGTGTGTGTGCATGTGCGTGTTTGTGTTTGTGATTGTGATTCAATGTAGTCGCCCATATCCATCCCTTGTGCTTTCCCTCATTCCTAACGTGCATACATGTGTCTGTGAAGGAAGTGTGTGTGTGTGTGTGTGTGTGTGTGTGTGTATAATATGTGTGTGCATGTGGGAGTAAGCATGTGAAAGGGCAGGAGACAGAGAGATGGCTATCCACTTAGTGAAGGCCTACGTGTGTGTGTGTGTGTGCGTGTTAAGAGTCCTGGGACAGGTCTTAATGGGGAGACGTGGCAGTTGGACACAGGACAGGATGAGAGTGGCACTACCGCCTGTTATGGGATGCAAACACACACACACACACACACACACACTGTCTATTCAATATGGCACAGTCCACTGCCTGCAACATTAAATGGAACACACTTAAGCCACACTTAACATCCAGCAGAAAGTCCTCAAAATTAAACAACCAAATTCGTCATTTGACCATGTGCACTCAAGAAAGACACGTGTGAGCGTTTTCTAATCTGGCGCTCCTATCGGCAGTAATCGTCAGGACAACATCATTTGTCTGTGTTTTCCAAAACTGTTACGTATCACAAAATGGTTAAGGTCTGGTTAGCTTTAGGCACAAAAACCACTTGGTTAAATCTAGGGAAAGATCATTGTTTGGATTAAAATGATCACTTTGTTAAGGTTAGAGAAACCTTAGTTACTACTTCCTTAAAGGGAGAGTCAGGGTCAGTGTATTACCTACAGATGGGGGTCGGCACACCCCCAGTTTGGAGAAGCAGCCAGAGTACTGGCACGGAAGCTAAGCAATGTACTGCTGTGGATGTGGGCAGCAGCAAAATGTATTTTAGCCAACTAAAAAAATCAATATCAGTTTAAGTGTATGCTATATTTAGAATATTTTCACCACCTTACCTTGCTGTCAGACAGCAATTTCCTTTGGCACTACATTTTCTGAACCGCAGAACTTCCTTTTTACTACGCATGCCGCGCACTGTATTACGCCACAGATCAGCTGTTTGGGTCAGAAAGTGATGTTGCAAGGTCAGACAGCTGATCTGCGGTGTAATACAGCAGTACATTGCTGAGCTTCTGTGCCAGTACTCTGCCTGCTTCTCCAAACTGGGGGTGTGCCGACCCCCATCTGTAGGTAATACACCGACTATGGATAAGTACATCATACAACCCAACTTCAAAAAATCTGAACTATCCTTTTAAAGTAAGCCAACCTTCACCATCATGGCTACAATGATAACTACAGGGTTAAGGTTAGGTTTATCGTAGTTACATTTTTTAAAAACTGTCCCGACTTGCGGCAGAAACCGGAAACAAACAGCGGCCTTCTGTGGCAAAGTCTACTGTTTGGTTATAACCTACCATCACCCCACCACCTCCAAATGAGGAAATGAGTCTACTTTTATGTCTGAACTACACCACTGCTCCGGGTCATAATTACTACAGCAACTAGATGGCATCTGCCACTCAGACGTAACTATATGTAATTTTTGGGTGGCTGACATTACAGCCTATTGTGTCGTTGTTCTCGGGAGGATGGTCTCATAAAACCGTCCATGTTTGAAACAAATAACATGTCAGACAAACAATGGTTATTCATTTTTATACAAACTAATTACAAATTTGTCATGAGATCAGGTTTGTCTGCATCAGATTGAATGAGATGAATGTTTCTATTTTCTTACAGTTTCTAATCATCTCTGTCATTGTGCTCACATCTGTGTATTTATGAGTCTGTCCATTGGTCTATATATCTGACTGCCTGGGCATAAGTTTGTTTTCCAGCCATTTTCTCTCCTCTCTCTCTGTCTGATGCTTTTCAACCTCTCTCTGCCAGCTGCAGCGCTGCCCTACTTTCAGATGTCTGCCGTTTTTGCATTTGACAGCATGCTTAAAGAAAATGAATATTTCACTGGCAAAGAAACGAAGGCTTCCATCTGATGTGTTTATCTCTGCTCGTCAGATGGGTAACAGTGAACGAACTGCACAAACACCTTGATTCAGAATTTTCAAGAGCTCTTCTTATTTCATTTCACCAAATCACTGCAACAGAGAGAGAAAAAACTGATTTGTCAGCGATAAGATTAGAGGGGAAGTCACTGACAATGATACCGCTGAACAAAGCTTTAATTTTTCAAAAAGACTCGGCCCATTAATTTTGCAAGTGCTCGTCTCATTTTGCAGACAATGTTTAAATATTGTAGCTGTTTTAATTCAGAAGCCCTGACTGTTTCTTCACCAGCCGCGATCTTGTGCTTGAAGAAAGACGAGCAGAGGGGAGAGGCAGTTTAGTCTGTCCTTCCTCTGTGAATAAAACTGTCTTCCATCATGTCTCGTCTTCCTGACGGCTGATTCTGCGAACAAGACAGAGACAAGTAATGTATGCCATCTATCACTGCTTCTAAAGCTGTGACATGCAACTGTTTTCACAGTTAATGAAGACTACATTATACTATATATACAGCAGTAACTTTCTAAATTATATATACATCAATAGGCTGTCCATGACTCTGTCTTGTTCTTGTTTACCAAAAATCTGCTTTTAATCATGTTGGATATTTGGGATGTTGGGAAATGGCAAATCAGAAGAATGCTGGTAAAAGACAGAAGGTGTTGGATTTGGTCAAAAGGCAACAGGCCACAATGAGTGAATATTTAGACAATTCTGTAAGTGTATATGCATAAAAAAACAACAGTGAGATGATCTGACTACAAAAATATTGTGGTTTACATAATGATAAATTGCATGGAAATGCCCAAAGAAATTATAGTGGAAACTTAAGACAAAACAAAAGTCCACAAGGATGAGAGTCACATGAACCAAAAAAATAAGACAACTTCTTGTCAAGACACTGAATGTTCTCAGATTTAAAAAAAATAATTTACATTATGATCTAAGTAGCCTCTAATTCACATCACAACCTCTGGTTTATCTGTGGCACAAATGAGAGTGTTCAGTCTTGACGGCAGGATGCTTAAAAAAGGTCTTGCAGCAGATGACCTCATACTATTTATTTTATTTTCTAAAAGTCATGTCCTTAAAGGTCTCCATGTTTTACCAATGTATAGTTGCCCTTATGGATCTGAAAGAAGATAAGTGACCCCAGCAGATGTTTCAGCAAATTTGCATTCTTAATCAATCAACCTGTGTTTTTACTAGTGTGAAGGTGCTACAACAGTTCAATGTGGGAAATCAGTGTCTAAGGTACATTTAGGGAAAGTAAACAATTGAAGTGTTGAACACACCTCTGATGTTTCTTTTTTATTGCTGGTTTCCACAGATTCTGTTTTTTTTAGCACTCACCGTCTCACTGTAATGACCATTGATCTATAAACCAAGGAGGACACGCACACGCACACGCACACACACACACACACACACAGTACTTCTTCAGCACATGCAACATGAATTTGACAAAAATGGATATTTATTGTGCACCCAAACACATAAATGTTAACTCATTCACTCACAGCTGCACACACCAACAACATGTACACACACAGCTACAAATACACACACACACACACACACTCACACACTGATCTTCAAAGACTTGGTTTTGGTTTCCTACAATGAAAAATAAAGTATTCCACACACAATGCAGTATTTCTTCTCCTCAGACCTCACACTACACACCTGAGCAGCTTTCCTAAACCTGCTCAATATGTGTGTGCGTTGCTTTGAAACTTGGTGTTCTCCCATCACTCCACACTGCAGGTTTTCTCTCAGATAAAAGATTCAGCCTGACCACTCAGTCAAAAAGCTCAAAGAAACAAGCAACTGACGTTTTTACCTGAATTAGCAGCAGTCAGAAGTCATCACAGGTCAAACAGTTTTATCTGACCTGAAAAGGACCTGTGATTATCCAACCTTAACTGGATATAAACCTGTTCAGTTAAAACAAAAACTGAACCTGATTCTGAACCAAGTGGCAACTACCACAATGTGAGGCTGAAGCCATCGCAGAAGTGTCTAAATGCCATCGACAGCT
This sequence comes from Scomberomorus guttatus, assembly GCA_038419695.1. Taxonomy (NCBI): domain Eukaryota; kingdom Metazoa; phylum Chordata; class Actinopteri; order Scombriformes; family Scombridae; genus Scomberomorus; species Scomberomorus guttatus. The sequence goes on along the minus strand of CM076460.1, from coordinate 26,526,912 downwards.
GCTAGATGCTGGCTCCAACCGACTCCCATTCAAAAAGCATCAACTTCTTTCTAGAAATACTAAGTCAATATTTTTTTTCAACAAGTCAGTAAGGTCTTGATCACTAAATTTGGGCCCTCTGATAAGTGTGCCGGTGGTCATTTTGGAAATTATTGTTCCGTTCAGTAAGATCTGAAGACTTATAGTAGCTTTGATGTCTGCTGTGCGGGCTTTGACTGACAGCTGTGATTGACAGTTGGCTCACCTGCTGCTCTCCCCGGCTCCGGGACTCTGAGTCTGACTATTGTCACATTATTTTGTTAAGTTTAAACTGCAATGCAAACCCATTGGTTTGCACTGGAGCCAGTTTGGGAAATGCATCCAAAGTGCATTCACAGTTTCTTCAGGTCTAATTAACTGTAGGCACTAGTATAATATTACAGTAGAGGGAAAATTGGAATTTATTTTCCAGTTGGCAGATGGTAATATTCGTCAAACCTGAACACTCAGTGGTATATTTATAATACAAAACATACACCACAGCAAAACATTTTGCTGTGGTGTTATAGTTGAAATGTGGCAGTTAACTGTTGTCGAGTGGCCATAGTCTCCATATAAACCTTGTAGCGGAAAAAATATTTTGCACTTGCTACATCAACAACACAGGTTTTAAAAAGAGCCAAGAAGCTGATGTCACAACTGGATATTCTGCCATCTTTGTTGTATTCCCATCTTTTCAATTGTCACTGGCCGTTATAGAAGGAGCAGTGTATGAAAACCTGTGGATTACAGATGTAAGGGAGAGAGGTCAGAGTCAGTATGTTATGGTTCTTCAGGTAGAGTAGGACAGGAAAGAGTAGGGCTAATATGAAATCGTATGGTAATAAATGATAACAACAGTAAAGCAGAGAGGGTGGCCCCACAGACCACAGCCTCGGACCGTCACTCTGACCCTAATTAAACTCTATTAACCCTCGGCCATCTCTCTCACCTCCATCCTCTCTCTGCCTCTTCTGTCTATTAGCAGGCAGCCTTTGCTGAAATGAACCTGCAGTGGTGTAGCCATTTGCCGTGAATAGCAATGCGCAGCCACGTCGAGTTACCGTCTACTTTCTCATCCCATTTTAATTAACCGGTGTCCGATGTCGAGGTGAGGAGAGGAGGAGGAGGAGAATCTTAAATTCTGAGTGAAAAAGAAAAAAAGGCAGATGAGGGGGATGGAGGAGGTGTGGAAAGAAGAGGAGAAGAGGTGAGAGAGGAAGCCAGGAGTAGAGAGAAAGAGAATGAGAGAGGCGAGTGGGGTCGTCCTCCCAGCTAATTTGCTGACATGGGGGCATCGGGGAGGGCTGGCCTCCTAATAAGATTGTTTCTTGAAGGAGCAGAGCGAGCTGTGAAGGGAACAAAAGTAACTGTGCCCCGCGAATCCTGTAGCCAATTAGTCCGTATCAATAATTAAAAAGCATTGTCTGCGCAGGGGCAGGGGCAGCAGATTGAGTTTCCCTCCACCAGGCTAGATTGTTATGACAAGCAGTGCCTACATAATGATATTAGTTATTAATAATTCACCGCCGGGCCCGCGTTGCTGCAGGTGACAGGAGGCCTGCGCCACGCTCAGGCAGCCATCAGGCAGCAGGCTCGCCAATTATCAGAGGTCAGGAATCAGAAATGGAAATTGAAAATTGTTCTGGGTGGCTGTGTGTGTGTGTGTGTGTGTGTGTGTGTGTTGAATGTGAAGAGGTAAGTGTGATGATATGGAGGAGGCATCGTAGGTAACACTCAGAAATACTCAATGCGGGTGTAAGAGGTTGATAAAGTACTTAAATGATTACAGCCTGAGTTTATTGTCACAGTTTTGGCAATAATTTCATCAGTTATGATTAAATTGTACTCAAGTGCTGAGAGTGCCGAGAGCCATATTATCTAAACCACTTTATTTGGAGGTAAAACAGAGATTAAGTGTATCCAAAATGTGATAATCCCTCACTGCACAGGAAAACTGTCATTGTGCACAACTACGGCAAGCACAGTGGGTCCATATTTACCAGGAAGTCAGTTTGTAAACTTGGATGGATGCTGTTATTTCCCTTAAAGTTAAAGTAAGTAAAAGTAGCAGTACCACTCTGCACTCTCATTACTACACTGTCTTAATTTTTGTTCTTATTGTTTTGGTATTGCTGCTGTTTCAATCATACTGTTCTTAATTTGTTTAACTGTATTATATTCTGTTTTCTTCATGCTTTTCTTTTGTGCATTGGATAGAAAGGAGCAACAATTAACTGTATACTAACCTTATGTGTATGTATATCAGTGTTGGGCAAGTTAATTGAAAATAGTAATTAATTATAATTACACATTACTAAGCAGGAAAAGTAATGTTACATTTGCTCGTTACTTTACTTTCATTACTCAGCAGTGAGCTCTGTCAGAGTTGCTTTAAAACAACTCAAAATCCTCCACACCCACATGTTGCATCTTTTGTATTTAGCACATGTAGAAATAGAAAATTAGACGTTTGTAGTTAAAAAAGCAGGCAGGATACAGTCTGGAAGGATTTACTGACCATCCAACAGCTAATGTTAATGTGTATATTTGGGGGATATACGTGTACTGTACATGCTTTAAGATCAGTTCAAGGATTTCAGTTTCCACAGTTTTCATGAAATGCTTTCAAAACTCGTCACTGGTCACTGTTTGACCTCAATCTACAAAGAAACAAGTTGTAGCCATCAGATAAATGTAGCAGAAAATCCTGAAGTTAAATAACAATAGTAATATTAGTAATATAAGTAATAATAGTAATATTTGAGTAAATGTACTTAATACTACACCTCTAATGTGTGTGTGTTCTGGCTCTCAGAATGTGGGTTGAGATGATTGACAGGGAGGTCGAAGCCTCACTGGCTTATCAACAACTACAACATCTGTGCTGCTGAGGAGGGCACAACAAAGACGAAAGATGCTGAATGGTACAGTGTGTGTGTGTGTGTGTGTGTGTGTGTGTTTGTGTGTGTGTTTAGGGTGTAGTGCATTTGGTGCAGAACAGAAAAAGACAGATGTGTTGACCATGTGTGCCAAACCACCACACACACACACCACATGCCTGTCTTCGTCTCCTGTCCCAGCAGGCCTTGCTGCGGGCCGACAGAGTGGACACAGCCTGCAGCTGGGTCTGTCTTCTGGGTCCCATGGGCGAGCTGCGCATCCAGGCCCCCTGTCACAGCAACAGATGCTGGGATGACGGGGTCCCTGAGGTTCCTTTGCAGAAGCTCCACATCTGGCCCCAGCGGAGAGTGTTTTTCTTATTGTCTCTTGTCATCTTTTTTATTTTCCATTTTAAACCGATTTTTTTTACTGTAAGACAAGCATAAATGTGAAGGTAAATACATTAATAAAAAAATGAAAAGAGGATGTTTTTTTCCTTCATCCTTGTCTTTCTGTCCCCCTTCTTGAAGCAAATCTACCAACACAAAGATTCATACACAACGACAGAAAAACACGAGGAGAGCAGAGAATAAAATAAGAGATGAGAGAAAAAAGATGAGGACAGCAGGAGCAAGGGGGAAAAGACAAAGAGGAGAGGGCAGAGCTGCTGAGTGAAGAGTGGAAATCATAAAAGAGGCGTCAGTCAGTCAGGGTTTCATTCTGTCTATGTCGAGCCGGAGAAGGACAGCTGAGCTCAGAGGAAATCACTTTAATGTGAGACGAAGATCCATCGTTCTGTTTCCCCGCTGATTAATCTGACAGGTCGCAGACGCTCGACAGAAGAGAAACTCACTGCTGTTGCCTGGAAAGATATTTTGTTTCAACAACCACACTTTAATAAAATAAAAGAACAAAAACAACTGTAGTTAGTTAAGACATTTTTCCATCGTGCTTCAAGTACAGAAACAGCATCTTTTCTTTGTAAGAAAAAAAAAACATTTTCCAATTTATACAACGTCACACTTCCGCTAACCAATAGCTGTTAAATTGCACACGGGGTCTCCAGCAGCTTCTTATTAGCTAAGACTATGAATTACCCAAAATATTTCATATGTCATCTGTTTTTTAAAACCAATTTGTCTCTTTTTTTTTCTTTTTTGAATACCCATGTAGGTTCACATTCAAAGTTTTCTGCACATCCATTTGGCTTCTGCAAAAACCAGAGTTGGGATTATTATTTGTTTAAAGTACCAGATTACTTCTATTCCTACTCACACTGACTGGTGTGGTTACTGCTGCCAGGCAGTGATATGTGAATATATTTTCAGGATCCTCTCTCACAGTAGCCCTCCTGTTGAGATCAGGGGGACTAACAGTTCAAATGTTGGTGAATGCAGATGAAGATTTTTGATGAACTTTTTAAATTCAGAATGTAATTTAAAATATTTCTAAATATTTTTTTAACTGGTTTCTGCAATATCTCAGAATATTTCTTGAAAATGTGTTAGTGGGAAATGTATATGACTTGATATGTTTTCAGTCAGCGCTTCTTCTTTCAAACATTGGGGGGTTGTAGCTGAGTGTGAGTATGAAAGCTGATGAGTTTAGGATTTACATTTCTGACCTCCCTGCATCTCAAACTTCAAACCAGTCAGAACAACCATGAGTACATCAAACATAAATTATGCTTTTCAATTTGACTCTGGATAGAATGTTAACATGATCATCCTGTACTTTGAGATCATTGACAGAAATATGAATGGAGGAGACATTGATCTGCAAATGTTTTCACAATCAGGGAGAAAGTCTTGTAGTTTGCTACCTGTCTCAGTGCCTTATTTGCCTTGATTTGATTTGATTTGGATCTGTTTTAGCCCATTGGCTAATCCTCCAAGAGTCCACATTAAATAAAAACATTGAAGCATACAATATTGCTAACTGCTCACATGCTCTACTACTGTGGGCCATCCCATTATAATATGTAGTTCATTCAACCTTAGAATGAAATACTCATTAAAGTAAGTAGAGATGAAACACGGACATCAGAGGATCAACAGTATGACTGCAATCCATCAGAAGAAGACAACAGGCAGCGAGGCCATAGTCTTCATGATGCTTTGTTGTGGTGATGACAGAGTGACTGCAGCCACCAACATCAAGTCGTTTGCACTTCCTTATTCACTTTAAAGCCTCCTCCAAGACACTAGCTAATCAGGAATGACCTCAGCGTCTCCCAAAAGCAGTCCGACACAACTTAGCATAACAGTTAATAATACATAGAGCCATCAGAGGCGAAATTGTATTCTTTCTGCCGGACGGAGGAATGAATAACTCCAACTGAAGTGTGACTCAGATCATCTGATTGACATTTAACCCTGTCATCTTGAAGCACTGAGGGGTAATCAATAAATTAGTGACACGGCATCAGATCTGTGTGTTTTAATTGCTGAGCTGTGCATTATTTATCTATCTGAAGTAGACAAGCAGTGAACGGACTCCAGGCGTTGATTACCGAGCTAAAGACTGATCACAGTGAATTGGAGATCGGTCTCTCTGAAGCGCGGCAGCCAGACAAGAGCGGCTCCACATACAGACATGATGCAGGGAAGAAAATAACACACTGTGACTTGTGAGCTGGTTTGGCTTGTTTGGCTTTAAATTTTGTGGTTTGTACACTTCTCTTGTTTCTTATATATTGTCTTCTCTGTCTCCTTTTGTTTAAAATGATATTTTGGGGCATTTTATGCCTTAATTGGATAGCCAACAGTAGGGAGATGACTAGAAATGAAAGAAGAAAGAGGAGGAGGGAGTGACATGCAACAAAAGTCCACAGCTGGATCCAAACCGGCCATGGGTTACCCTCCTCTGTATCCTTTACTGTATCATAGGTCCTCTTTTATTTACAGTTTTTATGCATTTTTTTTCTTGGGAGTTGGTGGACATCACACCTGAGGAAAAAGGAGACTAGATGTTGGATTTTCTTTTAAATGCACTGCAAACTGTAAATGTAAGTGTTCCGAAACTGGATTTCTGTTGACTTTGAAAAACACCACCCAGGGTGGGTGGTGTTTGGTTATGATCGACCAATTGTGATGCTTCAGTGCATTTTCTGATCTGAAGCCCCCATCAGCACAATAATATTGCTGTTTTATGATCTGACCATGATATGATTAAGATCTGATTAGTTTTAGGCACAAAAACACCTTGGTTATGGTAAAGAGAGATCATGGTTTGGGTTAAAATAACTTCTTGGTTAAAGTTAAATAAATGCTCTCGTTTTTCTTGGGAAGGCATTCTCTAAAGCTGTTTAAAGTTGCTCATACTGTAAACACAGCTGGATATGAGCTTCATCTGGGAAATGTTGTTTTTCTGGGTAACCTGGAGCGTGGAAGACTTTCACATGCAGCACCAGCAAAAAGAGAAATGGGTGTTCATAATTTTGTTATAACGCTGATCTTAACCCAGGTTTGGTCTGTGGGGGAGACACTTCAGTCCATCTCTGTAGTGATGTTTCCCAAGGTGCAGCCTGCAAAGTGATGCAAACAGAGGCTTTGACTTGCTTAAAGAGCCTTCTGGGTATAAAGTATAAATAATGTAACTTTGAGAGAGAGACGGAGTATTTTGCACCGTTCTCTCCCCTCAGCACACTCGCTGTACAACCACAACTCCCTCGTACAGGTTTCCTCCATCTGCCGGACCCACCTACGGAAATCCTTTGTAGACCCCTCCCCTCCACTCCACCGCAATGTTTGCATGAGTTTATATATTTGTTTTTGGCTGTGATTTGCTGGCCCATTAAAAAAGAATAAGAGCTTATGACATATTCAAAGAGGGCATGTCTGGAGTATAAAGTCTAGGGAAGCTATGATTCATTAATGGAGCCATGAATAGATAACTCACTGTTGTATGATATCATACTCACTGTTGAATTCACGGTGACATTCACATATTTTCCTGTTCAAAGAATCAGGATACCATTTCAAACAGTATATGAAAGGATTATATGAGGTTTTTAAACTATTTATAAGCACATAGCAGGGCTATTACATTTATGTGGTGTTTCATATGTTAAGATTCTGTTTCATGTCAAGTTTTTACTTTAAATAATTAAGATGCTGATTACAAAGATTATACTGTATGTGTGAATGGTAAACAAGCTTCGTCATTCATTCATCCCTCTTCATTCATTCATGATCTTAGATATTAGCTATTTATAGGCAGTTTGGTGAATATCGTGGCAAATGGTAAACGGTTGTATTTATGTAGCGTTTTAATCCAAAGGCTTTACAGTTTGAATTCAGTCACCCATTCACAAATAAACACACACACACACTGATGGCAGCGAGCCTCTATGTAAGATGCTGGCCTGACCATCCGGAGCAATTTGGTGTTCATTATCTTGCCCAAGGACACTTCGACATGTGGACAGGAGGAGCTGAGGATCGAACTGCCAACCCTGTGATTAGAACACAGGTTTATTATAAAGTACATAATTACACTTACAAAATGTGACATGGTAAATTTTTACAGATGAAGATATGGATTGTTGAGTGTCAGTTCAGTTTAAAAATGTCTATTTTTAATGCATAAACAGTCAAAATAGCTTTAAAAATTCTATCATGTGGATCAACTGATACACCAGCATCATATAGTTCTGATCACAACTGCTTATTTTCTGTATATTTACAGTAAGTCTGTTTATTTGACCTCTAAAATAACTAAATTGTCTTACTCCAATTGTGCCTTTGTGTCTGCATTTCTGTTTCCTGTAATCTAAACTCTGATTGTATGACATGGCCAAAAAATGTCTAGCAGCCTCTTTTTTCAATGGATGAGATGATCTATACTATTGAGAAGCTCTATACTTACTCTCAAAAAGTAAAAACTAGTTCTCTCCATGGCACAGTTTGTTGCCTCCTGGGCTGGCATAAAGTTTCACTACTTTCCAGTTGAATCCTGGAAAGTGTCAGTACTTCTCTGTAGCCTTGTGTCCCTGCAGCCTCTGTAGTCATACTTCCTTGTACCCAAAACCTGTGTGTGCCAGATTACCAAGTCCAGTGTTTATCAAGCTCAACAGCCTGCCAAGCCTTCAGGTAATTGGTTGGAGACTTATCATCATACAGGCTTACATAAACTTATGAACCTTGTTCCCCTCAGCGGGCTCATTTTCTAGTCTCTCTCAGCCCAGAAACATACAGTAGGAATTCCTGGTTCATATTGGACAATTCTGCTACTCACAATTCATGTCCAATGTAGGAAGAAATGTGTCCTTTATGTAGCAAATCAGAACATAACAGTGTGGAGGTCAGGGTGCTGGTTGGACATGTAGCACAACTTACTTGGATGCTGGAGACTGAAGTTTGCATCCTGTCACACACCTGCAATTAATGTTCACTTTTTAAAAAACTGAACCAAGAACTTTGCTTTAGCTTTAGCTGCCTAACCATACCTTAACCATAGTGTATTTGCCATAACCAATATTCCCAGCTCTTTCTAGGACTTCAGCCTACGCTATCTGCAACCCTGAACCTACACTCTCTGCCATGGAGTCCCTTCTAAGCCCTGTCCAGCACCCGCTCGTCTATTTCAGGTCATCCTGTGGATCTGTGTAGCTTTCATTGCCTTTTTCAGTGGTCATGTCTGTTTTCCCCAAACCATCTGTGTGTTACTTATACATCTGAGCAGCTGCTCCTCCTCCTATCTGTTGCCTCCTGGCCTCTCTCATAAGCACTTCTGCCTGTCTCACCTGCTGTATTCATCATAATGAAGGAATATTTGGCCTAATGAAATAGTCTGACCCTTTTTTGACATTGCAGTTCTGTGGCATGGAAGTACAACACGCTGCATGACGCTTTGGCTACAGAGACAATATATTGTTATCATGATTAATTCATTGTCTTTTTTTCATTTTTGTGGGATTTGTTGATAATAATTAATGGATAAAATCATTTGATTTCCTTTCAACCTCTGCAGGTAGAGCCATGGAAGCACTTTTTGGTGCATACATTAGTGAACTATCAAACTATTTGCAAAGAATATGATATGAATAACAAATATGAATGACATTCACTCATTATTATAAGCTTATGACAACATTTAGAGAACAATGGATGCTTTTTATTCTCATTGTAAATAACATAAAATGTTGAACCATGTGTGTTTGTCTGCTGTTCAATAAGTTTTGCAAAATTAACCACGCGCATTCTTTCATCCTTCAGCTGAAAATAACACTGGCTACTGCACACACTGTTCTTATCTTGGAAGTTGCATAAGCTTTGTTATGAAATCAGTGGGGGGAGCCAACTTCAAGCTCATCTCACTAACACAAAGAACTCCCTTCACCCGGGATGCTCAAAGAGCAGAAACAAGCACAAAGATTTCAGTCGACAAGTGATGCCCTTCATCTTCAGCTAATAACACAGATAAAACTATTCCGGCTGTTGTTGTTGTTGTTGTTGCTTTGGTGTGAATCGCTCTGCACTTCTTGGCTCTGTTGTGCTTCAATAATTTCAGCAGACTATTTGGCTTTGCGGTGCTCTTTTCTATTCTCTTCCATTCTGCTCTGTTCTGTTTCTGCCTCCATACAGTCAACAGCTGGACTTTTCTCTGCAGATCCCGACTGGCCCGGCTCTGCAGCACCACAGCCTCGCCTAATTGCTGTGGACTCTCTCCTCACCAGCCTGCTTCTGTCTTGAAAAAAAGACTATGTTTGTAGCTGGCTGTTCAGCTTTTATCTATATTTTAAGCCACACACAAGGTGTAGAGTCAGCCTGGAGCTTGTTACAGGGGCCCGCGGCTGCATAATTCATGAGAAGGAGCCGCTTGCTGCAGCGGCTAAATAAAAGATCTGCCAGCGGTGGACGGCAGGACAGAGGAGCACACTGTACCTGCCCTGCCACCTGTGTGTAAGTGCAGGTGTGTTTCTGTTTGGGGTGTGTTTTTTTTTTTTGTTTTTTTTTTTCTGTGTGCCCCTGAGGTAAGATCAATACAGGCGTGTATGACATACACAGAAGTGTACACACTTCACGAACACTCACATTCCTCAGTGCACTGCGGTTGAGTGATGGTGGCTGATCTGTCCATTAAAGCCCCTGTTGTGTCGTTACACTGAGGAGATGTCCCCACTGAGATCCAGGATGAGATGTCATCATGTGATGTCTCATCTTCGTTGTATCAACCCTGCCGTCTCCTCTACCTCTCCTCACATATTCTTCTTCCCCTGCCTCAGAAAAGTACATTTTCATTCGGATGTGCAGTGTTTATAATGCAATTGTACAACACGATAGTGAAATTAGGTACTTTTCTTTGAGGAAGCAGCACCACAAGTGTGTTTGTAATAAATGATAGCTACCGAGGCTGAACAGAGACTATAGAAATTCAGCTTTCAGTAACAAAATCTATAAAGAACAAGAGCTGTCATAGTTATGATAATTAAAATTATGAGCTGTCCTGCTCAGGCAGGTTGCAGTCTCTTTGACACAGTGTTGAAGAAATATGGCTCCACACATTGTCTTTGTCAGTCTTCAATTCCCAAATCAGGGGAGTGAATTGACTTTAGAGACATAAACCCCCCATTTTATCCAAAATCCAAAAGTTAATTGATTTTTTCCATTAAGCTCAACATTCAATGTTACCACAAAATGCTCAGTGTCAGAACTTGAAGCTCGGTAACTGCATGTTTTCATATTTCTTAGGACACATAATTGACATTTCTCCTAAAGTTTTCTGTCGACAGTCTTGCACCTTTTAGTATTCATCAACTATTTATACTGACAATTTAACAGGCAAAAATGCTCCAACTGCCATCATCACCGTCACCTCACATTGTCTACAACACTTTTACATGTGGAAACCAGGCCACCTGATATAATCCTCTTCTCCTCGCTTCTACTAGAAATTTATGAACTGTAGTCCCATCCTATGATCATCTTGGGGCTTAATAATGCACTCAGTCATTGTGAATGATTGGCTGGATGGTACGCTCACAATTCTGTTCAATAAGGGTAATTACATATATTATAGACGCTGCAATTTATATTTAGAGCAGTAATATTTGTAGAGCAGTAAAAATAGTGCAAATGTGGGATAAACTTATTACAGTAGCCAAAATTGCGAACATCCAATGAAAAGTAAATTTATAGAGCGAGAGGTGCAACAGTTGAACAACCTTCAGCTAAATTATAAGAAATAAGGAGTGCAAAACAACCATCAGTACTTTTACTCATAGGGGCAATTTTAATCTGAAACTATTCACTTTACAGTGTTTGAGTAAAAGTGGTAATTTCATTCCATCCAAGTGCTAACTGCTCATACTGTAGCAGGTCAGGGCTGATTGTAAGAGATTAAATAGTAAAAATGTCAGGAGACGAGGCTGGCTGTGAGCGGTGAGAGGCATGAAACCGCATATGGAAGATGGCAGCTGTAAATTGGACGGTGCAGACAGTGGAGTCTAGCTGCTGTACAAAATGCATGAACCCACAGCAGAGTGGCTGTTCCTTGTGTATTTTTCTTCTGTTCAGCCTCTCATCTGTCTCTCTTCCTCCTTCTATCTTCAGTTTTTTTTCTCTTCTTCCACAACAGGGCTCCCCGCCACATTCCTCCTCTTGAACAGCGCAAACAATTCTCTCATTCTCTTTGTCTTGTCTCCCGTGTTTTCTCTCTCCTTAGCAGATCCTCAGGAGTGATGCATGCCAGGTGGCTGCAGCTGCATTCTTGAATGGGAGCTGTGGGAACAGTGGATGAAGGGCAGGTCTGTCGGGAGGGACGAGGAGGCGGTTTGAGGAAGGGTAAGGTGGGAGGAGAGACGGCACGTGGAGGCACATGCAGCGGCGGCGGCATGGGAGAAGGCCTGATGCCTCGGATGCAGACGGGGTGAGATGAGGAGGAGGAGGCGGTGAAGGAAGAGGCGTGCGGGTTGATCCCACTAAAAGCCTAGGTTCTTTCAGCAGGCTCAAATTATTACCAGCGTGCGAGGAACAAGGGCTCTGCTTGGGGGTGAGCCACCCAGGAGAGTGCCTAGCCTCGGGGCGATTTTCAGAAGAAAGTAACATGGGAGAAAAATAAGAGGAGGTGGGAGCACAAGGAGGAAGGAGGGAAGAAGCAGTGGATCGAGGGTTTTGGAGCTGTTGTTGAGAAAAGTTAAGGGGATTGTTATTCTCTTCTGTTTTCCCGTCTCGCTGAACGCCCGCCTCCCTTCCTCCTTGGCCCTGCATTCGTCCTCTGAAGCCTTTCATGCTCTGCGCTACACTGTTCTCCACTCAGGCCTTTCTCTTTCTCTCTTTCTCTTTTCTTACTATCAATCCTCCCATGCTCAGCTCTGTTTTTTTATCGACAAGGCCATCTGGAGACATCAGTTAATATGGTAACAAAGCTCTTTAGGCAGACAGATCGCTCCTCGGACTGGCGAAGGGCTCCCTCCCTCCTCCAGGCATCTTTTTCATTCACCTACTCCTCCTTCTCTCTCCCTGCCTTCTTCTATCTATTCATGATTGATTGAGCTCTACAGGCCAGCCAAGTTTACTGGTGTTGAGGTCTCTGTTTCTGTTTCTTTCTTTCTCTATCTTTTCTGTAAACTGTCACTGTTTTAGAACTGTAGGTTTTTCTCTTGCTGCTTTTCTCTGACTCTGGCCACAGATGCACAGAAAGATATGAATGCAATCGTATGTGGACACCCGAACATTACACCCATGTGTCATTGTTAAAAATCGTATTTCAAAACCACGGGTGTTATGCTATATCAGCCTCCACTCTTCTGGGAAAGCTTTCCACAAGAGCATTAGTGAGGTCAGGCACTGATTTTGGGCTATACGGTCGGCGTTCCTGTTCATCCCAAAGTTGTTGGATGGGCTTGAGTATATGTGCAGGGGTGTCTACATACTTTTGGCCATGCAGTCTCTCTATCAGTGGTTTCATGATCTCAGTGTTGTATCCTTTTGTGCTTAAACACATTCTCTTTACAAATACTTTATTTAAAGGGGTTACTTAGAACAAAAATATAAAATATTCACCAAAAACAATGGCAGGAATTCTCTGACAATATTAATGTTGCATAGCTTCACAAAGTGGAGAAATAAAAAGTTTTTCATTTCCTGAGCAAAGACTATAATGATTTGCTGCTGTGGTTGAGGTTTGATGATTGGCAAGATATCTGAGAACTTTGGTGGAAAGTTAAGCAACTGACCATCATGGGCATTGCCTGGTCTGGGCATTCGGTCCGTAGCCTCAACGATTTTTTCTTTAGCCCCAAATAATTCTCCTCTTTGAGCGGTTTGTCACTAAAGAAGACAGCAGTGTTGTAATTTTGTATTTTCAGTGAATGGAGGCAAGGCCAATCAGAGAGGAATTACAGGAAAATACATGGAAATATTCATGTCTTATTGGCTGACAGGTCTCTGTCAATTCTTCAATTGATGGGGTTACTATGCCAAACGATAGCTCACACAGTCAGTCAGTGTGAGGAAAAAATGGATATATGAAGATTTTTTACTGTTAAAGGGTTTGAATCTGAAGCGGCGGCACAAACATCCTCTCATGCTGAGCCAGGAAAACAAGGTGCGTAAATGTCTGTATGAGGTCCAAGTTACGTGAACATGATATGAGCATAAATTATATACAGCTGCGGTACTTTGCGTTGCACTGTAGCCAGCTAAACCGTTAGCAATGATAGCTTCGTTGTGCCTCCCCTTGGCTAGCAGCACCAGACTAACCCTCGCGTTAGATAGCCAAAAAGTTTTATATTTTATCGGTCTGGTAGTCCTACAAACAGTGATAACACTGGAGGCAAGTTTTATGACCAATCCAACTTTTTTTTCTGATCATGTCATATATTGACAGCGAAGCTACCACAGCTTCCATAAAACAAAACTTTAGGCTACTAGCTGAGCTGATAACGTTAGTCAGCTTAAAAAGTTGGCTGTTTCCCTTCTTATATTGCAGCCTGGACAAGTTGGGTAACAATACTGAAGTAGGCAAAAGTTAACCAGCTAATATAATTTTAAAAAGACAGAATTTAGTCATTGTCTTCATTTTTCCACAGGTAACAATATTTTCTCATGTTTTACTACCTGTACCATTGAGGTGGGAATTGTTGTTCATATGAAGTACGTCCATCAGCAAAGATTCTGCAACCAAATTATGAAAGTTTACTCAGTCACCTTGGGTAGTTAGCCGTTTTCAACTCTCATTTGTGTATTATGGGTTTGGAGGATTTTCCATCATGTAAGCATAGTAATAATGGTAGCAGGTATCTGATGACATTATATATTGTTTTTGATGTGGATTCAGGAAGCATTTCTTAACATTGCAAGATACGGTATTTGGGAACATTTTCAGTTTTTCTCTTTTACTGCACGTGAATGAATAAAATCATGTAGTGTCTGTTGTCATGTCATTTGATGCAGATCTGAAATTTCCTAAAGGATTGTGCAGCTTTGGCAGATGCTATAATATATTATCTCACTCTTGTAAGATGTTATATGGGAAATATTACTGTGCAATATATTCTCTGTAGTATTGCTTAAGTGGCTTGATGTAGAATTGATAAATGAATTTAAGAAGAATTAGACAGTAATACGATGTAGGGTTATATCAGGTTGGTTTGGCTGGTTGGATTTATTTAGTCATAAAACAACATACACATAACACACTTATCAAAATATTCACCAGGCACAGATTCAATCTGACATGAAACATGGCCATGCAGAAACACAACATGCATGCATAAAATTGAAGCATGACATGGGATAAAAACACTAAAAGGGCCTGGCTGCCTTAAATCATGATAACAACAGCAAGTTGATAGGCGGAGGGTCTAACAATTGGTTGCAATATGGGAAATGTAGGATGCAACTTAACTCATATTAGGGACTAAGAAAGGATATATTGGTCTCTGCTGCATTAATTGGCCATTTTTAAATATGTCCCCCCACTCTGGAGTACCTCTGTAAGAACCTGCAAGAAATACATTTTTAGCTGTTTTTTTCAACCAAATTCTGTGTCCCTCTTGCTCCTCTTCCATCGTCTTAAAAACATTACCCTTTCCTGAGCCATAAATGTCCTGCTTGTTATCTTATCCCTTAAGCCCAGGCCCGAACCCTAAACTAACCCCTGGAAGAAGTGACAAGTTGCTGAAACTGCCTCACTCCATAAAAAACATCCTCATTCCAAAGAGATAAAACTCAACCAAGGACAAGAACACACTCACTAACGCACTTACCGCTCTTAACCACACCCTCTCTCTCTCTCTTAGTGATGTTAGGCCCACGGGCCACGGCGCACTGTGACTGATATGCGTTCTGACATGTCAAACAGGGAGGCAGTGCGGTGCTGCCCGTGGCAACCAGCAGAAACATGCTAATAGCGAGGTGCATTAGTGCACTCACAGATGGCGCCGCTAATCAGAGAGGACATTCGCCCCACTCTGACTCTCTGGCAGTGAGAGTGGCTCCTCCATCACTCTCTCAACAACTCCCCCACCCACACACACTCTTACTTACCTCGGTCATCTACACCTTTAAGCTTGTCCCAAACCACAGCCCACCTTTAAGCTTGTCATAACCCCTGTTCACCTAGGAGCAGTGAACAGGAGAGTCACAATACACAAGTTTTGTTTTGTGATGTCACTTGAATAATGTAATTACTGGATATTTTTCTTAAAGCTGCATTGAGTTAATATTGACCACAAGAGGGCAGAAATAATTCAAAACAAGCAGACATAGCTTTGCCTTATAAAGTTGTTCTAGCTAACCTGCTAGCAAACAATTGTTTATTTACATGTTTATGGCCACCTGATGAATGTAAGTCCAATATTTGCTCAACTTTTAGCTCTGTTTTGGTCTCTGTCAACTCCATAGAAAAAAAAAACCTGCTAGATGTTTTTTCTTTACCAGCTAGTCGCTAACTGTGTCTGTCTGGGCAGGTATCGTCTTTGAGACTCAAACATACAGTCTGTGTGTAGCTGTCAAATTAAAAGGAGTGTTGATTCTCAGTGGTTTCACCACTACAAACAACCCTTCCACATTTCATAGAACCATTTGCTCGGTGCAGAGTTCAAATTTGTTTAACTTTGACCTGTGAATTTCAGTAAAACAAGAAAAAGATTCATGCCTAATTATGTTTCATTCAGCAGACAGTGATATCAACAATAATATTCAGACGGGTGTGTGGAACTGGTATTTTAGGTTAGAGAAGCAAGCAAAGTCGGTGGGGTAAAAAGTGGATCATTTAAACATTTACGTGTGCAGCACAATTTCATCATGGTTGAATAAAGAAAAAATGCTATAGCCTCCTCTATTTGAACTAAAAGGTTTCTCTGCTGTTTACTGAAATCAGGAATAACAACAATGTTGAGGATTATCATTTGGACATCATCAGCTTTATTGCATTTTTTGAAAGCTTCTGCACTGTGGTCAGCAGTGTAAGATAATTGTTGTAGTGTATGAATATGAAGCAAGACATTGCTAAAAATGCAAGTGCATGAATGCATAGTCAGCAAATCTTCACTGGATAAAAAGGGTTAAGGGAAGATCCTTGAGCGGCTAGTGCAGCTCCCACAGTACACTGCAAAAAATGTATGTCTGAAGTAATTTATTTCAGAATTCAGTGTTAGCCTTTTTTAGGAGAAAATATTGAATAAATTGCTCCTTTCCTCATTGCTGTGTGGAACGTAGAGAACATAGCAAATCTCTTAATGTGATATAAGTTGCTGAAATGAGCAGAAACTCCAGTCACGCTGAAATTGTCCTTTAAAGTGGACATTTTTGCAGTGATTGGCCCCCACTCCATTCCATTAGTGACCATCATGAATATGCTAGCATGTATTAAGCTAATAAAAGCGATTAATATTAAATCTGCCATAATATACACACCCTACATTCTTAATGTGAACTCCCTGCCTGTCAGTGTACACTTGCTGTATTATACAGAATTTTAAGATGGCCAGCACAACCATGATTGTGGTTTAAAAACACGGCACAAAAATAAACCTAAATATTTTAATATATTCTCACATGGAATTCGTATTCCAAACATACATACAAAAGAAAGCCACATACTTTTATGTTGTCACTGTATTGGTGGTTTAAAGGGGCCCCAGATCTTATTATATTTTGCTCTAGAGCCAGTTTATTATGAGTTTTCTTGGCTGTATTGATGTCATTTTATCCACAGTTTGAAAACAGGCAGATGTATTTTCAAGATAAATGGCCTAAACATGAGAGTTTTCTGTACATTAAAACATATAATTAAGCAGCATATGAACAGCCAAAAAGAACCAATTTGTCTCTGTCATGAATGTGAGAAAGCCAGTGGAAGATGCCCTCCTGGTGGAGCCAAAATGGTTAAATACATTAAAGATAAGAAAGTGTTCATGTGTGTACCTGCCTGTAAATGTAAGGAAACTATCCTTCTAAGAAAAATGTATCAGTTGTTCCAGCAAATGCTCAGAAACAACATACAGTATGTTCATTGACAAAGACCTCGCCAGTGTTGGATCAACAAAATGTTGGACTTTGACGTGAGAGACCACTGTTTCCTACTGACAGCCAGCTGTCGCTGCTTTAATCATTACCTTGATGATTCCCTACCCTTGAGTAGTTTTTTTTTGCCAAAATCTAATCAAACTTTAACCATATCAGTGTCAGATCATATGAAATGCTTTATTGTTCTAACAGTGATTTCTAACAGTTTTGGTTTTTGTCATCCCACCAATTGGGGCGACTGCAGAGAAGTTACAAACTTTGCATTTTATAGTTTAATTAGGCGGACTTGTGTGTGAGGCAGGTGTTTGCCACGAAAGAGCATGCGTGCCCCAGCAGCCTCTGCTGGATTAAGAATGTGATTAACTCTGGTTAAAGGATTATGCTGGTTTATTATAACTCATGTAACAATAACATTGTACTCACCAAAGTCATTGCTGAGAGCTGGGAACATGCCAAAGGGACTTATTTTATAACCGACAGAAATGGTGGCCAAAAATAAGCTCTTGGTGTAATAAACTTACCCTTCAAAATCTACCAAATGCCGTGAATGTTCCAGGTTATCTTGTGTGATCATAAATAATAAAGCCTTGAACTCTTCTCCAACTCGCACCGTCAAACCCCCGTTCATGCCACGCTGACAGACAGCTGCACCACATGTGGAAGTGGATGAAATCTTTGTGATCACACTAATTCAAAAGCTCCTGGACCAGGCAAAGGATATTATTTTTTACCAAAGGAACGAGTCAAACGGACTCCTTCGGCTCTGTTATACACACACGCTGGTTTGATGTTCAGGACATAAATCAAAGACTTATCATTCTATTTGATTTTATCCATCAACCATGGGGATATTATTAAGAGCTATCAAAGAGCCCCAATTGAAACCTTTTTGCTCCATGAGAAACATGAGCCCTCTCCCCCCTCCTATCCGTTCAGTCCTGCTTAGGGGAATGAAAAAAAAGAATTTCATTAAAAAAGAGGGGGGAAAGAATATTATTAACACCAAGCGAGGCTGATTAAACTTTAATTGCGAGCCAACGGTCTTCGGGCTCCCTCAAACAGTGGCCTCAACAGGTCTTAATCTCTCGTGACTGACCAAACAAATGCCTCGATTGAAATGAAACTCAGGCAGAAACAGGAGAAAAAAAATATTGACTCCTTCCATGCCCCTGCGTGAGGAATCAAAGCCACTGACTTTATTTGGAATCAATAGGTTTCCACGTCTTTTTTGTTTGGGGTCATGGTGATTCAGACGGGTGATTACAGAGTTAGTCCGTCCTTCAGATCATTTATAGCCAGTGTGCTCATTAAGCACATCCCAGTGTTAATGTTCTCATCAGAACTCATCAATCCATTATTTATGGCTCTAAAGGAATACAAAGGGGCAAGGGAGTCTGGATCTTCATGCTCCAGATCAATGGAGCCTGCTGTCTACTTCCACTCCTGCAACTCCTCTTCATATGTCCCCTCCAACCATCCAGCCCCCCTTTCCTATTTTTTCTCCATTTCCTCCTGTTTCCTGTTCTTACTTCCGCTTCTCTTCCTCATCTTCACTTTTCATCTATATTGTCGACCTCAGTCTTCTTTTCATCCTTCACCACATCCTTGCACCTCCTTCACCATCATGTTCCTCCTCCTTCTGTCCTCATGTCCTCTCCTCCCTTGTCCAACCTCTGCTTTGTCCACCGTGTCTCCTCCTGCTTCTGCATTCCTCTTCCCCCCTCCTCTGTATCCTCCTCCATGTTTTTCTCTCTTCCCCTTCTCCTGCACCTCCTTTCCCATTTAGTCTTCCTCCCTCACCACCTTTCCCTCCTTCTTTTCTTTCTCTTTTTCCTGCAACTCCGTTTCCATTTTCTTCCTCTTCTTGTTTATCATATGCTACATCTTCCTCCTCCTTCACTTCCACAACTTTTTTCGCGTCTCTCCTCTTTTTCTCTTCTTCCTCCTAGACCTTGTCCTCCCTTTCCCACCTCCTCCTTTCCTTTTTTCCCACAACCTTTTCTTGTCATGTCTGCAAAGTCTTTCTCCCTATACGTACCTCCTCCTTCCAATTATTTTGTCTGTCCTCCTTGTTAAACTCCTTCAACTCTTTCACCTCCTCCACCTCCACCTTCTCCTGCCCACCTCTTCTTCCCCTGCCTTATCTTCATCACATCTTCTCCTCCTCATCTTCCTCCATCTCTAACAAGTCCTCTTCCTCTTCTCTTTTTTAACTCCACTTCATCCACAACTTCTTGTGCATCATCTTTCTCCACTTTTCCAATTTACTTGTCCTCTCCATCTTTTCCCTCCACCTCCTCTTCCTCTTCTTCTTTCAGTTATCTGCACTGCCTCCTCTTTCACCACCTCTGTCTTTCATCATCCTCTGTTCCTGCACCTCCTCCTCCTCCTCTTCCCCTATCTCATTCTGTCCCTTTTTTCCAGCTCAACTTTTTCATCCATCTTGTAAAACTTCATCCACCTCCATGCCCTTCTACTCCTTCTCCGCCTCATCTTTGTCCTCCTCCTACCTCTTCCTCACAGCATTTTGCTTCTCCACCTCCTCATCATCACCTCCTCTGTCCTCTCTCCCTTCTTCTTCCACCATCTCACACTTTTCACCATCATTTTCTCTCTCTCTCTCTCTTTCCCCACCTTCCTTTCCTCTCTCTCTCTCTCTTTCCCCACCTTCCTTTCCTCTTCTCACTCCAATTCATCCTCATCTTCATCCTCGTCTTCAGCGTCACCACACTCATGCACACATTCAGCAGCACAAAGACTGAACTAGCACACGAACAGCGAACGAATAGAATTTGAATTCATTGAGGGATTTATGGGCTGCAAGGCTTGTACGGTAATTCTGTTAACAAAAGGTATCCTTAGATGGAATTAAATATTTATCCGCTCTATGAATAACAATTGGCGAGGGAACGGAGAGGCAGTGTTTACTTTTTCGGGGTTGGCGGGGAGGAGGACTGAGAGTCCTGTTCTGCATACTGCCTCAGTGAGCTGATTAGAGAGGGGAGCGGAGGGGGAGGGGGGTGACAGGACGACCTGGGTCCACAGGCAGCCATTACACACGGTATGGAGCTGTGTTCCAGCTCTAATCTTCACCCGGAAGGAAGCCGAGCTGCTTGGGACTCAGCGGGGCCTCCACTTGACGTTCAACCTGACGTTCGGGCTCCTGCTGCTTGTTTGTGAAGTAGGATCTGTGGGGGAGCTGACCTCACTCTGCTCCCTGTAATGCCATCTGTTTGATCGACATGTGGAGTCATATGAAGTGAGGTCACATGGAGGAAGCCTACGTATTATACATTTTCATATAGCTGGTGAGTTATGTTTTATCTAGTCAGGTTGTTTGGTTGAGACTGACATCTCTTCTGCAGGAGGGATTTGGAGAACAAATTATAAATTTAAGAAAAATAGCATCTGGGTCACCATTCACACAACACAAATTAAAAACTACTGTATGAGAATTTGAACTTGACCTGAAAAGGACCCATAGCTATCTTACCCAAACTCAAGACAGAATCCTCCATTACAAAAGAGAAAAAAGAAAAAGAAAGACACACCAGAAGCCAGAGACCTGATAGTAACTAAAAACAAGCCCAAACTGATGCGATGAAACTAGGACCCAGATAATTCCACCTCCAGATCACAAAAGTGATCTAATTTGTTGCCTTGAGGAATGTTGGATAAAACCTCAGATTAAAAGCAAAGTGTTTCCTAACCGGTACATTTACCACTTCTACTGCTCAGTTCTATTGTCTGTTAAAATGTATGTATGTTAAAATCATTCAGAGAAATAAGTTACTACAACTTTAAGGTTCATTACAGTGGTCCCCACTGAAACCAGTATTCCCCAGTTTGTTGCTGCTGCTGTGTAAACTTAAAACTATCTTCCACTCTGAGGTCAAGATAACTTTCATAGGCCATTCAACAGTAAACATTCATATAAACCTTTAATCTACCATGCAGGACATCCTAAAACTTCAAGAGCAGACTTGTGTAATGACATGAGGAAGATGAAATATGATGGAATTCTAAACTTTAACAGACATAAGTTTAGAGTTACATCTTCATTGTTCCAGTTGCTCATACTGTGATCTTTAATTGAATCAGGATCACATTCTTTCAGAAAGAGAGGTGCTGAAATTATCTTAGTCACAGTCCATTTTCCTCACTCATCACATCATTGATTCTTTCCACCTGCTACTTGGTCCTCCAAGTTACATTATAAAATGTGTTGTTGGTCGATGCACACTAGAACAACACATGGCGGTGTTTTGTGATTTTGACGCCCCTATCAGCAGATATTGGCAGGATGACATAATTGTCCTGTGCCTTCCAAAACCAAATTATTGTTGAACAATTAATATGTTTTATGATGTGAACACACTATGGTTAAGGTCTGGTTAGGTTTAGGTACAAAAACCACTTGGTTAGGGGGAAGTTCATGGTTTGGGTTAAAATTAGGGCTGGGCCACAAACAAACACGGCGCCATCTTCTTGCTAAACTTTCAAGAATTGGAAGTGGCCAGGGTGGTTCCGGGTGTAACACCACATATTGTCCAACCAATGAGAATTTGGTTGACAAAAGCATATCGACCAACCAATCAATCAATCGACCGGGAGACTACAGCCCTAGATAAAACCACTACTTTGTTAAAGTTAGATGACATTCGTTGTTATGGTTACAGTGTGGTTAAGGTTGGGGTCATGGTCATGGTTTAAAAAACAACATTGACTTATTGTTGGAAACAGGAAATGAACAGCGGTCTCCTGTGTTAAAGTCCGATAGGGAAACTATAATATCATCACCTGACGTCCTCCCTTGCTCCTGTCATACAGCCACCAGATGGATTTCTCACTTGAACGTAAGCATATGTTGCTTTGGGGTGTTTGACTGGGGAGGACAGTCTTGGTTTGTTCATAAATAAAGTGAGGTGTTGTGAGTTTACATGAGGCGGTCTTTCGTTGACCACATGCTGGGCGCAAGGACATTATTCCTCCAGATATAGATCTTTTCTTTAATTACCAAAGGCTGGTACGGCTCCCTGCTATACTGAGTGGAGCTGGCAGAGGCTGGAAACACTGGTTAAGCAAATTGGTATTTAACTGGAAACTTGCTGGACTCTGAGCCCTGCATTATTCATCACCTAGACAAGAAAGTAGTGCTTCATACATCCCTTCAGCAGCAGCAGCAGCAGCAGCAGCAGCCTCAGCCTCCAGAGCAGAGGGGGAAAGAGAGGGAGAGAGTGAAGGCGGACAGATATATAGGGCAGAGAAATAAAGCAACTCAGTCCACAAGGAGCAAATCCCCAAACACAAGCCCCAACCAACCATACACACACCCTCACATCCACACGTACATCCAGCCTCCACACACACCAATTATTGGTTTCTCTGTCAGTTTGTTTCTGTCAGTTTGTTGCATTTGAAAGGGACTGCTGGGAAGATGAGTTTGCTTTTCAATTAAAGTGGCCCAGCAGCCCAATTCTGAGCTTTTCATCCAGCCTGTTTTGCATTTTTTCCAGTGTATTGGTGTACGGTGTTTATGCTAAAAATGCAGAGGTCCAGTGATACTGAGGAGCGGGGGAAGAATGAGTAAATCAGGGCCTCCAGTCGGTGATGAGGAAAACAACCACCAATAAGAGCAAAAACTACTTAATTTATGTTTTCTGCACTTGAATTACATGATTTTATTTACCAGGATGCTTGCATTTGAAATTATTTACGTTTTGAATTATGCCCCTCACCAGTTTATATAAATTGTTTATTTTAAATGTAGATTGTGCACATATGTTATGTATACTGTACTGTACCTTCATCAATCAATGATGATATGAAATGCATGGGGGCCTTATTTAAATTTCTGGACACATTTTTTGTTGAATATTTACTCTTGTTGACAAGATAGAGATGATCAATCAGGGAAAAAAATCATTAAGTACATTTATTATACAGGCATAAGCTGCCCAGCCCTGTTCTTATAGGTAACACATTTTCTTCATGAGCATAATTAAATTCGTAATCTAATCTAATCGTTGTAATCTAGGTAAATGAGTTTTAGTGATTTCATAGCTGCAGCAATATGGGCTCAAATCCATTTCCCAGCATCTGGGCTTTTCATCCAGCTGAAACCAGAACTCTGCTCACTGCCGTCAATAAATTTAATTTCATTAAAATTGTACTGTAACTAAACGCTGAAGTTTAGCCGGTGTCCGTCCGAGAAACGGGGCTTCATGTTGTAGCCGCTCTGCGTTTCGGGCATCCTGTCAGTTTTAAAATGCATTATTGATGAGACATGATTAGAGAAGCCCATACCAGCGCGTCTCTTTGAACATATTTCTCTGAATTAAGTGGAAGTTCGTATTTATATCTTGTTTCTTCATGTCAGTTTTCAAAATAGCGTGTTGGATTGGTTCTGCTGGATGGTTTTGGAAACTCCAGCAGGCTTTTTTTTTACACATTACATCTTTTATCATAGTAGTATAGTATATCATTTTATAGTACTATCTTTACTTCACAGTAAGTGGAACCAAGTATAGATGTAACTAAAATATTGTTTGGTTTAATTAATAAATGCATGTCTGAATATCTGATTCCATCCATGGAAAGTTGGAATCGACCACCTTCAAAAAGTCATAACACCACCTGCAGTTTGTTTTTCAGGGAAACTAAATTTCTCTGGCCTGCATGCAGTCCGGTTCTGACATGATGTAGATATTTCCGTTTTTAACGGTCAGGTGCAGTCTGATGGTTCCGCAGCCTGCAGGCCCGCAGGCTCTCTGATTAACTTTCACTGCTGATCCTGATTTTGTGTATCGACGCGGTGATGATAAGCATCCACAGCGGCTGGAGGGGGGCTGCTGTATAAATAATTCCTGTGAGCGTACGTATGCGCGCGCGGGTGTGCGTGAGAGTGTATGTGTGTGTGTGTGTGTGTGAGAGAGAGAGAGGAAACATTTTGTTGTCCAGCTGTTCCAAGTGCAAACATTTTGGAGCATTTTAATGTTTGCGATGAATAAATATGTTAGGCCTATATCACCATGGAAACCACAAAAAGGGTAATAATAACAAGGATAAGAATAGTAATATAGATATTAAAATATAAAGAATATTACGTTTTCCTACTTAAAAACGTATTTTTTGTGTTTTATTTTACTAAAGTGGATTAATTAAACATATTTATTTTCATCTTTAAGAGGCCTATATCAAATTAACTGGGCCTATTATTTTCTTCTTTTTAAATGAAATAATTACCCGTAACAGATCATATTTATGTCATTTATGTCATGTCAATCTTCCTAATTCCTCAGGTGTTCACAGTTAATACGAGAGAAGAAAAATAATTACAAAGTAGAAATAAAAATGAACATTCAACACACTCAGTATAACACCCAGCAGGCCTAATGTCATGACACACTCTGTTATGTATTTGGAAAAAGAGGCTACATTAATTTCAATATTTAGAAAAGGCACTGGCACTACTTTTTGTTCACTGATACAATGGTCAGTATACCTTTTCAGCGTCAGCGTAGTGATACCTGTGTGACTGAATTCGCCCTTGAACAGTAAAGACACTTACTTCAGCATCATTTATTGTTATTAATGTAAGTGAAGAAACATAACACACTCAGTATACACACACACACACGCACGCACACACACACACACAGAGTGTTCACACTTAATCTTGCAGTAAGTAATTTTTTCTGAAATCCCATCGTCATTTCTCTTTTTTACACGAGGCTCCCGGGTGTTTTGTGTCCAAGTGTCCTCTCGTGTGTGTGTGTGTGTGTGTGTGTGTGTGTGTGTGTGTGTGTGTGTGTGTGCGTGTGTGTGTGTGTGTGTGTGTGTGTTTATACGCTGTGCAGGAGGCCCTCTCCTCTCGCGCATATTAAATAAAGACGCTGTTACAGGTTGGGAGAGGAAGGGATTACACGTCTGATAATACGACTCAACTTTACGCAGCAAATATACTGTCTGTATAAACTGAGTATAAACGCGGAATGAATATTTAAATGGCGGCTGTGTGCTACATTATTGATAAGAATTGAAATCGCATATTTAACGTGAAGCTTGACACAAACGAGACACAGAGGCTAACGGGGGAGTGATGTATGTCTATAATAGGAGTTAAAGTTTAATTTCTTATTGAATATCAGTCTAATAGTCCAATGACAGGCTCTCATTCTGTCAAACCATTCAGGACGGCGCGAGCAGGCCACTCATAATCAATAAATAACAACAATGATGAATTTGGGCTTCATACAGCATTTTTATTTTCTCTTATTTTATCCGCATATTGCTTTTATTATTTTTAAATTCGATCTGGACACGTTGCAAGGAGAGAGGAGGCCTGTTTTGGTTTTATTATAAATCTGTCATGCTCTCCTACTTCTTCTTCTTTTTACTCTTCAGCAGGCAAAAGGAGGCTTTCCCAAGATCTGGGATTCCTGTTGTGTAAATATTGATATCGCTGCTACGATATTGTTATGGTTTTCATAATTCATGCCATTGCATTTTTCATTGCGTCTGGAATTTATTCAGTGGATCCCGTAACAGTTCTGTGTACACATACGACCATCACACACCTATAATAATAATAATAATAATAATAATAATAATAATAATAAAAGCTTACAGTCCTGCGTTTCCATTAAATATGTCACCACATTTTCCCCTCATATTTATTTTCAGTAACAAACTGGACTCATGACCCCCCCCCCCCCTCCCCCCCCCCCCCCACCCCACCCCAGATTTTGTTTCTCATTATTGTCTCAACAATAAACAGTAATGATGCGGTGGTGCTGGATGAACGGTGGGACTGTCATCCTGCTCTCCGCCCATTAAGCCTCATAAGTCGGCCGTTTGATCACAGCCTTGCCCGCCCCCGATGCTCATTAGGCCTGATTAGTTATACAATGTTCCTAATTACAGCCGCCATGTTTTAATTACCGCTTCATATGCATAATGTCGTCATCCCCCCCCCCCCCCCCCCCCCCCCCAACTTCCCAAGCTAACCCTGGCTCAGAGGAGATGAAATGGCTTTTTCTTTTTTTTTGTAATTTCCTGACTGCTTTTCTGGTGTAAACACCTACCTGAAGTGCTTTTGAGCAAGAAGCTAACCCAACACCTAGTCTGACCTTTGACCTCCCTGTGGTGCTCTTACAGGACGAGGCCAGTGTAAGATTATTGTTATTTTTGTTTATGTTTTATTTGTATAATCTAACTCGACTTTCATCTAGACAATAACCTCCATTGGAGGGAAAACTGCAGCCTCCCAGCATGCTCCTTTAGTGTGTGTGAGAGTGTACGTGTGTGTGTTTCCCTTCCCACAAATGAACACCCCTTCAGACAGCTGAAACGAAGGATTTATCTACGAACGTCGCTGATAAATATTGCATCGACAGAATTGAACACTTCCACTGTGTGTCGACAGAAGCCTACTTGTGTGTGTGTGTGTGTGTGTGTGTGTGTGTGTGTACGCATGTGTAAGTGCGTGTGTGTGTGTTCATTGCTGCCAGCATGAGCTTGGGTTTTATCTCCATAACAGGACACTAATGAGGGTCGATCCCCCCCAAGATACAGTATATAATAACTGGACAAAAAAACACACAGAAATTAGACCTCTACTGCCTCCTTCACAACAGCCCCCCTCCACACACACACACACACACACACACCTACTTCTTCTTAATCCCCAACACACACACACACACCACACCCTCCCCTCAGTCTGGTCCCGTTCCAGCCACGCTGTCAATATGCAACTGGCTGCCCCATGCACCACTGCAACAGGGCTGTGTGTGTGTGTGTGTGTGTGTGTCTGTGTGTGGTGGGGGTTATGTTTGCATTAGTGTGTATGTTTGAGAGAGAGAGAGAGAGAGAGAGAGAGAGAAAGCCATAGTAATGTAACAGAGGGCTGATTCTCCAAGGCCCCGGCGCTGCACTCAAGACTCTGAGCCTCATTAAAATTTCATTGCTGCAGCGCTCAGCCAAGGTCTATTTATGAAAATGCTTCCTCGCTTCATGGAAAACACAAGCCGGAGAGGAGTGGATGGAGTAATCTGAAAGAGGGTGGAATTAACAGCATCTACCGCTTATTCGTATAGATTCTGGTCCCTCCTGGCTGCTGGTGTGCTATCACAAGGCAGTGTTAGGTCTACCATGTGCTGGAGGGGCACCAGCACATGGTACAGACCACTTTCCAGTTGACTTGATGTTTATATCTTCCCCTGGTGCTGAATGAGACTGAGTTGCATGTTTTCAAACCAAAATGCTTTGTGCACACGAGGGATGGCAGACAGTTTGGAGTGTTGCATTGAGGCCCACATTTAAAGTTGGTGTTCTCTATTTCTGTATCAGTACCTGGAAGTTTTTTGGGTTTTTTTGTAAAAAAATGCACCCAGCATGCAACAGAGAGGAGACGAATCAGAATTGTCCAAATGAAGTTCTACTGCCTGGTACAGACACTGGTGGGGAATCTGTGAACAATAAGAGACAAATTCAAACGTAGAAGCATAAGAAACTCTGTCTTGAACAGCAGCAGGTGATGATGCATGGTTGGGCGTACAAAGCACAACAAAGCACAGGACTAGTCGATATTTAGTTTTTGATCATTAAGACGATCTCAAACTAACTGTTTTGAGTTGCTTAAACATAACCACAAAAATATTAATCATGGCTTAGTTGGCATGAGAGGATATTGCATTGTAACAAATGGATCACAACGCATATAAACATTCAGTACGTTATGTATTTCCTACAATACCAATTTGGCAAAGCTAACCAGTAGCATATAAACACATCTTTTAGGGTAAAAAAGTGGCTTCACCAACATTCACTAAAAAGAGGAACATTCATGTTCTTCAGTTTTATGATCTGAAAAAAGATTAAACTTTCACCTGCACTATTAAAATTTACTACTAGATACTATTTGCTGCCACTTGAGGCCACCAAAGTGCAAAATCATCTACTGCAGCTTTAATATATCAGCATTATGCCAGAATTTCTCATTCTTATACAACACAGTAGCCAAATAAGTCAAAGGAAGAAGTCGGATCCAGAATCAACCTCTAAGATGTATTTCAGTATTAAGAAATTTCCATCATGACCTGCTGGTTTATTTGTTATTTGTGTCACTGCAGCTTCTTTCACACCTGAAGTTGAAAAATGTAGCTTGAATGCTATTCTGCAGCCAACTCTTCAGTGGCACATTCACTCTGTGCACAACCGTCTTACCATCTCTATGTAAGAACACCGCAAGGCCTCCTGTGTTCCTACTAAAGAAAGATTTGAAGAAATAAAGTATATCATATCTGGCTTGTGTTCTCACATGACGCTAACGTGTAAAATTACACAACTGGAGACGGTCAATGTGAGAAAGGGTCTTTTGCTTGTTAGTGATAGTATGTCCTTTCCTGCACCATTGCACCAGTGATATCTGACTCTGGTTCTACAATTACAGCAATTAATGACGTGGATCACAAAGAGAAGGAGCTTAAATCTGTCTTATTGTATGTTGTGAGCAAGACTTGAATGGACATACGATAGAAAAGCATGCACATCGAAGTCACAGTGGAGGTTTCACACCAACAGGTCTTAGTGACAGTTGCGTAGGATCAGAAACTCCTGACTTGGAAAGGAAACAAAAAATGTCACCCTCCTCCAGTTTGATGACTGAAATGTTGTTATTGAAGTGAGAACAAGTGATGAAGTGTTTCCTTTCAAAGTGTTATCAGCCACACATCAGGTAAGATTGTGGCCGATGTGATATCTGCAGAGTTGTTGCAAAATCTCCTTTTTTTAAAAAGAAATTGTCATATGATTGAGAGTGTTTGTGCATTTTTTGCCTTTAATGGAGAGCTGATAGTGGAGAAGCAGGCAGGAAAAAAGAAGGAGAGAGAGAGGGGTATGACATGCAACAAGGGTCCAAGAACATTGTGGTTATGTGGCATGTGCTGTCACCATTTAGCTACCAGGGCGCTCCAGGTCATCTTCTTTTAATGCTATCAGCCCATGGCCCACTTAAGTGTCAGCACGTGCTTCCAGACCCCTCTTAGCTGAAGACATTTGCAATTTTGTTGAGCAATTCAGAGCTAGTGAGCAAGTATCTGGTGTTGCTCTTGTGAATAAGTGTTCAGAAACTGTTCCACTGTTCTGTAAGCCAGAATCCAAACAAATATGGCTACACCGAGTGAATCAACGCAGCAGGGGTCATGGATCAATGCTTGAGTTGTTTTTTGCTTGCTAACTGTGGGATGGATGATCAAATAAAAAAAGATCTGGCTTGATAGCTGCTTGGCCTGGAATTCATGACAACAATCTAATGGTAAATAGTTAAATGGAGGTTGTTTGACATGTTACACAAGACGTTTTACTTTGATCGACCTGCTCATAGTGAATGCTAACACAGCTTCTGTGTCGTCTGAGAATTTTTGATACTGAGTGAACAGATACGTTGAGACTGTCCTCGCCAGAAAAATGACAGCATGCTTTTTTTTTCTCCTGTGGTCACTTGAACTTAACCAATGATTATGAGTCATTTTTGAAGGCAATGATGATCTATTTTGTTGACTTTTTGACTTGTTGCATACATCAGTCAAGCTGATTAGTTAAAATACATCCCCTTACCAAGCAGAAAATGGCTTACAGGAAGCCAGACTGAGACACATGAATGAATGGTCCTTGTTTTATTGTAATAACCAACCTACGTATTTCCCAGTAACAAGTGTTTTCCTTGAATCAGACACTGAACAAACACTGAAGGGCATTAACTTATGATTTGGTCCTTTACTGAGTGAGGGGCCTGCACCATTGAGGCTGTACATCATGACATTTCCCCTCAGTAAGCACAGTGACTGACTGAAGTTTTAGGCTGAAAAAACAAGATATACAGAGTGTGTGTGTGTGTGTGTGTGTGCATACATCAGCCCTCTGCTGGCTCACCCTGAAGGAAAGCTGCACTCTGATTTGCTCTTGTTTGGATCTGACACAGGAAAACACAGCAGAGGAAAATGAGGCCTCCCGTTTCTTAATTATTTAAATCAAACAATTAACTACGGCTGTCTTGGGAAAAGCTCTTTTATCCGCTCATCCACAACAACAACAACAGCCACTATACAGGGTGGAGTCTGGAGGAGGACAGATCACATGGAAAACACCAACCAATAGAGGAAAACACAGTCATTTTTTTTTGTGGGTTTTAATTATTAAACCAACTATTTTAGACTGTTCAGGTGCTGTGCAGCGTGCAGGCTGAGGCCAAGCACCTAAAAAAGCCACCATAGATTTCTGCTAAATCACAAAGTCCTATCATCCAGAGCATTTTCATTACAGACATCGTGTACAGTAAAACTCAGAGCAACCTGTTTAATAAGATATATTTCTTGACCTGTTTCATCGGCTTCACTGTGTTTTGTTTTAGGTGTTACATGTTGTATGTCAGCGTCAGTTTTCTTGATCCATTATCAAAGATGTGTTTAATAAATGTGGATGCTCTCAATCATGAATATTTTTTTTTTAACTTCAGAGAAAATGATTCAGTCACTTACCTTCTTACCACCCTCACATCAATGAATGGCTTCATCACTCAGTGTGATTTATGTGTATACTGCTGTATACTTAAAGTATATTTTACTGATATCATAGATGGGAAAAGTTACTTTAAACAAAGAAAAAAAAAACTAACTTTCCCCCCCAACAGGAATATTCAGGAATATTATAATAATATTGTAGCTTGTCCTTATTTTTGGTTCTGTATACAGTTTGCATTCCGTCACTTTGTCTCAGGAAAACTTGATACACTGTTCACATTGATTACACGGTCAATTATATATAATTTATAGGCTTCAACTGGAGAGCCGCTCAGCGATTAAACTTTGATGAAGCCATGTACTACATTCTTTGTTATAGACCAACATGCCAGCCACTGTCTGGTAGGCAAAAATATCTGTAAATATTGACAAATACACAATACAGAAGTGGATATTTTCTCCCTCAAACCTATAACATGAGCTTATTATGCCATCAATATGCTGAAAACACAAATTCAAATGATTGGATATAATGTATTAACTTGATATTTTATATTTTAAACATTAAACATTAATTGAGTAGAGACCAACGTTCATATTTATAGGTAAGGTGCAGGATAACTTCTATGGGATAAATCTTTTACTTTCAACTTTAATTTATTTAGTAGCCTGTCATTATGTTTTCTCTCAGATTAATTAGTTTGAATTAGACTATCTTTATTTATTTACATTACTTTTTTCTTTATCATATTAAGGCATCTCTCGTCTCCTTGGGCGCCTCTAAAAGTCATTTCGAGAACTTTATTTATTTTTCAAACACAGTTGAAAGGAGATAAAATTGAAAAAGATCTATCTGGTATAAGGCAATAAACTTAAACGTTAGAGTTCACGTTTTTCCACGTTCAAAAAAAAAGGTTTTTTATGGAATACTGTATATTTACGTTTAAACATTTTCATGCTAAAAAATGTTAGAAAGATATATGAAAGTGTTTCTTGGCAGATTTTTTATCCATGTCTCTGAAACAGCACTTCAGGGGGAGATCTATAACTTTTCATTAAAACCTGTATTGATTCAGTCACAGCATTACAGCTGTTTACAGGATCAATTCTAAATCTAACAGTCACTCGTTATCACCCAACTGTCAAAAGTGCAGAGCAAAACATGCTCTCATTGTCTCAAACTGTGAAATTTAGCGGTTCCTAATTTTGCTGGTGACCCAATGGATCCTTCATCCAGGCCACCCAGCGGTCCCCGGGCCCCACGTTGGGACCCGTTGCTTTAAAGGCCTGTATTGGGTTGCTCCGAAGGGATCGGAGCAACGAGCTTCTGTTGTACGACAAAGAAAAGCAGCTTCTTAACAAACACACGCAAAAATCAATAGTATCATAACAGCCGATATTTATTATTCATTAATAACGTGTTCATGTGCTGAAACCACCTGCTGAGCTGAGGACAGAGAAGAAAACTATTAATTTATATAAAATACACAGATACTGTAGATGTATAGAAACAGAGACAGAATGTCTGGAGACTAAACTTACACGCTGACATTTACATTTTCAGTCAGTGTTCAACTAATTTTTGTGTATTTCCAGATGAATTTGCAGCCATATCGTGGTGCCATTAACCATTTTGTATTTCAGTAGTTTTGGACTCAGTATGTTTGATTTTGACTTCTTTGTGGCCAACAAAATAATAGAAAATCAATAAAGGTTTCATCATTTCTTCCGCGGTGTGTAGAAAGCTTTTAAAGCTTTAAACATAATTTAGACCTTCACAGTGGGAAACAGAATTTACAGAAAGTATAACTGAACAGTTCAGAATGAAAAATCCAGATTATAAAAAAACTGAGACTTTTTTTTTATAATCAAAATGTTGTCAGGGAGTTGCAGAGTTGACCTCAGTATGTCTGAAATCTTCACTAAGGCCCTGTATTTACTTTTGTTCTGCCTGTCTTGTTTTATTTCTTTTTATTCTTGGTCTTTAAATCTCTTCCTCAGGGTTTAAATTTATTTCAATTGCCCAAACAAAACCATCAGGAACAGAAGAGCTGGTGTCTCCAATTCATGCCATAATCTGGTCCACTTAAGTCCACATTGGTCAGTAGGAAAGAAACGTTTTTTTAATGTATTTTATCTATAATTGAGTTTTCTCTTTACTTTTCAAGTTTTCTAACTTTGAATAACAGCAGCTCTTTACTGGCTCCGACCTCCGAGGTTTCAGGTATTTTCTGCCTCACAGAGACGTTTGTTAGACCTAAAAAGCATCAGATACGAGGCCTCCCTGCATGCGTGTGCCTTGATGTGATAGAGCCGTGTAGTCTTCATACCCAGCAAAGTTGATCAATATTAGAGTCACTCAAGTATCAAATCCTATTCATCACCGCTGGGAAGCAGCTTTCAGACGGACCTCCTTCACCTCCAGGCTTCTCCTGTTTCAGAGCAGCAGCTGCTCTCCTCTCTGCAGAAACACACAGACTGTATCCAAGAGACAGACACAGACAGGCTGCTGCTCAAAGCTCATATTGCACCGGTCCATTAAATCTATCTTTAAAAAAAAAGACTATTAACACCTCTGTCAGCAAACACAGGCCTGATCTGCGGTGTGGTGGTGATGAAAAGGTGATCAGAGATATTCATTCAAATGCACATTTTAAAATATACTTATTAAAAGACCATATGCTGCTTTTACACTGTGTAATTTGACTGTAATGAAAAGAAACTTTAAATATTACTTTCCAACTTCCTATTAGAGCCCAAAACCTGCTTTATGTCGATGTGTTTTATTTTATTTTTTTCCCAAAGAAAGGCTGTCAGAGGATGAAGTAAAACGTGCACGGTTTATTTCAGCTTCTGTCGCTTACACATACACATTTAAAGCACACTTTCACAAATGAAATATGTATTTTTCTTCTTCTCCGGAATAAATTAAGTTCAAATAAATAAGGGCAATATTAAGAAAATAAAACAAAACGTAACGTCTCCTCATAAGTAAAAAAAAAAAAGTATAAATAAGGCCGACCAATAATTTCCCTTCATCAGAATATCTACAAAGTGCGCTCCACGAAGGTGTCAGTGATAATAATAATAATAATAATAATAATAATATGCAAAAATGATTCGTTTTCATGAGGACACAAAGGGGGGAGATCAACAACTTATGAATAATAATAATAATAATAATAATAATAATAATAATAATAATAATAATAATAATTTGATTGTCAAAGCATCATTGCAGTGAGCATACAACAGGTTTACACATCAGTGAGTCTTCTAGGCCTAATTCACCATTAAACCGGTGGAAAAGGAACAAAAAGAAGAAAAAAAAACACATTAAAAAACAAACCAAAAAAATGATCCTACTCATCTTTTTTTAGGGTGTGTGTGTGTGTGTGTGTGTGTGTTTAAGTAACCATGAACGTGCCAACACTTGCGTAATGAGGTAGACACACTGCTATACCGTGTGAATGTGTGTATTCGTGCGTGTGTTTGTGTTTTGGTGTGTGTGTGTGTGTGTGTTTGTGTGTGTGTGTTTCTTCTTATTGCAATGCATTCACTTAGGGGGGTTATTTTCATATTTGTGGAGACATACACGCACAGAAAACACCCGTCTCCCCCTTTTACGAGTAAACCATGCAATGGACTACAGTAGTTATTGTGCCTCATAAATTAGCCACAGACCGACTTTTTTTTTTTACTCGTTTTGTCTCCGATCTCTCCCCCAAAAACTATTGAATCCCCTACAGAAACAAACACCCGGGAGAAAAGACAGCGACAATTCAATACATTTCAATGAGCTTTTCCACACACGGAGGTGCAACATATTCACAAATATGTACAATGATAAATATAAAAAAGCTATTCCGACTAAAGAGGATAATATTCCTCGATTCCCGTCATTATTATTCTTATTTTTTTGTACAATAATTGCCATATGAATGAATGGGACAGAGCATTGTTCCTTCTCATTTTCCTGCCGCTGATAGTGATCTCGTTCTCCGGTTTCTCAGAGAGCGTCGGCCTATTCTGTGGAGAAGGATAAAGGTTTGAGAGTCTCAAGTTTTTGGACAGGGTCTCAGTCTTTCTCCCGGTCCCGGTGCTCCGTCTCCACTGTCAGAATAACAGGTACACCGTTGAATCCGGTTGTTTGTGTCGCTGCGTGAGGCTGAACCTTCCAAAAAAACGATTGAAAAACAGTTCCTGGTTATACTGAGTGGAAAATATCATCAGGTGTCCCGCATCCAAACCTCTCAGAGCCTCTAAAATGCTGCTGAAACACTCCAGAGACTAGCAGGTTTTTCTGTGTATCTGCTTTTTTAAAAAAAAAAAAAAAATGCTGCCTGTGTTGAATACTTGCTGTGAAATCGTTTCCACAACTGGAATTCGGGCATCTGTGCCAGAACACGCGGCTGTGGGCGCTGCTCCGTTTACAAAGCGGCCAACACTGTAAAGAATCTTAACAAGACATTTAGCCAGAAAACACGATTTTCCTCAATAAATAACGGATTGAGCCAATGAGGTGGTGTCTTACATTTTCGATGCAGTTTCATTTCAGGAATTCTTGAAAGCAGAAACACTCAATGATTCTTGATCAAGACTTGTATCTTAAGGAAAAATAATAACCACACCCTACTTTACTCGATAAAAGATTAAATGCCTTGTTAAGATGGATATACTTTTTTTTAAGTGCGCACCTACAGGGCTGACTGTGTGTCACAGGTCCAGCCCCAGTAGCAAAAGGCACAACGGTGTACCTTGTTGATTTTTTCTGACAGTGTGCAGCAGCTGTATGTCTATGATTTGTCTTTTTGTTTCCCCCGCTGCTCTTAGTGCGTCGCAGAAAACTTCATCCGTTTCTGCTTTTGCCGCTGATTGCAAAACCATACCCGGACCACGTTCTTTTTCAGGTCCAGTTTTTCTGCGATTGCAGCGATCTTCTCCGACGAGGGCCTCGGCTGTACGGCGAAATAAGCCTCCAGGGAGCGCTTCTCCGGGGCCGCGATAGACGTGCGTTTCCTCTTTTTGTCGCCCCCGTTAAAGATCTCAGGCTTGGACATCTTCTCTCTCTGCGCCCGCTCCGCCTCCTCCAGCCAGGCCTCCAGGATCGGCTTCAGGGCCACCATGTTGTTGTGCGACAGCGTCAGAGACTCGAACCTGCAGATGGTACTCTGGCTGAGGCACCCGACCCCGGGGATCTTAAGGTTGGCCAGGGCCGCGCCCACGTCCGCCTGGGTCACCCCGAGTTTGATCCGCCTTTGTTTGAACCTCTCGGCGAATGACTCCAGCTCCCGGGGATCGGGCTCTGCGTCTCCACCGCTGTTCCCCAGGGAGCTGTGGGACCCCAACCCGTGTGGGTGCATGTTCATGGACTGTTGATGGTGGTGATGCTGCATGTGGTTGATGGCCGACATGTGGGCGGCGTGGGCAGTGTGAGACGCCGTGGAGCAGACGTCCGAGCCGGGCATACCTCCCAGGGAGATGCCTGGTGTGAGGTGGTCCAGCAGCTCGCCCTCCAGGCCCTGAGCCGGCTGGTGGTGCCCTGGGTGGTGGTGGGAGGTGAGCACCGATGGATGGTGCAGGTGCGCGGAGGAGGAGGTTGGGGTGCAGGTCATGCTGGTCATGGTGGTCATGGTGTGGTAGGTCGCATCTGGCTTGAACGGGTGGCTCTTCTGGGCCACGATGTCCACAGCGGCCAGAGCCTCGGCTCTCTGCAGCAACGTCTCATCAAAGCCGGCGAAGATGTTGCCCTGAAGCTGCGAGAGGAGCAGAGTCAGGCCGGTTAGAAGGAAATCAACCAAAAATCAATCTATCGACTTCATGTAATCATAACCAGTTTAACTCATTTAATTTTTGCTCTGCGTCCTCATTATGCATAACTTTTCTGTTACAAATCTGTGGGGAAAAAAGAGTTTCTTTCAGTTTAATTCAAAATGAATTTGTAGGAAGAGCAAATTAAAAAGGAAAAATGAAAGTCTGGCTCACTGTAAACAGGTGGAGTTATTGATATTTTTCACAAAACATCACAAAACTTTGTATTATTTAGCACCATTTTCACTTAAAAGCTTCACAACTCCACGTCTTTTTCATGTTCTACCTGTGTGATGGATAACCATTCAAACTTTATAAATTAGAATATCTGCATCTGAGAAATTTTAGATGATCTCAACTATGCAGAAGTGTTTTACAGCTTCAATGCACAGATAACAATTGGAAGTTAATGTCATGCAAAAATTGAAATAAACCTTAATAAACTGTCTCAAACAATGTAATCTAACGCAACTTGGACATTACTGTGTCTGTCCAACGCCTAGAAAGTGTGTCAGCGTGGATGGATATTCATTTAAAATTAATATTTACGATCTCTTGAATAATTTCTGCGGACAATGAAATGAGACGCGTGTGAGTTTGAATATGAATGGGACAATATTAGATAACAGGCGCTTAGAGAATCCACGCCGCCTCACTTCCTTTTTCTTCACATTTTATCTTCTTTCACTTTGAGCTGCATCACTCACACTTGCATGCAGGATCTGGCTTCTCAGTGGCAGGTTTTATGCGTTTTTACGCACAGACCTCAAGCTGCAAGATCAGTGCAGTGTCTTGTTTTCTGTCTTGCTTTCAGAAACACCCTCCCAATCTGCAGTGTCTCAAATGTGTTATTTGTCATTTTTAGTTATTTTTACTGTAGTGTCCAAACAGGACACTCTTTTGCTCTGTTTTCTGTAAGATTTTGATTTATGTACCAACCAAGTTGTATTCTACAAATTGATTTGGACATCTTGGTATCTTTTAATGAAATTTTGCTTGAGCAGAATTTAAGTTTAACGATTCCTGTGTGCAAAAGTCTGTTGCAGTAGTCTATATTTTTAAAGCTAATATTTGCCAGACATATTCTTTCATTTCTTCCACTTCGTTTCCAGAAATTTAGCAGACATCCAGTAAGGGTTTTGAAAGTTTTGCTGGAAAATGTCAGGAGCCGCAGGAAGTCTGTAGCGAAGTGATTTTTGGACTCACCGACGGTGTGGGCAGACAGGCCCTGCGGATGGCCTCTGAGCTGGAGTGCAGAGGAGCGTATTTGGGTTCGTGGAGGATGGGGTGCATACTGAAAGGCTGTTTGCTGTTCATCGACATCATGATTGCAGAAGCGAGGGAGGGTCGTTGTCCGTCTTCCTCGTTCGGTTCCGTTTTGGTTGATTTCTAAAAAGAAACGCCTCGGAGAGGGGAAAAACCTGCCGGACGCAGACGATTTGAATGAAAAGTCTTGCGTGATCAGGGTCACAGGTGCAGTCTCGTTTGGTTAAAAAAACAGAAGCAGAGAAGGAGAAGTAACTCCGGGGCTCCTGCGGGTCTTCTGTCTCCTTTTCGCCTCTAACTGACTTCTATAATAGAGATGCTCCTCGCCTACAGCTCCTATATTGGACCACTGCCGCGAAGGCTCCTCCCCATTGGTGGATCCTTACTCCCTCCAGCTGAACGCCGCCACCAATCACGTCGAAATACACGGCTGTAGCCACGCCCCATAAGCGTGCTTGGCTGGCTGGAAAGGAGCAAAGAGGAAGGATGCTGACTGTGTGGTTACACTGTTAAAAAATATCTGTAAAATAACGAGAAATTGGCTCCAGTGACACCAGATTATCAAAATGTCCAGCAAGCGGACCAAGACCCCTGAAACCCAAAAGGTGATGTAAAAGTTAGTGGTTTCAAGGTAAAAAGTTTTCATATCACCTGCCTCACTTTTGAAATAAATGTGTTACTCTGGCTCAGTGTTCTGTAATTATGTAAATGCTGCAATTTCTGGGCAAACAGTGAATAACTTTTGCATTTCTGGCATGAAAATATAAATGTCAGTTAGAGATTTCACAGGGAAACGATGGATTTTAGGCCTGCAAACTCTCAAAGCACATACTTTACGTTATTTAGTGGCTTTTTTTTAAATGAATCTTTTAGGTTTTCGTTTTTAGCAGGTAAAACCCAAATTTCTTGCTCCACTAAGAGCCGAAAAGTGTTATAGACTTCTTAAACTGACTGTGAAAGCACAAAAAATCCTTCACACTGTCAGTTACTCACTTTATTAAAGACGTTTGAGGACAGAAACGTCGTTAATAAAGTGAGTACAAGTGATGGACTGTGTGGGATCTTTTGGTGCTTTCACAGGCAGGTTTTCATTCTGGAGACCCTTGGAGGGTCATATGCTAACATATCAACACATATTTTTAAGAGTGTTGCAGGGATCCTTCAGCAGCAGAGCACAGACAGATTATTACAGATTTACTGCATTTTCTTCTTCAGCATGACGCTCATACTGAGTGTTATCCTGCCTTAAAATACTAATTATTGTTTTTCAATTTTATCTTTACATCAACTTTAATTATTAATGAGGCTCGTTAATGAGGCTCCGTGCAGCTCATTCTATGATCACAAACAACAAATATGACTGGACAAAGACTGAGAAGCAATCAATCGATTGGGAGATGATTGCAATTGATTAATCAGTTAGTTCCTTCTCTGTGATGCGCCGTGGCTCCTGAGATCCCTCCGCTCGGCCCGAATTAACAAGCCAACAACTACACGCGTTCGTTTGATCGTGAACCTGCTATGACGCCCGCACGCACACACACACACACACACACACACACACACAGAGTTATTCAGCTCCGATTATTAATTGATGGCAGACGCGCAGGAATTCCTCTGCCTGAACCCCATTCACTTTCATGGCAATCAATACATTAATTAATCATGCTTCATTTATTTTGTGGCTGTAGTAAGGACCCCCCACCAACCCCCCCTCCCGAACACACACACACACACACACACACACACACTTCTCTCAATTAAAGAATAAACAGGCCTGAAGGGGAACTAAAGAGCACAAGCAGCAGACGATGAAATATTTACAGAAGGAGCGCGCGGGTCAGCCGGGCATCAGCTTGTCAATCAAAAAGGGGATTTCCGGCTGGTCTACACGTACGCGATAGAACGTAATAATTATCGCGATAATAACTTGAAGGCATTCCCTGAGAGGGAGGGGTCAAAGGGTGAATGCAGGGGTTGGCGGGGTGGGGGCTGTTCAGATTAGTTAATCTCTCTTTTTGTGCGTGTGGCTGTTCTACATGTGCAATAATTATGACAAGAAGAAGAGAGAGTTTCTCATTTACCAGCAAATAACAGCAACAAATGTGATTAAAAACACAAAATATGAACAAACTGAATAAAAAAACTCTATTTGTCCTCATGAAATAAACACCAATAACAAAAATTGTAATATTCACGGTATTTAATAATATATATTAATTGATTGAGAGTTCGAATAATGTAAAATTTTAAACACAAAAAAAACAAACTTTTCTAAAACATTACACAATTTCCTCATTGGGAAAATTAAAAACCCTACAATTAAGTTTTCATATTAAGATTGAATGTGCTCAGAATAATCAGCTTTAGGGGTAAAACCCTCAACAGACCAAAGAAAACCTATAAAGGCCTCACTCTTATGTTCTGTCTTCCTTTGTTTTTATTGGATACACATATCCATGAGATATGCAGAGAATGATAATCAATTATACATTGACCTAATGATGAATTGTGAATTTGGTACATTTGAGTGTCAATCTATAATCACTAAGGTCGACAACACATATAATGTTGTAAATTCAGGAATTTAATGGACTATAAAGCTATTTTATTTTAAAGGTTTTGTGTGGATCAAGTAACACTACTGTAAACACATTATAAAATAAGCTTTTTAAAGAGATATCTGACCCATATTAGACAAAAATGTGCAACTCAGACAAACAGTTAAAACATGTCAGTGTGTCAGCACTTCTTTAGGGAATCCATTCCCTTTCTTATGGACTATAATTATATTACAGCATTTTCAGCACTGCAGATATAATTGAAATCAAACAAAAAAATCAACAAACTGCACACTGACTGTGTTATACATATGTTATATGTGTTATACGTATTTTTGCTGCATGTGTCTTTCCTGAAACTCAAAGTTTTTTATGGTAAATGAAATCAGTAGG
This sequence comes from Scomberomorus guttatus, assembly GCA_038419695.1. Classification (NCBI taxonomy): domain Eukaryota; kingdom Metazoa; phylum Chordata; class Actinopteri; order Scombriformes; family Scombridae; genus Scomberomorus; species Scomberomorus guttatus. The sequence goes on along the minus strand of CM076460.1, from coordinate 26,485,980 downwards.
AATTACTAACCAAATACTACAAAATAACATTATGTTAATAAAACAGTTTAATTGTCTGTCTTTAAGCCAGTGAACAAAGCTGAATCAGCGTCAGGGATGATATGAGCAGATGTGTAAAGGAGACACAGAAGAGTGTAGATGAGAGGCGGGAAAATGAAACGACTAAAAGAAGGACTACAAATGACCTTATAACACTTAAGTTAGAGAGAGATAAAGGAAATATAGACAGGAGGAACAGAAACAGAGGAGCTCAGATGGAAACATCTCTGCATGTTCGCCTCTGCTGTACATTAATATTAGAGATGAGGCATTGCTTACAGCATTAAGCTCAACTTAAGGAGGATATCCCTTTAAATCAAGGTCAAGGTTACTTACATTGTCTCCCAAAATGAGAAAGTTCTGTTGTCCATAGTGTAGATACTGTATCTCAAAATGTGGCGGCAACACACAGCCTCAACTTTACTTTGTGAAAACATCATGTTTAAAAACTTTCTAAAAACTCCTTACATTCTGTGGATATAGTTATTTTTAATAAGTTGTCTTTTCAACTTTCATTTTCAACCAAAATTAAACACACAATATAGAAGAATTATCCTCTAAACAGTATCATTTTTCTGAGAGGATTTAAAGAATGTATAGAAAAACATTCAAATCTAAGTTATATAATTCAACATTAAAAGTTTATTTCACTGTTTTATATTTTTCCTGCCAGTAAAAGCTGAAGATGTGCGTCAGACTGGACTGTGTTGCCCCTGCTGTAACTCTGCCTCTTGGTCTGTGCTGTCCTGGTTGAAACTCCAGCCTTGACTCACTGGCTCGCCCACAAAAAGAGCAGCAGTGTCGGTGACGGCCAGCAGGAAACCTGAGCGAGGCCCATTGTCCTGCTGTAGCTGCAGCCCTCCAGAGGGTCCCCAGCACCCGCTCATCAAATATACATCACCCGTCTCCGCTGGGACGCCGGCAGGCAGGACGCTCCTCTGGGAAGGCGACACTGCATGGACAAAATGCAGGGAGTCCAGCTGGGGTGGGAGGGAGGAGAGAGGGTGAAATGATGCAGGGAGAGTTCAGAGAAAAGAGACAGTGGGGAGAAAGAAGTTCAAACCGTAAGGTCATCACTTATTTCATGAGCAAGTCATCAGATTAACAGTTTATTGATACTGGACTTGAGTGACGTGTAAGTGTAAGTGACATGCTTCTTGTACGTGATGTTTTTATCGAAACACCAACTTTTCCACCTCAGCTGAGCCAAACTTTTTTGCAACATTTTGACTTTTCTTACTCAGGTTTTTTTTTTTTTACATCAAAATTGCATAAAAACTGGTGGTGGGAAATGCACTTAATGCTCCTTGGCATAGATGTCTGGAACTCTGCTGGAGGACTGAACACCGTTCTTCCAAAAGATATTCTCTCCTTTGTTGTTTTAATAATGGTGGTGGAAAGTGCTCTCTAACACGTCACTCCAAAATCTGTCACAGTTGTTCTCTCATAGGGTTTGGTGACTCTGAAGGCCGTAGCATATGATTCTCATCATTTTCACACTCATCAAACTTGTCATCCGAGAGGAGACAACTTCTATCTGGGTATAAATGTTTCAGAAATGCAATGGCCTTGCCTCTAAGGGGACGTGTGGACCCAAACAATGCCAAGAAAACACCCTGAACAGCATAACAGAGCCACTTGACCCCAAGAGTTCAGGCCGGTACTGTTCCTATATTTCACAATGCAGACAACAATTCAGTCACCTGTATCCAAATAATAAACTCTCTTTCTAAGTGACTTTTCCTTTTGCCTTCTTGATCAAAATGTGAGGTCAACTGCAGGCCTGCTCCGCATTTTTATACATTTTACAGACTTTGGATGTAGAAAATACATAAACAAAGACAACTTTGTCCCACGAAACATGTGACAAACACTTTAAAACACTTTATTGACGATCAACAATTTAGAAGCGTTAACTGTCACATGACTGCTGCATTTGTTGGTGCTGATATATATGCGTGTGCATGGTTGCACAACTCTCTAATACACTTTTCTCACAGCTGTAATTAAAAATACACACATTGCAAAGCTACAACCACCCCAATGTAGCGGTTGTAAAAACAAGGAATGAGTGTGTGTGTGTCAGATGAGTAGTATATAAGTGTACTAAAGACAGATGAAAAACACTTACTATGTGTGTGTATATGAACAATATACATGCATGTGTGTGTACAACATGTGCAGCTATGCAGGGGTGTTTGTGTGTGTTTAGAGTGCAGGATGGACTCTGAGGGATCAAACGTCCAGCGAAGCTTTCAGCGAGCAGAACATGGCCGCCACACTGCGTATTTCTGCCACATTTAGCAAATGGACACTGAAGTGCAGCCTTCTGCCGACATCCACCACAGTCTGAACACACACCTCCTCACATCCCTCCCTCCTCCTCTCCTCTCCTTCCCTTCTTTTCTGTTCACTCTTGTCCTCCTTTCTGCTTCTTCAGCTCTGAATTATTGATAGTGAATAAAATCTGACGTTGTAAACTTTGCGACCATTCACCAAATCGGCCTTCGCCTCTCACCGAGGGGGCTCGCCGAAGGGTAGGCGGTGTCTAACCACACACTTTTAATGTAATTGCCTGTAGGGGTCCTTGTAAATATTTCATTGTCTGCCAGTACAAATTAAAGACATGAGGCTGGAAGAAAAGGGTTAGTTGGTTCGCTCGGGGGAGAGATCCTCCGCACTTTACCTGCGCCTGCAGGTTTGGAAAAGAGCTTCGCCTTCCATCTCTCTCCTTGGAGGAAATACACTGAGAGACTGTGGTAGACCTTCCTTCTGCTTGACTTAGCTTTAAGTGATGAGAATATAGACAGCAAAGTCTTCAATGTGTCACCAGTGGATAACCATGCTGTGTTGAGTGATGGTAGACAATTTGTATGACCCAAACAGTGAAAAAAACAACATGATAATCTTAAAGTGTTAATGTCATTTTGTTAGCATGGCGTGTTAGAATGAAGTTCTGGCACCATCGATTGATCAAAGACACATGGAGGATTTCTCATAACTATATTAATACATTTATCTCTGAAAATGTAATCTGTCACTTTAAGTTTTGACATACTTTTCAGTTATTTTGTCCACTTTTAATTTTATATCTAGATAGTAACAGCATAGTAAACAATACAGACTTATAAACACATATCACATGGATTGTAGTGGCTGAATCCAAATGGAAAATGTCCTGTACTACCTCTGCCAACACTTAAAAGCTGTGAAAAGGTCAAAATATCATATTATTATATATAAAATATAAATATAATATTATCATAGCATCTCTGCTGCCTGCTGCTGTTTATTATTAGCTGATAGAGATTCAACATCATGAAACCGTGCATATAATATTCAGCATGAACATTTCAAACGTTGAGAATGGTGCTAAAAGCTAATAGCTAACTAGCTATCACCCTGGTTAGATTCAGTGTTTGGTGCCAAAAGGCAAGTAATTAGCTGACAAACATTAGAAACACCTACAAAATTATTACTGCAGAATCTTTCCATCTTATCATGACTGACTGAAACACATGCTGAATCATGTCTCCCTGTTTTCTAATGTTTTTTACTCTGTTGAGGGGAGTATAAATGGACTGATAGCCGTATACTTAAAACGCAACCATGGACGCAAAAATGATTTGCTATTTTGTGTTGTTGATAGGCAGCATTGTCCCACAATAATCACCTCCAGTGAGACAAAGTAATCAATTTCCTGCAGAGTAACTGCTAAAACAATGCTTTATCAACATTAGTACATATCGTTTATGTTTAGTATGAAAAGAGGCATGTTATGTAATTTGGATGAGAAAGAAAGAAAGAAAGAAAGAAAGAAAGAGAGCCGTAAAATATGCATGAACGTGGTGGTACTGTAAACCGAGCGACCGGGACAGGATGTTACAGTATCGGTGCTGCTTTAGCAGAGCGGCCATGTTGTAAATTGGCTAGGGAGCTCTGGTTTTTCGAGGACGAGTCTCAGTAGAATATGAGTGTGTTCCATCCATTTACTCACAAGTCTTTTTCTTTTAGAGAGTAACGAGGAAGGACAGACAGTTATTACTTTCAGAATTTCCATTGTTATCTCAATTTTCAGTTAGTACACAATTTAATGTGATAATGTTATAATTTTCATAGACTGTCACCGGTATAATCGTGTACAAATTTGCAGGAGGAAAATATTTTTTAGCATGAAGTAAAGCTGACCAATGTGGTCAGCTGGACAGGAATTGGCCTCTCTTGACACTCAGAGGAGAATCTCTAGACAATAAAAATTGTTTTCTAATATGAGGTCTGTAAAGATTTAATTTTGTCACCTCTGATCCAGTCAGGTCCCCTCAGTGAGGGGATCTAGGTCAAACATGTTTGATATACTACACGTGTGCCCTGTTGTGAGTGGAAGTCACACACTGAATTTTAACAAACAACAGCCAAGTCATAATGCCACCTGTACATACTCTGACCAGACCTGCTGCTATGACACAGTGTTGTAAATACAATAATTCCCTCGTCAATTTTCCATAATTCTACTGATTACACCAACAAACAGTCGCAGGAGTCCTAGAACACTTTGTCACTGTGCAGTGGATGAATTGTTGCTCACCTGTTCTAAATACAAACCTGGCTAATGCAAGAAATTGTGTCACTGACATTTGATTTTTATTGTTTTATTGTGGAATCTACATGTAAACACAACAAAAATCTTTTTATTATCCAACAGTTAGTCTTCATTAAAGCTGAAATAATTTGTTCATTTTCATCAATATATCAAGCAAAAATTATAAACATTCGCTTGTTCAAGCTTCTCAAATGTGAGAATTTGCTGTTTTTTTCTCTATTTTATGTAACTGAATATCATTAGTTATGTATCAGGTCCTCAACTCCAGTATATAATACCATCGTGACCTAAGCTCTGCTGCCAATTGCCAGCTTTTTTTTCAGCTGATGCTGGTGGAGCAGAGGGGCCTGGATCTTAGAGGGCTATGCCTTTAACCATAGAATCTGGAGTTACGGTATAAAACTAACATTCTATCTCGTATAGGCTTTACCTCCTAAGAGATGTCACTGTTGGGTTAAGGGCAAGACATTTCTTCTGCTTCACTTTTGTGTGGTGGGGGGAAAAACCCCTCCAGGGAAATAATCCTTAACCTAAAGGAGCTGGTTATGACTTTAGGTGTAAATGAGGGATTTGGTTGCAGAGTCGCTGCACTTCTGTCTTCCCTAATAGTAAGACAAGACAGTGAGACTGACAGGGTGCATAAGTCAGTCATTCTCTTAGCCGACATCAGGGCTACGAGGAGCACTGTTTTCAAAGAGCATCTTAATAGAGATTTGGGCTATCAGCTTAGACAACAGAGTGCGCAACACCAGGGTTAAGTCCCACTGTGGTGCCAAAGAGCGCACGACAGGTCAGATAGTGGGTACCACTGCGGGGGGCAGTCCTAACCTCTCTGTTCAGGGGCCAGGCCCACCACCGCTAACCTATCACCAGGAGGTGTAGGATTGCAGCTCCAGCTGCGACAGTGCATCACTGTTGTCACAGGAGCTGCCGTGGCTTCCCCACCAGCAGCTGCACCATAGTCGGGAACCACGATGCACTCCTACGTTCTAGGGCAAAGAGAATGACCTCCTCCTGAATCCTGAAGTGTCTCAACACTTTCAGCACCGTGGACAGCTCCAGGCACTTTATGTGGAGAGATGGCAGCTCTCGCCATTTTCCTCCCACCACATGAGATTGACACATTCCTCCCCAACCAGAGAGCGATGTGTCTGTGTACACTGAAATGTGTGACGTAGCTCTCCCAAGGGGAACATCTGTCGACAGAACATGGGAGGTTTTCCCGTATGTCAGATCTGACTGTAGTGAGGGAGGAATAGTTACCACGTGTCTCTTGTGCCTTATTGGTTTGAAGCGCAGGCGGCTGAACCACCTCTGTAGATTTATCATATGTCCTAGAGGGATGACCATGTGACTGGCAGACATCATGCCCAGCAGACGCATCACTGACAGCAGAGTGTTGAGCGCATCCAGCCTAGATGAGGACAGCTTTGCTCTCATGGTGGAGGAATCCATATGCACACCCAGATAAATTATCGACTGGGGGGGAAGAGGGGAGCTCTTCTGCCAGTTTATGGCAAAACCCAGTGTTGACAGGTGCTGCATGAGCTCCACTGTGTGGAGTGCAGCTCTCTCCTTGGAGGGTTCCATGATAATGAGGTTGTCTAGGTAGAACAGCACTCTGATGCCTGTCCTGTGTAATAGTTCCAGAGCCATTACACAGGACAGGCACACATTTGGAGAAGGTGCGCAGAGCCAGAGAATAACCAAAGGGTAATCGGTTGTATTGGTACCGTCTTATATCAGTGTTCTTGTCTGGCAGTAGGGTTGTGCATCCATGACCAAAACATGCTTTAACCATTGTACTACTGCTAACACCCAATATCTAAAACTTGGACGTGGAAGCAATTTTGTATAGATTTGTCAGATGTAATTGATTCATCTCACGATGCATCATCTGCATGATGTTTAGTTTTACTTCAGTTTCTGTAAACCTGTGTCAACCCTCACCAGTATCTCCCAGCGTGGATTATATTTGTTTCAGTTATTTGAGGGTTATGGTTACTACGTGTGTGGAAACATTTTCAGCTCCACCTTGCGCCTTATTTCCCGGGTTTTGTCTCATATTTTTTGTTGAGTCTCAATGGTCTGGCGAGGCTCTGGGCACCAACCTGTGGCTGATAGGGTTCTACTGCCATCTCTACTGTATCTGCTTATGATTCATGGCATTATTGGCTGTCAGGTTGTTTGCATCTGTATTTGTGACTGCTCTCACCCCACATAGCACTGTTTTACCCCCGTGCTTGTGTATTTGTCATCGTCACAATACATGACCAACCACTGTTCTCCCACAGGGTTATTTCTTATTCACAGTTTCTGCATTTTTCATGGTCACACCTTTCATTATCTCCACCTGTGTGTCTCTCTTATCTCTTCTTCTACTAATCTGTTGTTGTGTCCGTCCAAGTGCTGTAATTGGCCTGAAGAGAAGAGAAGAGAAGAGAAGAGAGAGAAGAGAAGCAAAAAGGGGGAGAAAAACTGAGCGAGAGGCAAAGAGAAGGTTTGATAGAATGAGAGAAAGACAGACAGTAAATGAGACAGAGGAAGAGAGAAGACATATTTTGGATCAATAGATTAACTGAGTGCTCATGTATTATGCATCTGAGCCCTGCAGCACTTGTACATAAAGGGAATGTTGGGCAGGATTGGTGTGTAAAAGCTTTATAACTGCGGGCCTGTTTACTCAAAGCGTACAAGGGGACCACTGTCATGCCGAACCAAGCTGAGCCGATCCAAGATGAGACAGGTTCTGCCGAGAAACAATCCTCAACCTACCACCCACACATACAACATGCAGCTAGTTTTAGCACAAACTAAGCATTATGTAAACATTCATATTAAAAAAGTGGTTAAAAATATATAATCAGAATGCCAGTAGCAGCTCAAGGCAACTGCAGATGTCTTAACTGTCATTTTTGTGGTAAAGATGGAGGGAAAGGGGTGGGATTGAACACAGGAAAGCCTGAAAATACGTCCATCATTGCACCTTTTCATATGGACATAACAGACAAAACAGCCACAGTATTTTATTCAAGTGAAATGGCACCGGAGTAGGGCTGGGCAATATATCAAATTAATTCAATTAATTTGAATTTTTGTTTTTGTACAATGTGTAAAACGTCTAAATTCAGTTACTAGAATGTGCACAAAAAGTTGTTTTTTAGTCAATAAAATAATTGATCTGCCACCTTAGCTGTTTTGAGTCAGGACAGTCCGATAAACTGTGACATGATTAGTTACACTACATGTTCACCTGCTACAGTTTACAGGACTGTGGTGACTCCAGGTAATTTTGTTTGTCTGGTTTTGTTTTTAATACTGCACATGTAGCCTATATAAATGTACTGTCAGACAGTAAAGAGTCAGGCCAACTGAGCAGCATCTTAATTAGCCTGTTGCGTTCCACCTGGACAGTGTGGTTTCATTCTCAGGCAGGTGGGATTGATTTATTTTCTCTTGAAAACACACAAGAGGATGCACCTACTATGAAAGACTGAAAATAACAGGGGAACAAACTGAGCTGACTTTATTCAAATGAACCATCTCAATGTAAAAAAATACACTTTGTTCACTCACATTTGTCCAGAGTTGAACATTTTTGATACAGAAATGTAAAAAATCCAACTTGATTGAGGTTCATCCAGGAGATGAGAAACCCCTGAGCAATACAAGATAATGTGTCAGTAATGGCCTGCTCCATTTATTACAAACCAGTGCAAACTCTTAAAGTCCCCCTCCACTCAAAATTATGTTTTTCTTCTTGTTCCTACAGTTGAATGTTTGAGTCTCAGTGCGCAGAAAGATGTATGTGCAGAGTTTGAGTGGAAATCTGTTTTCACATTCATCTGCTGAAAATGGAAAGTTTCTCTGTGCTCATTGAAAATCCAATTTTTAGGGGCGGGCCTACAAGCAGGATTTGTGACATCACAAATAGTTTGGAAGCCAATTCTGGTCCAATATTCAACTTCATAATTCATAATTATATGCTAATAACCCAAGTCAAAATCTGAAGTTTGAGACAATATTGTCTTGTTTTCTTTCATTACATTCACAGTCATCTTTTACACAATCAGCTAATTTACATGTCATCATGTTCTCCAAAAGCAATAAAATGTAAAAAAATATATATATTAACTATATTTTATATAAAATCTAACACACACCATAATAATGAAACAAGATGCTCTCAAAAAATGCAGATTCTCTGGAATTTATTATTTACTTTTTGGGGATTTTTCCAACAATACAAGCTTAATCTCCTATATGTAGATAAAGGTCGGTGCTGTAATAAGAGGACTGAACTTTGACCCTTTAATGCAACATCAGGGGTCTTCACATCACACTGCTGGTTCCTCTCTCTGCTTTTTCTTTCTCCTGGGCTCAGCGTTACTCCACAACGCCGTCCCGACGCTCCGTGGAGGGCCAGGCATCAAACAGCTCAGCCCTCCGAGTGCTTCCCCAGAGAGCCGCCGCGCTCATTTCCATACAAACAAAATCCTCAGCTCCTCTCTCCTCTGTACTACAAGAATAGAGAGCAGTTGAACAAAGGGAAAACAAGTAAACAAACAAAATGCTGTATGAACATGTCACTGGGATTAGAAGAGTGTATGTATGTAAATTAAAATTAATCTTTGTTTTTACTTCTGTCCCTGGTGTTTGGGACTGGAGGGAGAGGCAGGAAAAGAGACATTGATACTCAGAAGACATGTGTCAAAGCTATTTGAAGATCACGCTGTAATGAGGCTTTGTTTCAACTCTGCTGCCAACTGACAAGGAAATAATCCTCAGATGGATAAACGATGAAGCTACAGAGTCAAGAGTGGCAGAGAAACGAACAGAAAGTATGGATCAAGCTCCAAAAATGCTAGAGCCTACATTTCCCACAATGCAATTTAGTAGCATATTTTCATTAGACCCTCTTTGCCTGGTAAATGCACACATCTTTCAAACTCCACAAACCAGTTTGTAACACAGAATTTCTGTTATATTTTTCTTAATCTGTTAAAAACAAACTCAAACCAGATAACCCCGATGACATCACTGGGTTTTTTTTTTATTTTCTCAGACCTGACAAAGCTTCTTCAGGGTCACAGATGATAAGGTTTTCACAGGCTGTGCAGTAGTGCTTCTTAAAACTAGTAAATTAATCTTTATTTGTAAAGACATCCTTTATTTTTGCTTGTTTTTTACAGTTTAGTGGTTTTCAGATTCTGTGAACTTTGCTCCACGTCACAAGAGGAACTCATTACCAAGCATTTCACTAAAAGTACACGTATCTGACAAAATGTAGATCAAAGTTGAAAATGAGATGTTGTCTGCATCAAAGCTGCCACCTCTTCTGTTTATCTTAATATTTTTCTGATCATGGTTCAAAACATTTTAGAAAAGTAATTTATTTTTATCTACTCAAACATCCATTTTCAGTTGACGTTGAACTCCTGCAGTGATGCACTAGGGAATTTTCCCAACCTTCATTTGGGGGCACATTTGTTCAACACCAAACCTCTTTCGAATGATTGATAAAGATGGAGAGGGAGAATGATGGCTACAGGAACATTTGAATAAAGGCGAAACTATTTTCAACAGGAAACAGGAAGAGAGACAGAAAACCGATGAGATGGATCTCAGAGCTGGACTCTTCTTCATTTAGTGAAATATTAATAGTCATTGCCAGGGGGCATTTGTGCCCTATGATTTAAATCTGTTCCTCAGTGGCTGATCAGGCTGGTTGCATGTTTGTGTGCGTGTATTCAGTGTGGAGGCATCTTCTGGCTTCACTGGCTTCAACTGGCCAATTTTGATTTACTAAAGCATAAGCTTATTTGTTCTGTTCTAACCCTTACCTACTGTTCTGACCAAATTTGACCCATTTTTACATTTGAGAGCAGTAAAAACACCCTAAACACCTTCCTTGCCTAAAATTTTATGACTTTCCCTAAAGTGAATAAGAAATACACAAAAATGTAAATATCTTTTAAAAAATTTAAACTTTTCTGCAGGTGATACACATGTTTGTACATAGAGGGTATTCTGGGTTAAAGTTGACTAGTATTTATTCAAAAATTACCAATCAAAAATTCATCACATTCTGTGAACACATTCAGTATTATTGTAGAGGTCTAAAAATGTTGTCATTGCAGGGTGCGATTGTTGGCTTAACTAATATTAAGTGAGACAGTTCACTAATTACCCCACTTCATCATGATGGCAGTGACAATGAAAACAGGACCAGCATCTGTCCGTTACTATATGTGATTTTTAACGTTGCTTTGTGTCAAGCTCAGGCTGTAGGAAGTTCGGGCTCGGCCTAAAATTTCAGGCTTGTGCAAGTTTCAAATTCAAGTAAAGTCAGGCTTGAGTGTTTGTAGCTGTTTAAAAGTCTGACTCACATAAGTGGGTATACATTTTAGGAAAGGGTAACCCCCGCCGGGAATTGAACCTAAAACCCTGACATTGTTAATGTCCTGCCCATTCAGCCACACAGTACCATATATGAATGAATATACTGTATGTGTGTGTTGTAAGAGGGAGTATTCAGGTCTCACATATACTACAGGGCTCCAGCTGGTGTGGGACTGGGGGGGTCTTTGTGTCGCATATAACCCCCTCTTCACCCCTCTATCCCCCCACACAGAGACGCACATATCAACCTGCCTCACCTCCCCCTTGACTCCCCCCGTCTCTCACTAACAGGATTAGAGGACGGGAAGGTGCTCGCTCGGCAGACCTCAGGACGTATGTGTATGCGACTGAAAGCAATAGAGGTGGTCTGTGTGTATGTGTGTGTGTGTGTGAGAGAGAGAGAGAGACCGGGGCTTAGTGGGAAAATGCCCTTTCTCATGTATGTAGCCCCAAAAGCTTTGAGACGTCAGCCCCAAGGGACAAGAGACGCAACTGGGACTATGAGTCTGTCTATGTGACCATGTGTCTAAGCATGCCGTGTGCTGAATAAACAGCATATTAAAGATAACACTGAATAGTCATTATGTATTATGTCTCCACTGTGCTGTTTTCAGTACATTTTATTATCTAACATATATTTGACATGCAGCAGAGGTCCCCTGCTGAATTCAAACCGCGGACGTTACAGTTATGTGGCATGCGTGTTAATTCTGACATAAAATATTCTCATAAAATTTAGGTCTATGAGCCAAAGAAATCCACAATGAAATCCTGAATACCACTGGCACTGCCTCTGGGCAAAGAGATAAAACACTAAGACAGCATACAGGAGACATACTGTATGTTTTCCTTTATATGAACACCTTTTTATGTATGTGTCATATCCAGTCTTGATACCATGACTGATTTCGCACACTTCAATGGTTCCTGTCAGATAATTCATTCAAGAAGCCTGTTGTGCATGGTACAATACAATACATACCCTCCAGGATCACATCCTCCATCTACCTCTTCTCGGAAAATAAATTTAGAAACTTTAGGAAAATTCAACATCCCTTTGTCCCCTCAAATGGAGCAGCTGTCCCATCATCCCATCTGATGGAAACCCTCTTCATGTTTGTTATGCCATCTCTGATGGCATAACAAACACAAATGGGCGAATTTAACAGTTGCTAACAACTAGCCGGAGAATGAATCGAGGTTGGACTTGGACTAGCGTAACATTGTGTGTTGTATTTGGCCAGTGGACCTCCTTCAGGATCTTCTCCCTGTGGTTATGTGCTTGCTCACACCCCAGACACATCTGACCAATGAGTGACGTGAACGTTCTCACAGAGCTTGTGATGCTGCATTTTGGCTCGCTTGGATTTTTCTCTGTGTGAAAAGGAACCGAACCAAGAGGAAAACACACCAAGTTCACCACCTCATCAACTGATTCGGACCAGAGTAAAAGAACTGTAGGTGTGAAAACGCCCTTAGTTTCAGTACCTGTTGCTCTGGTGTTTAGTTTGTGATAGATATTGGATTATTTAAGGGACCTGACACACTGTTTGTTGTTCTGTTTTTGGCTGACAGTCACCAATAGTTTTCTGTGAGCCTATTACTGTTGGCACTAGTCAACCCTTTTCAATGGCTTTTCCAATGACACACTTAGTGAGAGTGAGCTCTCTGATTCAGCCAAGTGAATCAGTGATTTAATCTTGAACCTGGCTCAACTTTTGTTGTGACGTCATCCACCAAGGCAACGGTGGCCAATCAAATACAAGTGCACGTTCCTGGTAGATTATTTTGTAATGTGAGCAAACTATTTCTACTGTTTACCTCACGACCGTCGCAACAAAAAATAAAATCATTGCCATCATAATTTTCCAGTTGTAAAATCCTGTCTCAGAGTATTATTAACTGCTATGTGGTGTTTCAAACTCTTGGATCCGTTCAGCTTCCGGGGTTTCTTGATCGTATTGCGCATCAGACCCATACCTGATGCATTGTTTTAACGCAGGGCGGTTTTTGGTCTGAAAAGTAGTTGTCTAACCTTCGACTTGTGTCAAGCTCAAAAAGAAGCAATTTGTACGACACTTGCAGTGACAAGTTGGCCAATGACGGCATGAAGTGGGTGAGAATGTCTGATTGTCAGTTTCAGAAAGCTACAGAATTTGTCCTGGTCCCCCGTAATCTGATGTGGTAAAAGTGTGGGGGGAGGGGGGGTTTGTGAAGCTGCTTGACTATCAGACAAGCAGTTCTGACTGGAGGACACTCACACCTTTAGCCATACTGTACTTAACATGTGCAGATACTGTAGTAATAATCAGCAAGTAATGTAAAAGTAAAGTAATGAAATAAAGTGAAAACTTGCTGAGGATGTTGCATGAGAGAACAGCTACATATTTGTGGATTATCAGATCATCTGTCATCCTTTTCCACTCTATATTCATGCAACAGATGTTTACAGAGAAACAGGGTAATAATGTCCAACCTGTAGGCTACCTTGTGCGTAGCTGCAGCACAGGTCCACCTCTTGCCTCTGGGCCCTGGTTTCTGGAGAGGTCTACCTGCCAGCGCAGGGCGCATTGGGAGGGCCGGCACTCTCATTACAGCTACAATGAAATAATTATGAATGGCGCGCCAAGACCTCATCACAGGAATATCTATTGTATTATTTATTCAGCCAGTCCCCTGGTTCAGGGGGAGAGAACACATATAAACTTCCAGCCTCGCTCCTCTCCTCCTCACTCAAGCTCCTGTTTGCTGCTCAAAGCAGAAGTGCCTGCTCGCTCGCTCGCTCACTCTCTTTCTTTCGTTCTTTTTCTTTGTTGTATTTTCTTCTGAGATGGGCACAGGGAGCATCCTCCGGGGCCCTAAGGCCTTAACACAGTCTGGCCTGCCAGCTGTGGACGCACTTGCCCTCATCTTTATTTTTTTATTCATTCTCTCTTGTTCTTCTCTGTTTTTTTTTTTTTCTGTTTTGTTGTTTCTTTTTTATACAACTGGAGCAACTCAATTTTACCAAAGGACTACAAACAACTGGGATTTGTGGGATGCATTCTCAGTTTTTTTACTTTGGCCAAGACCAGATGTTTACAGCATACAAAGGATGTAGACAGTAATATATATTTTTGGAAACATATGTGTCATGATTTATATCATTTCATAATGGCTGCAGATCAACATCCCTCCATCAAGTTTGCACAGAAGAGGACAACTGCTTCTTTGGTGAGAGGAAGCAGGAAAATGTTGCATGATGGCCACACAGACTTGTGAAGAGAAACTTTGTGTGGCAGAGCAGAGAGGGTCATGGAGGACGACGCTGCAGCAACAGCATGCATGCTGCACAATAGGCCTCATTCAGAGGCAGCGCTGGATGTGTAGGTGGTGCAAAGGATGATGGACAACAAAGAAGTATAAAGAGAGAGAGAGAGAGCGAGCAGTGGAGTGGCTGGGATGACAGCTGCATCATGGGGATCAGGAGGGAGGCGTCGCCTGGGGCACAACAGGTGAGTGATGCTGCAGCCCGGCTGACTGTCCGGCTGGTTGAGTGGAAGCACTGAGCGATGGCTAATTATTACTGATTGGCTGGCTAGGCTGACATGCTGTTTGAATGGTGCCTACTCTTACAAAGAAGTAGGTGACACACAATTAAAAACAGTGACAGTGCTTTGGAAAGGAAAGCAGGTGACATGAGTAACGTTTGAGATGGAATCAGTTTTATAGGCTGTTTAGTTGACATTAAACATAACAAATTAAAGATTTAAAAGCAGTGTATAAAACACAAAAATCAATTAGGAAATTTACATACAAGACCAGTGGTTGACTTTTTTAAAACCCAGTAAAAACAATAAAAGTAAACAATTACTGTTTACACAAAAATGAATGCAGACATCTAAGCAATGAAAAGTTACAATTTGTTTTTATCATAATACCTGTTTTATAATCTTGATGAAATTCTCCAACACAAAGTGATCATGACTGAATATTTGAACTGTTGATAGATCTAATTTTTTCACTTGTGGATTAATGTTAGTCACCAACAATCACATTCTGTAGCTTACTCAATGTGCACTAAAGTGTTAGCATGAAGCTAACAAGCCAGGCCCAAAAGAATGACTTTGGTGTCTTTGGTGTTCTTATGATTGAACGAGTAAAGACTGGTACACTATAGTCCTTCAGTGTTTGTTGAAATGACTGTTGGCTGATTGGCTCCTGCCGCTGCTCGGCCTCAGAGTGTCATGTTCAAACGGATCTTGTTTCGCCTCACACTAGCTAGCCCAAAACACACATGTTGGCAGTCTGAGTAGTTTTGACAACATTAATTAAACCAGTTGTTCTAAGCAGAGAGACGGAACATTTCACTCACTTTTCTTCCTCTTTTACATTGTTTGTGATAACCCACTTTTATCTAATGTCTTTGTTATAATTTCATTTTAACTTGTTAATACTGTATGTGTGCATGGGTCTGTGTGTGTGTGTGTGTGTGTGTATACACGTATGTGTATATATACACAGGTAGTTTGCATATCTATACAGTATGTATGCATGCATAGTTTTTAAGTTTCTAAATGATTGTTTTTGTTTCTTACATTTTCTTGCTGTTTTATTTGTCCTTTTTCCTCATTTTCTTTTCACTACCTGATCTAAATTTGTATTATTCACTTGTTTTTTCTTATTATCTTGTTTGTTTGTTTGATGTTGCCCTTTGTAATTTTAATAAGTGCTATATAAATAAATATATTTTAAAATTATAAGTACCAGTACTTTTACTTATATTTTTTATGCAATACAAATATAAAACAAACATAATTACAGCCATGCTCTTATATTGTACTTTATTTTACAGCAAATAAATAGAAGTAAACATTTCAATTATAGGACCTCTTTAGGGAAAACTTATCCCATCATAAAACTGCTTCAGACATACAGTATGAAGTTGACATCTTGGTCAGCTGATCATTAAAGCTCTGCAGAAACCAGTTAATATTTGTATTTTATTTATTTCAGTCTTGCTGGCTGATGCTTTCTTTGCTAGTTAGAAAGCAGCGCTGCTTGTTGTGTTCTGTTGGGACAGTTTGGGTGCTGCTTGGTGGGACATGATGAGCACACTCCATCAATAATGCAGAATGTATCCGTGGTAACTGCCTGGCAACCACGGGCGCAGCGCTCGCATCCTGTATGGGAGAGAAAGAGAGAGAGAGAGGGAATGAATGGAGAGATGGAGAGAGAAGAAGGGTGAGAAAGATGAGAGGAGATGAAGGCAAATGACTGACAGAGAGATCTATGATGGAAAAAGAAACTGATAAAGGCATGAGGGGTGGATGAGGAGAGGGTGGAAAAGATGACAAAGGTGTGAGAAAGAGGAAATGAATGAAAGAGGGAGTGGGAGTAAAAAAGATTAGGGAAGAGAGGCAGAGAGAGGAGAGATGGGAGGGGTGGACTCTCATGGGCGCTCTTCTTTCTGACGTTTGTGTGTGTGTGTGTGTGTGTGTGTGTGTGTGAACCTGATAGGCTGATAGTGTTTGTTTTGTGTTTGGCCACCCATCTGCTTTCCACAGTATTCACATCATCTTTGCATCAGCATTATGTACCTGCAGAGATAGAGGCCATGTGTCCATTCTGTGTGTGTTTGCGTATCTCTATTTTTTATGATGCTCAAATTGCCTCATAAGATTTGAGATTCAGTATTCTATTGTCATTTCAATGTAACTTGGCATAGATTGAACAAGTCTGTGGAACACTACTGGAGGGATAAACAGCATTTCTTCCAAAATATAGTCTCTCATTTGGTGCTTTGTTGATGATGGTGGCCAGCGCTGTTTCCAAAATCTCCCATAAGTGTTCACTTAGGTTAAGATCTGTCACTTTCAGACTCATCAAACCGTTTACTGAGCTCTTGTGTGGAAGCATCTGTACAGTATTCATCATGTTTCTACAGTTATTTATTCAGATTTTTCCTTTAATTTGTCACTTGTCTGATATCCAGATAGGCAACAGGGTGGTGTGTTTTGTTTACATCTGAAACTGTGTGTGTGTGTGTGTGTGTGTGTGTGTGTGTGTGTGTGTGTGTGTGTCCATACAACAGGCCAGCGGTCAGTTAGGGATTCTCTCTATGTTTAAAACATTCATCACTCCCCTCCTCCCCTCATTTGTACCAGTGAATTATTAAACGCTCACCTATTTTTCAATTATTCAAATGGTGGATTTCTTTTTTTTTTGGAGGGGGGTTCTTGTTTATCTCTGCTTTACAAGCAGATGCAAACACTTGCAGTGACTTAATTCTTCCTTCACTTTTAAGTATTCTGTATGAATGCAGGTGCTTTGAAGGCTTGATGAGTAAGCCTGTCAATCAAGTACTGTTGACCTCACTTTAAACTCACTGGTAAATACACACACAAATATATATAATGACAGCTGCAATGATCATAGTGTTTGCATGACTGTAGTTGTACATAGTGTGCATGTTAAAGGGGACATATACTTTTTGTGATTTTCTGTTATTTCTGATGTTGGATGTTAAACATGGTCAAAGGTCCAAACTTGAGATGAACATATATAAAAATGCTGAAAGTTAAAAGCCAGGGCCTCAGCCAGCTCTGAACATTTCATTTGCAAAGTTCCCTCTACTTCCTCCTCGTGATGACATCAGATTGTTCAGGCCAGGGCTGTTCACGTTGTCCTCTCGCATATTTTGAATCGGATTTTGGCTCAAACATGTACAAATGTATTTGAGAAGTTCACATTTTGGGTAAAGGACAAAAATAAGTGACATCCTACTACTATTGTTTGTTTACGTAGCCTCCAGATTTCTGATTCTGGCCAATCAGACCAGAGTGGGTTTATTGGGAGGGGGCCAGTATAAGTTTTTTTGAACTGTAAATCATGCAAAGATATTCCGGTAGAGCCCCAGAATAAAAATATAAACCAGGAAATGTGCATGATACATCGCCTTTAATGGAGGGTTGAATGAAGTGTTGACACTTTCCTACCAGTTAGCCATTCTTCTTCTTCATTCCCCCAACAAATTAAATCTTCCTCTCTCTGTTGTCAAAGTGGATGGGGACTCTCTCTCTCTCTCTCTCTCTCTCTCTCTCTCTCTCTCTTTTGGGACGGTGCAGTTGGACGGGGATTCCTTCCTCCCCTCTCTCCCTCTGTCTCTGATAAATACTTGATGCTGCGATGATAGCTATCCCTTGTACGGTAGCATTTGGTGGATGCTTGAGACTTTGGGGAGATCTCCCTCTCAGCGTGTCTGTGTGTGTGTGTGCGTGTGGAGAGAGGTTTTTATACAACTTTGTCAGGGTGATTAAGGCCACATGTTATTGATTGGCAGATCGCTTGAAGTGCAACATCATCATAAATAATTCTCCTGCCTTCCAGAATAAACTACTACCTTTGTTGGCTGCCCTGACTGTCTTCCACTGAAGAGGAAATGCATTTTTTATGTTTTTACTTGACCTTAATGTGCAAACCATTTAAGGCACTCAGTATATGTGTATGTGTGTATAAATCACTTGGAAATATTTCATCTAAAATTGGTTTATGTGATTTTAGCAGGCTGAACATACTGTATATTTGCTAACTTACAGTTTAGATCTACTGAGTGGATCTCCTGCAGCATCCTCAAAACCCCCACTGATGTTTCTGTGGGAAATTTGGTGTTTATTTCATAACAGGCACTGATCACACTGCAGAGGAAAATCCCTCAGTAATTGTTCCTTAGCTTGCAAAATAGCAATTTGCTAGCAGTGTTAGCATTCCTCTCTGAAACCAAACAAAAAGTTAAACAATTTACTTCAAATGTCTATCACAAAATTAACATAAAGAAAGAATCTGAAATTCAAACAGTGCTAAAACAAATCAAATAAAAGCATACAAGTCATGATAGACACGTCTTTTTATACAGTGAGCCATGATTCCCCTATGCAGCAGACAATGGCTTCCCCTGAGAGAGTATAAATATTTAAAGTTAATGTTGTTTGCATTCATGTTTTATCATCTGCAAAGCATTTATAGAGCGTTGTTGCAGGGTCATTCCAAAAAAAGAAGCATTGTGCATAGAACAGGTGAGAAGTGGTAGGTGTGAGGGGATAAATGTCATTTGTTATCTTCCATTGTGTGTTTTTCCTACATTTACTGGAGTGCCACTGCCACAGTTACAGGTTTGATTCCAACCCCTAAAGATTATTTTTTTAAATAAAAATAAAAATATATTTCCTTACTGCAACTGTATTTTGGTGTCTTGTAAGTCCATATGGTCCAGGTATGTGCATCACACAATAACTAACTAACTATAAGAGACCTCTGAATTGGATTTGTCATTGCACATTGATCACTGCAACAGGAGGCAGTTGTGTCTGTCTGTCTAAAGTCTAAAAGACGCAAGTGTAAAATTTGCAGCACTGTGTTTACAGACGGCCAGCCCAGTGTTGGAGTTTCCCCTTTGGCCGTTGCTCTTTCAAAATGAATCAATGCAAACAGTTTCTATTAAGTCCTAAGGGGGCGTTTATAGCGGAGCCCCGAGCGCAGAGTGAGCGCAGTCTTAAAATAAGTTTTAAAAACATACATTTACCAACCAAAGCATCTCACACGGAGGCTCCAACACTGACAGGAGCACCAACCCGTGGATACAAAGACACAGCATAGTTGTGCCTTGCTGTGTGTGGCCCATTGTATAAAAATAAGGTGTAGCCACAGTGTTTCCGGTTTAACAGCACCGTGATGGGCAGGTGACAGGTGTTTTTACAGTGTTTGTTTGTTATGAAAGATGTCATGGCGCGAATATGAAGTCACACAGCTGACGGACTGTTAGCCTAGCATGCTAATCCTACATAAACGTAGGATGTAAGTTCACACTTTTTGTCTTAAATTTTCTTTTTAACGTCATGTGTTTTTAGGTCTGTGCTATGACATCTATTTAAAATATATTTATCTGTCACCTTAGGCCATTTATTTTCTTACCTTTTTTGGTTTCTCAAATAGTCGGCCATTTTATTAGTTGATTTTGTTTATTTAGTTGTTGTAGTGTTAGTTTCTTAAAGCTCTCTGAAAGGTTCTATACAAACAAAGTTGCTCTGTGTGCTCCATTGCTTTCCTGACAGGTACGGGGCACGTTAAATATTCAGCATCAGGTCATTCAAATTTACTCATCTGTTCTCATTCCTATCAGTGTTGGGAAATACCTCAATAAACTAGGAAAAAAAGGTGGTTATGCAACATTTTTGGCTGTAATGACAAATTTCAGTCTGTTGTAAATTGGCCCAAAAGGTGAGAAGATTTTCCCTGTCATTCATACTGAAGAGCTCATGACCTTTAATATGGCTGCCGGATTGTGCATCATGTCACTTGAAAGCCTTTTCTACAAATAGCCAAACACACGCACACGTTCAAAGAGAAACAAACACATACTAAGCACACACAGAGGACCAGATATGAAGAAAGAAGTGGGACCAGGGCCAAGGGGGGAACGAACGAGGGATAAAAGCGACCGGCGAAAAGCGTCTCTAAGCGTTTCTCTGCATGTGAAGTCGGTCGCTCGGCCTTCTGGGATGCTCTGCTGCCAGTTTGATGCCTTTGAGACGGCCTCATCCATATTGCATCATCTTTACCATGAGCTCTGATCGCTCCTCATAGAGACATAAAGGAGCGAGAGAGAGGAGGTGAAGGGAAGGGGGGGGGGGTGGAGAACAGGAGGGAGGAGAAGGCGAGGGAAGAAGGAAGGGGAAAGGAGAAGAAGGGAGAGGAGGATAATGTGGGAAAAGGGAGGAATGGAGCTGAAGTGAAGGAGAAAGAGAAATGAAAGGAGAGGAGAGAATTTAAATGAGTGATGGAAAGAGGGGAAGAAGAATGGAGACAAGTCAGGAGAAGAGGGGAGGTTGAGGGATAAAAAAAGGAAGCAGGAAGAGAAATAATTTAATTTTTTGAAAAAGAAGACGGGATGTTCAAAAACAGAAAAAGAAAGGGAGATGCTTTTATGCTAAATGACACACCCGACTCTTGAGTCATCTTTCTCTAACCCCCCTCCACACACACACACACACACATTCCCATCATCCTTCTGTCCCTCTGCATTAGGAGCTGCCTGGGGGCATGCGAGGCAGAGAGATACTAAAAGAGAGAGAGAGAAAGGAGAGTGGTGGTTGGGGGGATCAGGCTGTTATGAGCTGTCATTTAAATAAAGGTTAGCTGAGAGAGAGAATGAGAGAGCAGCCTGGGTGGAGTGTGTGTGTGTTTGTGTGTGTGTGTCACAAAACATATGTACATTGAAAGTGTTCTTGGTCACTGTAATCATCCTCCTCTTTGTTCTGGCCATGAAGTGATCAGTTTCTAACAAGTATTCTGTAGGTTGTTCTGTACAAAATGATATGAGGCTTTATAGCCTAATCAAATCAAATGGGTGTCTGTCTTCATCATAGCAGTCACATATAGGTTAACTGCTGCAAATTTACGTGTGACTCCAAGGACCTATCCCTCCACCGCTGAGGAATTTAGCCAGGAATTTAATAATACAGTGGTCGTGCACCCCAGTCCATCCAGCGCAACTCCAAGAAAAATTTGACTAGAAGAAACCTGTAATTTCTTAAAAAAGATTTCCCACATTTATTACTGTATTGGTACAAATATAAGACAATCCCCTCTTTTCTAACACCTGTTTTTGGAAGACTTTCTGAAGATACAACCCACTTTCACACTCATTCTGGACACACTCATTCGGGAAAGTTAACCTATACTATAATCGAAGGAGAGGGGAGTGCTCATCCTTGAAGTTTTTTCTCTTGTAAAGTGAAAAACTCCCATTAAAGCAGAACGTAAATCCTACCTTTATGCAGCTTGTCAGTCACACACTCACACTCTCTCCTGTTAGCTTCATGGAAAAGGTCAAGGTCAAAATGTTTTTGAGCTCTTCTTCATCTGTGGCAACAGTAATTTGTGGCTGTTTGACAGAAGATTCGGACCCAGGTCCGTTTCTGTAGTAAAGACGTCAGAGACGCTTTCAACTCATTTTCACTCGTCATGAATTTATTTCCCCTGTGGCAGAAAAAACACCTTAGTGTTTAACCTGCAGGTTAAACTGAGCTAACGAAACATTTTTAGGGCCGACTGACTCTAACACTCTGACACTGTAAACTGACTTAAATACACTTGCTAGCCTAGCATTAAGGCTACAAAGAAACTTTAGTGCAACACTCTGTGCAGGAGCATAGGCTCCTACAGAGGCATAAATCTCTAGTCCTCTAATATAAGACGACCCCTACTTGTATATATATTGTATTGTATGTTGTATATTAAATTGTTAGTTTTGTTTAATAAACTGGGTGTACAGCCTAATTCTGGTGGAGAAACATAAATATATCTTGTTGTAATTAAATGAATCATTTTTAGGCAGTAAAACAGTTAAAGTCAAGTGTAAAAATTGTCAGAATCAGCCATCAAAACCCACCATGTGTAACTTCTATATCGCTGTAGAATGTAAACTCTTCCTTTGGTGATGAAACTCTCACACATTTCCAGAAACATCAGTAAAGAAACACAGATAATTTTCTACTAATAACTCTATGAAGTCTCATATTGGCTTCAGAACGCACTTTTGCACAGAACGACTGCTATAAGAGTTGGTGGACAGAATCCACAGAGTCATGCTACAAAGGGAACACTTCACGGCCAGAGTGATTGATAGATAACTTTAATCATCTCCAAAGGGGGGAGTGGTTTGGTCACCCATGCACAGTAACAAACAAAAGGAGACACAAAACAAACAAAAGCATATGAGATGCATACTACCACTACAGTACCAACACTAATACACAAACTAACACATGTTCCAACAGGACTTTAGTGTAGCTCAGGAACCCACCTAGTCACTAAGTTAACAAATGAAACATTATATAGTAAATACAACCGATTTCAGCTAAAATTATCAATCATACTGTAAGTGATGCACCTAAGAACAAGACCGATGAAAAGGTAACAAGTATGAAAACTTAAAAATACATTTTAAAAAGTTTCACTTGAAATCTTCTAAACTGTTCTGGTCATCTTTAACAGGTCACCCAATACTTTATAAACCAGTAAAGACATATGTGGGTACCTTCAAACTGAATAGCTTGAATGAAGAGAAGGAATTATTACAGTCTCTCTACATGTGTATATGGCATCTGATTAATATTTAAAATGATTAATGATTTTATGTATTATTGTTTGTTGCTTTGTTTCAGAATTACCATTCTTGGAAATAAAGTAAAATGAACTGAACTCATACTAGAGAGAATAAGAGAGCGATAGGGGGAGGGAGGGTGGGAGGGAAGAGGGAGGAGGGAGGGATGATGGGTTCTTTAGTGGTTGTGTGATCTCGGCCACCAGTTCCACAGCTGGTGCACCAGCAGGCAGCCCAGCCTGGCCATATGCTGCCTGGGCTGCTCCCATTGCTCCCATTATCCTCGGTGGAGCAGCCCCACCCCCCCCTACCCCAAACCACCACCACTGCTATGCTCTCATTCCCCCACCCCACCACCACCATCAACAGCACCACTCTCAGCCCTCACCATAATTATTGTGGTTGAAAAATGTATATCGTCTCAAGTGTATATACTGTATGTAGGGTTGTTCTGCAGCAGAATGTCTATATGTACATTTTTTTAATCTTCTCTAAGGAGTTTGTCCCCAGTAAAAGTTTTTTTTTTTTTAATGTCCGATACCGTCCTCACGAGAAAAACGACACACTGATGACGTACTGACAAACTGTCCAGCGTCACATCTGAAAACATCCATATTGGTCATTTTGTGAGACAACGACAAACATTATATTTTGTAGTTTGGGCACTTGTATTGCTCATACTGCTTAATTTTCTTGAAGATGAGGAGATTCCTGCACACTGCTGATGCATGTATGACCACATTTAACAACATTAATTTAACATTTAATATTTCAAAAGAAAGGCAAGTTATCAGAGTGGAATGTGATGTCCTGCCATTACATGTTTAGTCCCTCAACACAGAAAAAAAGAGACTGTTCTGCCAAGAAAAACAACTGCATCAGTCAATGTTAGTCTAGCCGTCATAGGAATTTTGACTCTTGTTTGTCAGGAGTAAAGGAGGAAGTCGGGTGACATTACGGAGACACATAGTCCACAGAAGGAGGAGGTCGGGTGGATGGATGGGTCAACAGAACATTGGACCAACGCAGGAGAACGCTGTTCATTTCCTACAGGCAGTGAACATTGCTTTATTTTAGCCATAACTACCACGGTTCCCTAACCTTAACAAAGTTAAATCCAAACCATAATCTTTCCCTAATCCTAATGAAGTCTAACAAAGTAATTTGGAGGACTGATACTCTTTCTCTTTTCTCTATTATCCGTGTTCTCATATTCATCTCTTGCTGGTCTTGCATGTACTGTCAGTATCCACAGTGTTTTTGCAGAGTTTATGATGTAAACCTGATCATCCCAAGATAATTTCAGGTTAATTTAAAGGGAAAGTAAAAGAAAATATTTTTTTGGCAGCAGTATCGTAGCTTAGAAGAAGACAGACTTCGTAATCCACCATTCATACTGAGGTAGCATGCATTCTTATACCACCACCAAAATTCTTGGTTGAAGAGGTGTGGTGTATAAAGTGTCTGACTTTGGCACGAGAGACCTACCAACAATCAATACTGGTTTCTTTTAACCATGAAGACGTTAATTTCTGTAAACACAACTAAAGTTGTTTTTTCCCCTAAAATCTGGAGAAAATGGGAAAATTGGAAGAATATCCTGTAACATCGATGTTTTCCAGTATTAGTCTCTTGCAGGTTTGTTCTCCTGCCTTCACTTCCTAAATCCCTTTTCAGACACCCAACAGTGTCCCTTCACCCTCCTTCTCAGCATTTACCCCCAGGCTTTACTCAAGTCTCATAGCCCTCTTAGCCTTTCTACCAGCCCCCCCACCCCCTGCTACATTACACCCCCTCCTCCCCCAAGGTCTCCTCCCTCATCCTCTCCCTCTCTCTCTGTCTCTCTCGTCCTGTGTGGGCCCCTGTCAGTGGCTCGAGGTCGGCTACAGTTTCACAATTCCTGCTCTCACTGCTGTCACCTACCTACTTAGCTGCAACCCCCTACACACATACGCACTAACACACACACACCAAGCCACATAACCATACCGCGGTTGCTGCCTTTTTATCCTCCCCTCCCTCTGCTTTCATAATTGGCTTTCTTAAATTGTTTCTTATTTGTGCATTTTTGTGACTGTTGCCACATTTTCATGTAATGTTCATCAATAAACTGAATCTAAATTTTATAAAAATGTGATTTGAAAAACATCCTCGCAGTAAGTGCATTTCCATCCACCTGTTTTTATTTGCATTTTCAATTTGTGCATAAAAAAACCTCAGTGGAAACCCCAGAAATTCGGAAAAGAAGGAAAAAAAGTTGTACGCTTAGCTTGGCTGAGGTGGAAAATTAATCTTGACGTACATGAAGCATATGACTTAAACATCATTTAAAAAGACAAAAAATACTGGCAGATGAAAACATCAGATCAATGTGGCACGATGAAGTAACATAAATTCCACATTTCTATCACCTTTCTAAGTTATTTTTCACCATTTGAGGTTTGACTGACGCTCTTTTAATTACATCATCTTGTTGCATCCTCTTTTTCTGTAATGGCTTAATGACACCCAACAGGATAATTAGCACCACCCAACAGTTTATCTCAACGAGCCAACTCCAAATATTTGCATAACAGCAGCAGATTGAAACATGCACTAATTCAATTTTTCTTTTGCTGATTTTCTGGAAATTTGGTTAAAATTTGATTTGCATTTGGATGGAAACCTACAGTAGCTCCTGAGTGGTATTTTGTTGTTTGAAAGATGATGTCGCAATAGATGAATGCTGCTGAAAATTGTGCTAAAATGCTGATGGATATGGTTGTATAGACTCAAAGGAATCAGAGGTCAGAGATGAACCTGCCATAGAGCAGTTTAGCAGATGTGTTTGCATTTTTGGTGTGTGTTTCTATGTCGTGTATGTGTGTAAGGTGAAATTTGAATATTCTTTTATCTCACAAAACGAAGATTCTATTGTGAGTAAAAGTTGTAAACAGATATATGAAAAGGTATTCTATCAAAGTTTAACTGTAAACAAATTCAAACCGATGAACAAGGCGTGGCATGCCACATTACAGTAATTATCACCATGGACCTGTTAGATGAGTCACACTTAAATTAAAATGTTCTTATGCATCCTTTTGTCCAATATTTCATCCCAGTGGTTTATGCTATTAAATGATCCTTCCTTGCTCTGCTTCTAGTTGAATTTGTAGCATCATTTTATTGGATTGAAGTGGCATGAGCTCACTGTGTCTCCACACTTTTTCACTTTTTTTTTTTTGACTTTTGTGTTTGATGACAGGTTTGTTAAAAATACTATAATACTATATGGGAGTGAAACTGGTATAACCAACACATCCTCACAATTAAAAGACCACATAGGTCAACTGTACCTGCACTCCAGAACTACCTATGGGAGCGTTTTCAGAATGACCCACAGGAGTGTAATATGCTGCTTTCCAAAACCAAATCACTATTAAAAAATCATTTTAAAAGTTTTATGGTGTGACAACACTGCGATTAAGCTCTGGTATAGGTTTAAGCACAAGAACCACTTGGTTAAGGTCAGGGAAAGATCATGGTTTAGGTTAAAATGATCCCTTGAAACGTGGTTTCTACATCCTTAAAGTAGAACGCAACCTTCGTTGTCATGGCAACAGTTAACACCACAACAATCAAAGTTACAGTTTTATAAAAAAAACTGTGCTGACTCACGGTTGGAAACATGACACTCACGGTTGGAAATGGGGAAGTGAACAGCATTGTCCTGCAGCTTAGTCTACTTTTTGCCATCTTACTGTCTGGCCATCTACTCAACCCGCCTCCTCCTAATAAGGCAAATTGTCACCTTATATTGACGTCATCTGAACTGCGTCATTTCCCCTGGTCAAAATTATGACGGCAGCTAGATGGCATAAACGTAACTACAGGTCGTTTTTGTGCTGAATTTTAGAACTATACTGTCTTTTTCTTGTGAGTGCAGGCTGGGATTGTGGACCGGCAGTACTTTTGGGAAGGTACTGCCGGTCCACTAATCCTTTAAACAAATGTCTGTAGATGTTTCCTCAGGTTTAACATCGAGCATTTCCATATTGACAGCATTTTCACTGCTGGTAAACAAGCTTTACACTGTACAGTAATGTTTGAGCCCTTTTCTGATTTCAGAAAGAAAATATTGTTGAATTTCCAGCACTGAAAGGCGTTTTTGTCTGACGACATGTCCACCTGCCTTGACGTGGTCGGCTGGTCGCAGGCATGGCAGACTCAGGTTGCTTAGAGCAATGCACATTGATTTGATTAGCAGACGAGGGGCGGTGCAAATTTAAACAAGAGAACCAATCAAAAACAACGGTTTTGCTGACCCGCATTGTCCCGAAATATGCCAAAAGGTGGCATTCCTGCAAGGCGAAAAGATGCAAAGCAAAGAATGAATGTTATATTCAACATAAAGCTTTTTACTGAAAAGAATATATTCGGATGTAATCCCTTTGTAATCACCAACATTTTGAGTAGTAACTGTAATTTAACTACATATTTTGTCTCAGTAACTGTAATGTATTACAGTTACATTTGTTTTGTAATTATGTAACGCTGTTACATGTAACTAGTTACACCCCAACACTGACTGGCAGTTAGTCCTCATTACATATTGATATGGCAGAACATACTGTAAAGTGTGTATTAAGTATTAAGCACTTTAAATTTTTCCCACTCTCCAATTTGTGAGCCAAATTTGTGAGTCTTTAATGTTTTATTTACTTGGAGCTGGTAAGCTGCAGTATGATAATTTTTGCCTCTGCTGTGGGGAGTTGGGGTTTCTCATGTCACACACTTGTGGATGACAGTGTGTTGTTACAGCACACACACTTAGAGGCACAAATGAACTGGTATGCACAAACAGGAGGAAATACACACATAGATATCTAAAAATTCAATAAGCATATAGTGTATAATGTTGCTGCCTGTGTCTTCAAAGCCAGATTTGAGTTTTAGTTCTCAGAGGCTGTTCTGGATACAATCTTATACCACCGCCACTGAGAATTCTCAATTCTGATTGGCTGGAAGGTGTGGATTAACTTTTAGTAACCGGACAGTATAACCGGACACCTATGACCTGGGTGTTTGTTTGCACTTCTAAATTAAAGCACCAATATTAACTGGCGTGTAACAATATACAGTATAGTATCAAAATCAAAACAAAACTGCATTAACCTTTGTACCAGAGGGACACATTTTGCATTAAAATTTATCCCCTTTAATCTCAAAATCCTAACTCTGTGAAACCAGAATGCACAGACTACTCTGTTTCTCCTCTATCTGTTAAGGATAAGCATCAATAAATCCACTTTGAAATCATGCAAATAAGACGCTCCTTATAACTTGAGCTCTTGGTTCATACTCATCAAATTTATGACTTTTCTCCAGTAAATGTAACCCAGTCCATCTTTTTACAGCTACATCCATGCATGTGTGTAAACCAGAAGGGTTGAGAAGCAAATGCAGCATGTAACTTTGGGGAGCAGAGTTGCTATAATGTAAATAGTGAATTTTATATCAACCAGAATTACGTCACAAAACATATTCATGCCTTGCTGACTGATACAGAACAATTATTTCTTTCTTTGCTTTCTGTATTTTGTTCATTTGGCACTATCAATAATTTTTTTCATATTACTTCCACCCAGAATGTCCCATCAACATGTTCCTTTTTATCCCTCTTTCCATTCATATATTGATATTTGTGCTGTATCAAAAACTTCTGGTCATGAAAACCACAAAATTACAAACTTTAAATTTACTTTTTTTTTATATCTTTTCAATAAAAAGTCTCCTATAATATGTGTGGTACTACTCACATGCAAAATGATGCTATTTCTGAATAGCCTAACTTTTCCAGGAAAAAAAAAAACAATGTTTGGCACACATAGAAAAGTACAATAAGCTTTTAAATGAAGGAAATTAAAAACACCCATGGGTTCGAAGGGTTGAAGCCAAGCGGCTCACTTAGTTTAGCTTGACCTTCCCACATGGAAATGCAGAACACACACTGTGAATACATTCACAGGGAAACACACACACACACACACACACACACACACTTATAATGTATCTGTGTGTACCTGATGCTGCAGGCTATGGTTTGAGGGTCGGCGCCTTCCTCCTCCTTTACTCTTCACACAGGACGCGGCGTTGGTCAGTGGTCAGTGTTTGTTTGGTTAAAACAGCACGACAACAAGGTCGAATTTCACAGAGGAGAGGAGAGGAGAGGAGGGACACGGAGAGAAAGAGGAGGGAGAGAAGAAGAAGAGAATAGAGAAGAGTAGCAGGCAAATATGACACCTCTTCTCAGCATCCCTCAGAAACTCCAAATCAACAAAACACACACACACGCACACGCACACACACACACACATCTTTGTTTACTAAACTTTCCGCCTTTGAAATATTTATTAGAGTTGGGAGGCTCAGTGTGTGCATGCGTGTGTGTGCGTGTGTGTAAAGAGGTGGGAGGTTGCCCAAGAGACAACAGACTATCAGGGGAACAGGTGATAAGTGTGTGTAACAGCGAGAGAGAGACTTTTGTGTAAATGAGCAATGATCTCATTCAATACCAGGCAGGCGTGAGTGTTGTTCATTTGTACTTGTGTGTTTATTTGTGCATGTACTAATATAATTTGCAGATGTGTGTTCAATTGTGAGCATTTGTGCATGCTCTTATACTCTATTATCTAAACCGTAGTATTTGTACCCCAGTACAGATAAAATTCTACTTTTACAGATACGAGAGACATTTGTTTAATTGTCACTATCAAAAATCAGAAGAGCATAAACACGAAGAAGAGCAAATCATAGAAAAATAATGGAGTTGCAAAGTGTGAGAGGCTGCTCTATTCCCATTTCACATTTTTTTTTAAACAATATCCTCAATATTGCTTAAAACAGAAACTCAGGACTCTCCCAGATAAGGTAACGATTCTATCGGTTTATATTATGACCACCAGTTTCAATTATTTCAACTTTGTTTCTGCCCAAATCACATTTTGTTTGTGATTTTGGCGTGACGAACAGCTAAGAATACTACAATATCCATGAGCCTCAGCCGCCGTTGCTATGGAGAAGAAGCCAGTCAGAGAACATTGTTGAAGTCGTAAACTAAACGCAGCGCCATAGTTACTGAATTCACTCAAAAGTGATCCAGAAATGAAAAGTGAACTGAAAAGTGGGTCTTGGACCTTCCATTAGCAGCACATGTGACCAAATTTTAAGCTCAGTGATTGGCTGTTGTTGAAAGGTGCCTTGGGAATCGTAGTTAACTTATACCCTGAAATGTCAGTCTTGTACCGTTTTATCAAAGAACCAGATACAGTATTTTCTAACACAGTTGTTCAGGAGGACAAGTTTTCACTCAGTGTAAATTGACAGAAAATGTACAGAAAAATAGAGAAAATAAAGATTCTGTTCAGATTCTGGAGATCCCAAGGTCATGGTGAGGTCACAGGTCATGGAGCTCCACATGGGAGGTAATTCAAGATGGGAGAGCTAGAAGGTCAAAGGTCAAACGTGACCAGAAATTGGCAACAAATTTAAACTTGTCACTCATGTTTTCATCTTTTTCATCTCTTTTTTTCTTTTAATTTTTTTTTAGATTTTTAGATCCTCTCCAGACATGTATTAAGACGTATAAAGATACTCTGCTCGGAACAATATATTATATAGTATAATTACCACTTTAAAAATCTACTCCTTCTCCCTCATTAAAAATTCCAGAATCTATGAATATGTAAATATATTCATGACAGCGTGCAGCAGAACAGCGGCTCTGGCTCCCGGTTATGGTGTAAACAGTGTTAAGGACTCTTCTCTTAACATGAGTAAGTGTGTAGATAACACGACCAACTAGGCCAAGAAGGTACAGCACAACTGAACTTGTGAACATTATCAACAACTCGCCCACCTCACTTCCACCAAAGCTCAGAGTGGCGCTCAGCAGACTGCAGCTCCAGAGGACACAATGCCCTGCGGCAGCGGACTGCTGTAGCAGACTACAACAGCTCAGAGGCGAGAGGAAGCGGTGTGCACGGAAGCAGAAGAGGAGCCAAGCTAAAAGCTAACGTGACCAGCCGAGCCATTCCATCGCTCTTTCTGGTCAACGTTTGCTCACTGGATAAGAAAATGGATCTGATCCGACTGAAACTGAGCGTTCGTTGGGAGAACTGTTGTGTTTTTCTCCTGACGGAAACTTGGCTACGGAGCAATATGCCGGACTTGGCTTTTCAACTCTACGGTTTGCTCCGTTTCCATGCAGATCAGAATCAGCTGTTGGGAAAAACTTGAGGAGGTAGACTCTGCATATAATTATCTTTAATTATAAATGATTGGTTTCTTAGATTTGTGACGTAGGAAATCCTGCCTGACTGATTCCGTGTTTTTGAGACCGTCCGTGGTACCCTGCAGTTTCAGAGCAGAAATGCTCAGCCGTGGTGTTGACTGCTTATTTTGTTGATATGTTGTGTAGCATATGAAAAATACCACATGGACATTTTAACAAGGTTACAAACTTGATTTTCATTGGAGGGGGTCTTTAAGGGGCTTCCCTGTGTCCTGAATGTAGTTATCTCACACTTTTAAGCATGAAAACAAACATACACACACACACACACACACACACACACACAGTCACAATCTCTCACTTGCTCTCTAATCACATTTTGTCTCATTGTTTTAATTTGCCAGCCTTTCCATTTCCCTCCTCTCTCCTGATTCTCATTGGACAATGAAATCGGGAGTAAAGTGGGACTGATCCTCATAAATCATTAAGCAAGGTTTGTTTTGCCTTGTGAATGTAATTAATACATAATTAATATTTAAAGATCGACTCGTTTATCAAATTTAATTTCTCCACCGCAACAGAAGCAGTGGAACGAGAAAAACAAACAAATGGAGGAGGTGTTTTTTTGTCTTTTTTTTGCGGTGGGGGGCTGAGATGGAGAAAGAAGAAGAGAGTGGAAAATAAACAAAGGAGGGAGGGGAAGGGAAATTAGCACTAATGAGGAAGAAATGAGGCAGCATCTTAATTAACCAACAGGTAGTAGCTAAGTCCCACAGGAGGATGAAGTTAACTCAACATCTGTACCGGCTCATAAATGGGTTTTTGAGTTTCTGTCTTTTCTTTAATTTAAAGTATTAAGTTTTATCTTGTCATGACATTTACTTGACTTGTCATATTTTCACCCATTAATCAGAGTTTATTCGTGCTCATGTACTTTGGCTCAAATTCATATATTGTGAATGTAATTATAAAACAGGAAAAGACAACTTTTTAACAGTTAAAATCACAGTGAAATAAAACCAATATTGTTACTATTTTTGTGATTTCAAATGGCTTCATACCAGTTTCACCTGTATGAACTTCAATCTGTTCAATCTGCTTAGATTTAATCCCCCCCCCCACCTTCTCCTCTTTCTCACTCATCCTTGCCTCCGGAGACCGACATGAGAGCGAGGCGCTCTGCGCTGTTAAGTAGGACCACTTTACCCTGTCAATACATTCAATAGAGCGCTATTGACCTGAGCTGTGAGAGGGGCTCCGTGACCAAGAAAGGAAAAAAAAAACAAAAATGGAAAGAAAGAAGGAAGCACAAATATCTCAGGGAAAGATTCAAAAAAGAGAAGGGATGAGAAATGAAAAAGAGGGAAATTAGCAGTTATTACAGTTATGATCTACTGATAACTGAAAAAATCTAAATCCAATTCAGAACTTTATTAATTACTAGAGTCTAAATTTGTGGACTTGGTAATGAGTGTCTTCATATTTAGAGCCGAACAAGCAGGAGAGCTGCAGTACTTTGGCAGCATCATTACAATATAGTGTGAAAGCTGCTATCACAGTAGATATATAAACATTTTTTCTTTTTTACCAGCGGATCTCTTCATTACACCAATATTGTTCCTCTAAAGCAGTTTTGGTGAATATACTGTAAGTGTCAGCTTTGTAAATGTTCTCAAAGTTAAAGGTTACAAGATTACAAAATGAACATTGTTAGATGCCAACTTTCCTATTTAAATAAACAATATTTCATATGGGGGATATCATATTTTACAAGTTATATTTTAGGATATTACATAGGTGAAGGCAGATTTGTTTTCTGTTCTGCTCTAACAAAAACCTAAAATATTTATGTAAAAAATAAAATGACTGATTACAAGTACAAGTCCTTGACAGTTGATATAAAATTGCAGTAACAGAAGTGAAGTTACTTTGTTTTCTCCAACGGTTAAGAAATGTCAAAGGAAGGAAGGATGGAATGAGTGAAGAGGGGAGGGGATGAAATTTTAACAAAGGAAAGAAGAAAAGTACAAAAATTTATTAATAAAAAAGATGTGACAAAGATAGAAAAAAATTACAAAAAAGTTCAGACTTCAGACAATAATGTTATGAAAGTGATGTTTATATATATGTACAGCATGGCTTATGTGTGTGTACATGTGTGTGCGTACTTGCATGCCTGCATGAGTGAATGTCAGAAAATAAAGTGTGTCTCTCTCTCTCACACACACACACACACACACACACACATTTCCTGGGCCTGCTCTTTGATGAAAGCAGTTCCTGGCTAATGGGTTAATTTCATTCCACTGCTCTCTGCCATGTTGAGGACAATTAGCCCAGAATGGAGCCGTGAATATTTAATGACATCCACGGCAAGGTACAGAGAGAGAGAGAGAGAGAGAGAGGGAGAGAGAGAGAGAAGGAAACAAGGATGGAGAAAGGGAAGCCTGGAGTGAAGGAGTGAAGTATCTAGAGCAGACAGACAGACATGGAGGAGGAAGGATGAAATGAGGAGAGAAAGAAGAGAGAAACACCTTTCCATAGGAGGGGGAGGTGGAGGGATGAGACTATTACACCCCTTCTCTATGTGTCTGGTCTTTGTATATCTTATGATCTGTTTCCAGCTTTTCCCACCAACTGGCATTCGCCTTAATCTGACTCTGTTTTGGATGATAAGTTAAAAGAGTATTTCTACCAATCTCATGATGTCCAGTTTTAAAAAAGTATCAAAATTGATGCAGCAGAACCAGAGACATCATCTTTTTTATTCCCTGCATCTTCCTTCCTTGTCAAAACCTGATGCCTACATTACTCGCTGTGATTCATGTTTGTTATGCTAGTAGCAGCTAACCTGGATACACACTTTGATGAACCCCTTTGGGTTCCCCTTTAAAGATCAGAGTTATAGTCCATTTCTGTGAGGTGTTTACATTATTTTGTCTTACCCCAGTGTGATTTATAAGTGCAGCATGCAGCAAACCTTTACTTTCATGCTTCTTCACTGACATCCCTACTCTCTCTCAATCCTAACTCATTTAATTGACCCTTTCTTGATTTGCACCCCACTCAGTGGCTCCCTCTTTTATTTGTTGACTCACTCAATCATTTACTCAATTATTTGGTCGCTCCCTCATTTATTTACTCACTCGCTCTCTCACTTGCTCTTACTCAGTCACTTATTTTTCCTTCTGTCTTGCTCTTTCTCGCTCACACTTCTATCTCCATCACACGAACTACTGAACGAGGATAATCCTTCCTGACATGGATAGAGCAAACTGTCAACAGTGTAGGGATGGAGCTGAATCCAAATCTGGTATTCAGAAAAGCACAAACAGTGGGTTTTTTACGAATATTTATTTCATACAAATATTTTTTTATTAAATATTTGTTTTCAGGAAGAAAAAAAAACATGTCAAATAACAGCGCGCAGGTCGGTAACATCGCTATCTCAGTCTCGCTCCTTTGCTCCACCTTGTTATGTCTATTAGCAGCTCTCAACGAGGGGAGTCACATTGGGGGTGTACCCCAGAGATAAAGACACGAACAAAATGCTCTCAAGGGACTCTCCATTACCTGTTGTTCCCCCTCCCCTTTCCCCAAAGCCAGGTTGTAAAAAATAGGCAATAAATGAAAAGTGCAAAGCAATAATCGCCTTTGAAGTTCTTCCCTACACCTTACACACTGTGCTGTCTCTGTGTTATGGGTGTATATAGCTACAGGTCTGTCTATGCAGTGGCACAGATATTAGCTTTAACTCAGTAGTCAGCGCAGTCGTCTATGATCTGGGAGACTCAAGCTCGAGACTCGGTGTGGGGACTCGGTGTGGGTGTGGGGACTTCCTTCGCTTGTGTTTGCACAGAGAGCACCATGTTTTTTCTAGATGATCTGTTGTTGAGGTTTAAGTTTAGTTGTTACTCTTTTCTTTGTCTGTTGAGCTACCAATGCTCATGCTAACGAGCATGTTTATTCTCCTTTTGTTCAGCCAGCCTTGACATTTAAAACACATCTTATCCTTGAACTTGTCATTTAATGTTAAACTTTATAGTACTTTTACCCTCAAGTAGAAGTTTGAGCTGAGGAACCTGATGACTGCTCCACCTGGGTATTTGTACTTCTTTAAAGTTTTTGTTCACTTGTACCACAGGAGTTGACACAGACTGAAGAAACACCATCAATTTATAAAACTTTTCAACACTTCAACTTGAGCTCAACTTTGAATGGAAAGAAAGGAGAGAATGGAGAAATGGAAGGTTGTTTATTTTTCCCTCCACGAGGGCATTGCTAGTCTTATTTACAAATGTAACTTCTGTCACTTGTGGACTCAACAGAGGCGAATTCACAATTACAGTGAATGCGAGATGGCAGATTGGCAGATCACCTGGACCATTCAGTTTGTGCCCTGAGGTGACAAGTGTGATAGCTACACTGCGGGCCGTCAATCAAAATCAGCTCCAGCATCCACGGATCTAATAGAGAAAGACAGAAAAACAGGACAAAACCCAAACGCTGTGCAAGACCCTTAATTGGTTAATTGATCCTCATCTGCCAATCAAATGTCTGAATTATTAATTGAATAGATGACAGTGTTGAGGAGGAGCTCTGTGGTAAAGACTCAGATTGATTGGAGGAGGAGGAGGTTGGATGCTGATGGGTTGTTATGGTGATGTAGGTTCTTGTGGTGCGATAATGGAAGGCTCATCATTGAGCAGAGGAAAGTATCGATTGTTTGTTTGACAGCTTTACTGCCTCTCAGTCTCTGGGTGTAAAGGATTATATTACATGTTGCATTCATTTTTATTTTCATGAAATCTGCGTTTACAAGCTGCTTTAATGAAATTTTATTTTATTTAAGTATTAAGTTTTAAACTCTTGTTGCTGTTTTGTTTTTGTATAATTCTTTTTATTAAATTTCAAGTCTTTCATACTGCCTTCATATACAGTATAAGATCAAATATAGTAGCGCGACGTCATGCTAACATGAAACATGGATGCATTCACATACATAAAACATAAATGCATATTGACTTACAAGTATTATCACACTAGTTCATCTAATTATCTCACTTACTGAAATACACTCGTCACCCTCTACAAACATAGGTACAAACAAACTGTACATACACACACACAAACTAACGGGAAATCTCCTCCATGTGCATAGAGCACTTTCAAAGTCTGATGAGATGGCATTCAGTATTTATGCACCTAAAGAATGGAATAGTTTGCCTGCTGAACTTAGACTTGTGTTCTTTTAATAGCAAACTAAAGGCCTTTCTTTTCACTCAAGCTTTTTCTTAAATGTACACATCATATTTGTGCAGTATGTTTGTTTGTATGCAGGTATGTATATGTGATTTTATGCATATGTATGCATGGATGTTTCTGTTTATTTGCACTTTTTTGCAGTTTCTTTTCTCTCGTTTTTTTTTTTACTTTTATGCAAAGCACCTTGAACTGCTTTTGTATGAGATAGTACTATACAAACAAATTTGAATTGAATTAAATTTCAATTTACTGATTTGATCTTGCTTATATTCACTTTTATTTATTGTTCAAGAGTCTAGACAGTAGAATACTGTATTAAATAAATTAGTGATTGAGCTTCACTCTGTGAGATTTATTCAAAATGCATCTGATTATCAGCATCTATCATGAACTGTGATTGTAGGAGAGACAACTGAGAATGCCACTGTGTTAGAGATGGACTGTGATGGGAACTCAGGAAAGTAACAGACATTATCACAGGAGCAACATTTCTTTCTTCAAGCATTCAGAACACCAACACTTGCTGCACGTTTGGGGTTGCCAAAGTTTTACTATCTCATAGTACACAAAGGCCAAATGTAGGTTAAGTAGGGGTTTCTCAACACCAGTGACTTAACCAATTTATTGGCCATTGGCTTTCAGGACATTATAAAGACTGTCTGAGACTAAAAAAATTGTTAAAACATTGTAAAATTCATCATAAAATTTAAGAAACCTTCAACATACAAGACCTTCAAGATGTTCTCATCTTAACCACTTTTGTAAGTTTTACTGAACAATCTACAGTTTATCTAATCTATCTAATCTAAGTTTATAAGGATTTATAAGAATTTTAAGAAGTTAAAACTTAGTTAGTATTTAGTGTAATAGAAGTAGCAAGAGGTGGACCTAAATGCAGAATGCAGGAGGGAGCTGATTCTCAAGCATAACTCAAACTGAACTAATGAGGGAATAGGAAACAGGTGACTGGACAGGGGAACAGGCAAGAAGCTGATAGGCTGGGGAAAACACTGGGAGCAGGGCAGGGCTAACGAGGATTGATGCAGAACAGGTGTGGAGGGAAGTGCATATGGAAAGGCAGGCTGGGGATACAGGGGAAAAACCAACCAGTAAAGGCAACCAAAACAACAATGCCAGAATCTTCAAAAGACACAACTCAAATAAGCCTTTACCCATTCAGTCCAGTCCAAACAAACAGGAAAAAAAGGTCCAAAACATAGATCATAACCCAAAAACTGATTCACCACTTGGAGTGTGAATTGCATGGAAAAGCATTAAACCTGGAAACTCAGAGAAACCAGCCCAAAACACATTCTCTGGTCATAAAACAAACAAACTCATTCTGAAACACATGAAGGCAAAAGTATTTAAGAATTCATTTAGCTCTGTAGCTCTTTCAGTAGAGCACATTTATACAAACTTGTCAGGATAAAGGTTAAATACAATGAGCACCAGAATCTCAAGTGGTCTTTTAATATAATCTACAACTTATCTCATCTGTCCATCTCCCACTCAGTCCAGTATAACAAACAGGGGAAAGGTCTGAGGGCATCTGGTGGACTGATGGAGGGACCTGGAGTCAGACTGTGACAGAACTATGACATTTAGTATATACAGGACTGAACCATTCAGCTATACCAGACCCTCTCGTTATGGCTACTACCTTGTCAAGACAATCCACCACTTTCCCCTGAGCCTTTCACCCAGAAACCTCCATTTTCATTTTTTATTTTAAGCAATTTTCTTGACAAATAATTTATTCTATAAATAGTGTATAGTACAAGGATTTGAAATGTTTAAAAATGCATCACCAGAGTTTTTGCTCGGTCTCATTTTCATTAAAACCCTTCATGCAAGTAGGTATGATGTCGTGCTTTTTTTACAGTGGAAATGTAGGGCAAGGAACTACTGCAAATGCGAATTGCAAATCCAGATTCAGAGTATTTTAAAACAGACAAAACAGTTGTCATTTCAATTCGAAGAATTTAACTGTAGGCTTTATAGTCTTTCTACCACACAAGGAAAACATTCTGGGGTAAACACAATGACTTTAGAAATAAAAAACCTGTGCCACATGCAGCAGTCTATGTGGTTAAGCCTTACCTGGAGCCATGAGAGAGCATATGGCACATGGGCCAAAGGATCAGCTATGCAAAGTACTGAATGCTATCCTGTTACTGTGTGGTGACATACAGCTAGTTGTTGTAACTGACAGCTGCTGCTCATGAATGCTACACTTGTGCCAGGCTTGATTTTGAAGCCAGGACAACGTGTAGTACATCTTAAATTAAAGATCTAAGGATGAAGTTAACACGATGTGGCGAGTGAGAATTAATCGACAGGTAACCTCTTGGAAGAGCAGCGCAGAAAAACCACAGCAATGACCTCCTGGCACCAAAATATACACAGGAAGAACAAAAAGCCAAAACAGGATTATTGCTTAAACTTCATTAGAAAAACATGGGAATATTTATTAATACTCCACCAGTCAACAATAAAGTAAGAAAATCTGCTGGTTTTTGAGTTGTGGGAGAGTTATGAAGATGCTGTAAACTATTTTGGATATATTTATTTTAAAAAACTTTAATTGCTTTGTTAAATGTTAAGATTGTGTATTAAAGATAAACAATATCAGTAGGTTCTAGAAATAAAACTCTAAGGTTATAACTTTACCAATAAACCTCCTCTGTTACGTTCTGAGAGATTTCAGCCCTATTCCAACATAATGTCATGACACTTTGGATGATATCAAAAAAACTCAATCAAATCTTAATTTGGGCAGAAAATATGATTTTCTGTATGTTTTTCTGGAGCACAAACATTATGTAGTGTGACATCATCTGTTGGGATTAAATGTAGCTTGTTGTCCAATACTGAGTTACTGTAGTGATGAATCATACTTTATTTGAATCATACATTATTTTATTTTATTTATTGTAAATTATTTTGGTAAAGGTTAGGATGCAGTTTGAGTAACGGTTTCATGTTGTATAATATACAAAACAGTCTTCTTGAGTTTCCATGGTCTGTCCAAGTTCCTTTCAAGAATAATTAACATTCCTTTTTTGTAGAAATATGCACAAATGTCCTGTGAGTATTTACTTCTTAAGAAAACATATTTCATTTCAGCCACGAAAAACAAGTTTTCAAACGAATTACTCTCTGCTCACAAGCAAGTTTCTTAAACCTTTAGGTCAACGGTTTTTATCACGCACTCAAAGCAGCTTTTTGCTCTTATTCCCCTGTGTATCTGGATGAAATGAAGTGCAAGAGCATAATGCACCGTATTGATATCTGACATGTCAAAACACAGCAAATTACCATCCCATTTTAGAGGCTCGCTAAGCCTCTGACCTGACCTCAAGTGCATAACATCCGCACTCGGTGCTCATGAAGTCACATCATTCACCATTCGACAAATGCGTCTACTTGCCTGCTTCTCTAAGCTTTACGCTTGATTATCATAACCTGCACTGTTATCAGGTTCAACAGGTTCATTTCCAATGGAAATCTCCAAAAACTGACAAATGGAAATCTCAAAAAATTGTACTCAGGCACTGTCCTCCCCAGAAAATCGCCTCTAGCAGCTGGACTGTTCATTCAGAAACAAAGGTGGAAGTAGTGTGACGTTGTTATTAACACTGCAAAATCATGTATGGAGGAGGTCTGTGTGGATGGATAGATAATTTTCATAATACAAACACAATATACTCATATGGCTTATTTTGGAAGGCAGTGACATTCACCAGTCATTTAGTTTGGACCAATGAAAATGTTTTTTCATTGGATGAAATAAAGGAATGTCATGTAGAGTTGATGTCTGACTGTCTGCATGGATCTGTCCCACAGGTATATCTGGTCAATAATGACAACCTGGACTTAGAGAGACCATCCTGCAACCCCAAAGTCACAGGTTCAATTCCCTGCAGCACTGGAACCATCCACACA
Source organism: Scomberomorus guttatus (assembly GCA_038419695.1). Lineage (NCBI taxonomy): Eukaryota > Metazoa > Chordata > Actinopteri > Scombriformes > Scombridae > Scomberomorus > Scomberomorus guttatus. The sequence goes on along the minus strand of CM076460.1, from coordinate 26,445,312 downwards.
AGGACTGTGACCACTTTGAAGAATCCCTGAGGAAAGAACTGTGCTCATTGTCCTTTACTGGAAGTCACCATGAAGGTCATCAATAAATGATCAAGACGAAGATGTTTTTTTTTTTTTTTTGATCAGTTGTGAATCCTATGTTGTTCTTTTTTGCCTTCTTACCTTTAATATTGCAATGAGAGATATTTGGCCATTTGCGGACAGCAGAACCAAGCTGTGAACACAGAATTAACATATTAACACCTTATATTAAGTTCTTATGGCAAATGTGTTAGCAAACAGTTTCATATTTAAATACCCAGCAGACACACAGCAACATTAGCCTTCATTGAATGTAAGTTCAACATTCAGTCTCCTTTATGTTCTGTTTTGGTCTGCGCCAACTTCTGAGAAATATATCCGGCTCTTTAGCTGCTAAATTCTCCACTATGTTGACCAGCTGGTTACTAACTTTTTCTGTCTGTCCTTTGTGTTTGCCAGGAAGTGTACAATGGGTTTTTAAAGCAATAGTTGCAGACTGAAAAATCAAAACAATAAGCTGAAAGTTGCTATAAAGCTCAGAGGAGCTGGGAAGAACTGCGCTCTGTACACAAATTATGTTTTTTTACTCATATTCCCTGGTGTGTTCAGCTGAAATGAAGTGCACCGGCATAATGCATAATATTGACATCTGGACATGTCAAAACACAACAAATTACCATCCTGCCGTCTTGGAGAGAGACTCCCTAAGATTTGATCCATAGATCATCTGCACTCGGCACTCATCAAGCCGTCTCACTCACAGGAGCATTAATGCGTTTTGTTGATCAGCATTTCAGAGGCCATTAAGACAAGCAGAGAGCATTGATAGAAAAACTGTATGAACAGAAGAGCACAGAAAGTTACAGACCTACCTGATGGTAAGTCCTTCATGTTTTGATGGACGGTGGTTTGAATTAGGGGCTGAAGTCAGCTCATTTTTATAACCATGATGACACACGGCAGGTTTTTGGAATACTGGCTGTTTGGGAAATTGCTGCATCATACAGGAAATATTAAACTTCAAGCACCTGCATGTATCTGCATTAGACTGTTAGTGATGGTATAAACTACTGTGTGTTGAGTGAGAGTTTACCAGAAACTGCAAACTATGTAAACTCTCAAAAACTGTAATAATACAATGATTAAAGTTAAATATAGTTAAAATTTTAAGACATTCAGATGCTTCTGTAGATATAAAATTACCTTACACACATACAGGTGACCCTCTGATGATGCAACTGATGCCCAGACATACTGTACATGCTTATGGATGCAGGCAAGTAAATACACACATCATAAACTACCAAAGCAACCACACAGAATCACATAGCAACACACACACTGTGGATCACAGGCATGTTTACAGACAGACAGAGCAGACGGATGAATAAATGATGTGTGTGATCTATAATGAATGCCTCTTGTTCATTACACATTCTCACATTCAACAGGCCATTCCACAGGCCACAACGCTGTCCTCGCCGTCTGGGTCTGTATGTGGCAGATCCGAGTGTTACTTAGACAAATGTGTCTCAGAGGCAAAAATAATCTCATTGGTTAAGTTAAAACAGGTCTGCAGGTATTTTGGGGGGGCTATAGGGGCGTCACACATGATTTCATCCAATAATTTGTCTTCACTCATTGCATCAACACTGGATAAGATTTTATGGTTAATAAAACACAGTGATGGTGGGTATTTCTACTCTGACTAGCTAACTAGCCAACAATCTATTAATGCTATTTAGTTAGCATTTAGCTATGTAGGAATGGATTCAGGGGCTATGTGTAGGTAAACATGGAGCATCTGGTTGATGCAGTCGATGATGCAGGACTGCAGGTTTGAGTGAGTTTTTGGGTTTGGTCATGTTTTCTTTACTGTCTTTTTAAAAAAATGTTGTTTGCTTGTTTGTTTCATTTTTAATCAGAAAGATTTTCTGAGTGTTTAACTTTTTTCTAGCTTTGCCTTTATATCATAACCACTTCCTTCTACTTCAAAGCACCTTAAATTATCTGTCAATTGTGTATTCTTTTTATCCAATTTGTGCTTATACAGTATTTGTTTTTGCCATTTCTGTTTGCTTCGTATATATAACTTTGTTATTGAAAATTGGCACAATGTATAAACATTTGAATCAGAGGTCCTGATTTAGCCAGCTAACAAATTCCAGCGCACTGATTGGCTGATTGTCATTGAGACTCACAGAGGACACACTGACCAAAAGAGCAGCAGAGGATTAAACAGCAGCTAGATGAAGCTCAAAGATCAGAGGGGGCATTAAAGAAAAGAAAGAGGACTGCAGGGAGGGTTACAGTGTGCCCTAAGGGGAGGTGGGGGGTTGATGGTGACTTTGTGTTCTTTTATAAGTGCTGTCATATAACTCCTCTTTCCTCCTCCTCCTCCTCCTCCTCCTCAGGCCCCCTCAGTTCTTCCTCCAGGCACAACATATGATATGCAACATGGAAGGAGTGTGTATGTGTGTGTGGCTGTCGCAGTGTCCTATTCACACACAGGGTCCATTATTTTCATTATTTCTCAAAAAGAAAATCTGGGAATTTATCTATATCATTTATTGTTGTGTTACTTCCATAATGGGATTCTGTCACATGGTCAGCAAATCTGCAGTTTTCTCCTATTTTTTCTTGAGCTGTCTTTACACAAGAGGACCTTACTGGAAATCTGTGGTGATGAGCTTTTTCTCACAGCAGAAAACAGATTTTTCATGTGTTGGGATGTAATAAAACCCAATGTGCTGCTTTTAAAATGGTATTTTTTAATGGTAAATTATCAGAATACGTGTCCATAACGCCTACCAATCCTGGTGAGTGGTACAGTATTATGGACACATAAAGTGGAAAAATGAATGAACAGTATTAATAAAGAATCTGAACCCTATGTCAAAAAACATTTTGTGAAATTTCTAAATTAGTTTTTGTTAAATGCTTTTAGTTTTCATTTTTTATAGTATATAAAATACTGTCTATATATAGATAGTATTAAACAACAACCCTCCTAATTAAACTTCCAAGAAGGCCAAGTTCAACATCAACAAGCACAAAATCATCACAACATGATCAATCAATCATTCAATCAATTCAAAGTGCTTTACAAGTGATTGACAAACACACAGGATGGGAAATATGGATTTGGAGACTAACGCACACCAAGATACAAGTAAAATACCAAAAATTAAAACAAGGTGACTTGTAAAATGTAAATAAAAGATTTAATAAACCCTACTTTAAAATATTTAATTTATTAAGACAACAATAAAAGAAGAGTTTAAATAATAAAAGAAAATATAAGCAATAAAAGACACAGGTCAAAATAAGATTATAAAATTATAAAACACTACACAAAATAAATAGATTACAATAAAACAGTAAAATGATAGTAATAATGATAAAAAAAAATTAAAATGATAATGATCTATTTTTATTTTTTATAACTTATAATTTTGTCTATTTCTTCTGTTCTAAATACTCAATTATGATCAACCACAGAAAAATCACTCAAACAACCAAAGCAGTCAGTCATGTGTGTCTCTTTATAAATCCACCAATAATACAAACATACTCTACATAACATTGTTATTGTCATGTTGTGACTTTTTTTCTATTTCCTATTCCAGTGATTATGATTCATGCATATTCTTTTCATCCTGGCGACAACTCGCTTCTATTACACACAGTAATACATTTAATATTAATTTTCATTGCCCCATATTTCTGTCAGCAAAGCCCTGTCAGATCAGCTGGAGCAGGAAATAAAAGGGCAGGCAGGATTTAATTGGGGGTCATCTGGAAAACAAGGTCCCCATTTTTCGAAGACCGCACCGACCTTTGACCCTTGCAGCCCGGTTCCCGCTGGGGCTGATGGTAGCAGAACAATAGGACCTGCAGGCCAGCGCGCTGCTCTACAAGTGTTACAGCGCCGGGGGTCGGCCATGTTACCATACGTTCATGTCTGGATCTCTTAGAGCTGGCTTCACCACACACACACACACACACACACACACACACAAGGAAATAGTTACTATCAAAAGCTCTTAATTAGTTCTCGTATAATTGGAGGAATAATTGGATTTTCTCAAAGTTATTGATTTGGCTTTCACTCATCATCTGTTCAAATGAATCCAAGCAGAAAGATCCAAAGGATTTCAGATGACCATGGACATGACAGTGATATGAAATCAAACTTATCTTTCTCATTATTTTTTTAAGGAAAAAGTGCATATAGTTAATGCGTCACCTTAGAATTATAAGGCTTCTCTGTTATTAACATCAACATTTTGTTAAGTTAGTTATTAACATTTTGTGTAGGTTCATTTTTTGATTTCTGCATTATTGGCCCTAAAAATTGAGAAAAGAAAAGGTTCTTTCTCAAAAATCAATCTCAAACTTGGTGCTATAATGTTCAACCTGCAAAGCACCAATCAGAGCTCGGAATGTAGACAGGAGGACCAATCAGGTTCCTGTTACCGTTACTGTCTTTTTAGTGCCAAATTATCTCTTTTTGTTACTATCCTTCCACTGCAGCTAAACAGAAAAACAGCTGTCCACGAGACACAAAGAGGGACTTTTTAACTAAAAAGACTGCTCTCAGGTGGCTGAAGACTCATATTATCTACAGATAAACTTGTAAACAAATTTTTGCTCAAAAGGAAGACTGTAGATTTTGTCCTCCATCACTTACATTGTATGAACGGGAGGAATGATTACAGCAAGAAAAAGCCTGCAGGGCATCTGACTGATGACCTTTAGGGTTTCTGGTAACTCCAACTCTTTTTCCGTTAACCCCTCATCTCCCATCTGCAACTTTCTGTCAAATCACTTCATCTCTTTGAATTTGAACAACAGCAGATTTACCTTTTTCTTCTAGGTGTGGGTGCATTGTCAAAAAAATCCTTTCTTCCTCTTGTTTGTCATTGTTTACAAGACAAAAGGGATCTCAAACCAACACACTCCTCTGGTATCTCCTCAACTTTGTGTGGCGCGTGGCGCCATTGTTTGGAGGTTCAACTTCTGGGCGTGTGTGTCACTTCAGGTGAGTGTATCAGGTGACCTGGCTGTGTTGAGTCGGCGGGAGATTCAAAAAGGTGAAAGCTTATACTGTATATTGTGTTTGTGTGAGAGTGTATGTGAGAGTGTGTGTGTGATAAAGACACAGGCGTAAATTTTTATTTGTGTTTTGAATGATAGGTTTTCACAGAGTTAGAGGAATACTATTGGGGGTCTATAGGACAATAAAATATTAAAATAAATAATAAATACACAATATAGTCACTGTGTGCTGTAACATTATGATTTCACTTAATTGGCAATAAGGTGTCTAGCGAGGCCAACCTGAAAAACAACTCCAGTGTGTATTTACATAAATGACATGTAAGGAAACTTAATTGTATTATGTTGCTGTGTTTTGGGGTCTAAGTTGTCTCTTTGGTATTGGCAACAAAAAGAAAAAGTAAAAGAGAGATAAAGATTTTAATGAAGTTCAAGGAAAGTTAAGCCAATTAAGGGATTACAAAAACAGATTTAGAATATTTTAAAGGCTTTTAAAAAGGCAATAGGATTTGTTTTCTCTGAACTTACATACTTGGAAAATGTTATCTGACACAGTCGAAGTCCATTAAAATTTTCAATGATCAAAAAATAATTGTTCTCCTTCTACCATGTCCCATCTTCCAGCAATTTACTTAATACCTTACCTGTAATGTATGTATGGAATGTTTTAACTCAAGAAGAAATCAATAATTGCTGCAACAAAATAAATGTACCTCCTTACTGTATGTGTATGTGTGTGTGTGTGTGTGCGTGTGTGTGTGTGTACTTGTACTTCCTATTGTGTCCTGAGTGGCTGTCGTTTGGCCTGAGGCCTGGCAGATAATGCGGCGTGGATCTATAGCAGCAGCCACATCTGTCTCTGTTCTACCGCTCTCAGACAAACCTCCGACTGCTGCTATTATCACTATTGACCTGACGCTCTCTGCCTGGTGTCTGTTGCCGTCTGTAAAACAGCTGACTAACTGAAGCCTCACAGCCATTTACGCCACAGGAATTAGACCAAATGGTGTGTGACGCTCAATGATTAACTTTTATTTCACTCTTTATGAACAGGGAGACTCGTTTAAGTTTAACGACTATCCTGTAGACTGTGGACAAAACAGATATTTTCTTAATCAGATAAACCTCTACTGTCAGTAGCAGTACAGACACAATCACAGTCCATCTGTATATATTATTTGTGCAAAATAAATCATCACCGAGGACTACACTGACACATATTTAACATGTACAGAGAGATTGTAAATAATGTATACACTCTACTTCTACTATGTGAACTAGTTCAATTCATCAGGCAATATTTCAAAAAAAGATAACGCTTTACTCAACACCAGAGTAACATGTACATATATATTTTACCACAAATGTAGTTTTTTTCTTTGGAAATTGCCAAAACCAGGAAATTTAACTTAATTGAAATTGGCGTCGTGTAAAGTTTCAGTATGTTTGTTATATATTTTTGAGTTTTATCTGTACAACTTTCAGTCTTTGTTTCTATAAAAATAAGATATTTGCAGCGACGATTGGTGGACACTGTGTGTTGCTTTCCACCCAATCATTCCCAGTGTTAGCTTTAACAACTGCCGATACTGGCCTAAAAAGCTGCTAATAAAATATTGAGTAAACTATTTAAGATGTTAAAATATTTAAAAGTTGCTCAAGAACAAAAAACTGATTGTCCAGTTATATAATAAGACACATTTCAATATATAGTAATTTAAAAAAAAACCTGAAAATCTTGCTTTTGCTGACTTCCGGCGGTTTAACTTCTCACCTTGTTGCAGTGATGTAAAAGTGTACTCCAGAGTGTGTCAGTGCAGCGTGACATCACTGTTGCCACAGACCACACTGCTAACCCTGTGTGCTCAGAGGTGAAACAGTCTTGAAACTTTCAGAAGAGAGACGGCTGCGAAACACTGATTTCAGCCTAATGTCTAATGTTGCTTTCTTTGCTTCCAGTGAGAAAATTCTCTTGGTATTGTTGGGTTTAGGTTTTTAACTATGACATGTCATGTTAGCCATTTATTATTATTATTATTATTATTATTATTATTATTATTATTATATTTTTACCTTCCACAATGAATTTGGATAAGGAGCTGTGGAGAGGTACTGTACCTTAAACTTACTCTTATTATAAAAAGGACCATAAATCTGTCCTCAGTTGTTGAATGAACACCATGTATCTCTAAAAAACAGCAGAAAAACAGCAAATCAGTTTTGCAGCATCTTCACAAGCTTTTTTTTTTTTTTGTCCTTCGTGTTTTCTTAATTTCACTTTCTCATTGATGAATGAATATTGGGATCTAAGCTCATTAAAACACACTATCCACGATGCTTCACAAACAGGGTCCTGTGTCATTTTGCATCTGCAGCCCACAGTTTAAGAAACTATGCTTCAGACATCCCACATGATGATAAATCACTGGCTTCATCTGCAAGGCATGGCCATGATGGATCATTTGAATCAGCTCAGTGTTACTAATTATCAGTTTAATGGCTGATCCCTCTGAATGTCAACACCTATAATCACACATGCTGCTTTTGAGGGGAATGCCAATAAGGAAGCCACATGCTAAAATGTGTGGTGCATATTGCATGCGACCACTATTGACTGACCGATAGAGAAATGTCTGCAGTGATGTAAACTAAAGCCTCTGAAGTGCCTTCCAGATGGGATGACTAATGGGTTTGTAGTTTGAATCCAATCAGCCAAAATAAAAAAATAAAGCACTGGAGTGGCAGTTAAAAGAGAGGATGATTGTCTGGTTTCCATGAACACCTTTAAAAAGGTATTCTTCTTGTCCTGTAATATTAGCCAAAAATTATTACACAAGAATAAAACATAAAAAAGCATGCAAAATAAGGAGGATTCAAAGATTCAAAGGCTCTATTGTCGTTGCTTCTTATTCAGCAGAGTGGGGTTAAATGTGATTTTAAAGAGAAACCATTATTGGGTGTGACATAAAAAATCCACTTCCAGGCACTCAAGTGTATAGTTAAAAATAAAAAGCCTTTAATAAATATGGGCTAATACATTTAAAATACACCAATGTGTGTCAGTACACTTGCCTTCCTCAGGGTGTCTTGACACACAATGAATCCAAACCAATAAGTAGTAATTCCACACACCTGTGTTCATGCAAACAATAAAACAATTAAATAGAGATATAATGTAATAAGAAATCACATTAGATTTAGATTTCCTCAGGAAGAAGAAACTAAAATTGTAGTTACTGCACTTTGCCTTTGAACTACCTATATATCTGTTTAAGTTAATACAAAGGCAGTATCTGCATTTTTGGGGTCATAGGTCAAATAATCAGTCTTTTTTCTTTCCAGAGTTTTTTTTTTTTGTTGGTCCAATGTTGCTGTTCCAAATGGTGGTTTGACTGAGTCCTGAACACACACAGGCTGTGTAGTAATAGCAGTATGCAGAAAAGCAGCAGCTTCAGTCCTGCATCAGTGTTTAGGCAGGATGTTGCATTGATGCAGGACTGAGAGCAGGACTCACTTTTTGGCAGCCCAACACACATCAATCACTGTAGTTAGTAAAACGGAGGAAAATAGACTTGAAGCATTAAAACACACGTGTATAGCACGAGCGAAACACAAGCTGTCATGTGTCCCGTGTAGACAGCTGCATTTATTAAAATGAAAGCACCTGCATATTTTCCGTCAGTTGCACCTGAGACGGACAACTGAAGAATGCAGCAGAAACGCCTCCTGTGTAGACAAGCCCTAAGTCAGTCTGATATTGGCAAATGGCACAAATTTGCATGTTGAACTTTACCAAAGTTGCTGCATGCAGCTTTTACTTTACAACCATGAGCAAATCCACTGTTTGCAGCAATTTCATCCAAATATACTGATTTGGTTTGATATGAACCATCTTAAAGTGCTGGTGCGACCGTCTCTCTTTGTCTGTACTCGCTGTGGGAGTCTCTCTCCCCTCGGTCCCCTGTGGAACCTTGTCACCAGGTTGTCACGACCGGCCTGCAAACACAACACAGCGTCATCCCATCGATCAATAAATGGAGACGGGACGAATGAGGTCAGTGAGAGAGAGAAGATGGATGGAGAGCAGTCGCCTCTCGTTTGTTCTCCTGTTCACTCTCTGGTCTGCATTACCTGGATCACAGAGCACACACTCCCTGTGGGCACACGCGCGCAGGGACATAACCATAGACAGGAAGACACACACAGACACACACACACACTGTCACAGACACACGTTTACATACACAGTAGTACAGCACGGCAAACAATCAATTTACACCACTTAGTTGGTCATTTGGAGTTCATCATTTGGTTTTTATCTTCACTCTGTATTGATTCCACACAGAGAGCAAAACAAGGAGAGATTTTAAAAAATGGAAAAAAAAAAACTAAATTTCCTGAGAGACTCAGTGGGGTTTTAGTGATAGAAAGCAACTAAGTACATTTACGCAAGTGTTGTACTTAAGAATAAATATTAGGTGCTTCAACTACAGAGGGAAATATTGTACTTTTTACTGCATTACATTTACCTGACAACAATTACTAGTTACTAGCAGATTAAGATTTTATACTCAAAATGTGATTTTTTAAATAAAATATGATGCATTCAGCCCGTCCTCACAAGGAAAACGACAGCATAGGTCTAAAATTCAGGCAGGCAAAAAATGACCTATTGTTACGTTTGAGTAACGCCATCTAGTGGCCGTAGTAATTATGACCCGGGGAAGAGACGCGGTTCAGATGACGTCAATATAAGGTGACTTCCTTCGTAGGAGGAGGCGGGTTGAGTGGATGGCTAGGTAGTTAGTTAGATGGCAAAAAGTGGCTTCCCAGCTCCCGTTTCAGCCACGGTTTGCTTCCCGTTTCCAACTGCGAGTGTCATGTTTTCAACCGCAAGTCGGGACATTTTTTAAAAAAACGTAATGTGGTGTTTACTGTTGCCATGACAACGAAGGTTGCCTATCTTTAAGGAAGTATTAGCCATGTTTAAAGTGATCATTTTAACCCAAATCAGGATCTTTCCCTAACCAAATTGTTTTTGTGCCTAAACCTAACTAGGCCTTAACAGCATTGTCACATCATAAAACATTATTTTTGAACTGTCATCTGTAATGGTTTTGAACAGCGGCATATTACGTCCTATGGGTCATTCTGGAGCGCAGGTACAAGCAACCTATGTGGTCGTTTCATTATGAGGATGTGTTGGATGCATTGTATCACAATGCCAAGATAAAAAATCCATACACACTTCCCTTTAATTACTTTTTTACTTGATTACCTTCCTCTTGATGCCCATAAAACTTAGCTCTTTAAATTTATGAACAGAAGTTTCATAAGTGTCTGACTATCATGACTACAAATGGAATATTTATGTTTACAAATTATAGTTTTGTTGTTTAGTTTTGCCAAAAGAAAATAGATTTCAAGGACATTTAAGAAAATAACACAATTGGTGTTATAAATGTTTAATTGTATTCTTTCACATTAAGAAGGCTTTTTAAATGTATTTTCAGTCTGTCTTTTTGTTTAGTTTTTTTTATTCCAATTATATAATAGCTTAAAATTTGGAGCTTTACACTACCTCGTAAATAACCTCTGTACAAAGTTTTAGTCTTTTAAAGATATCTGCTAACTTCTAACTGGCAAACAGAAACAAACGTATAACTTTTATAAGAGGAATTAATATCTAGTAAGATGTGGTAATTAACATAAGATATAAAGCCTAACCTGGGTGGTTAAACAGACTTTTTGTGACCAAAGGACTGTCCTGAGACAGTTAATAGATATAATGCTTCTCCTTTATGTTTTGAAACAGGGTGCTGGGAGGCAAGCAGGTGGGTAGTGTTGGTCCTGCAACTGTTACCTGATAAACAAGCTGTTTTGTATAAAGACTTCTCCTGCAACTCTTTGTCTCGCTGTACTGCCATTCATGCCAACAGCAGGTGAATGATGAGTAGGGTCCAAGCCCTGGGGCCATGAGTAAGAGAGGTAATCAGGATTGTAGTCTTGGAAGTGTTTAAGTGCTGTAATCATTGTCAAAATCACATTCCAATACTCAGTGCAAGCTGAGGAGCCTTTAATTGCTAGCTCATGCTGTAGGGTCAGTATATCATCAAGATGAACAAACTTGGTGCTATTGATTGATGACTATAAACAGATATTTTCACTGTCTATTTTTGCTGAGAACCTAATAGGCAAGACGCAGAATCTCTAGATGACGCGTCAGAGCAGCCGCACGTGGGATGTGCAGCTCACGTGGGCTGTGTGGCTGCTCTAACCTGTTGGGCGCCAAAATGAAAAGGAAGAGGTTCTACGACGCACATGTGCGGCTCACGCAGGCAGTGTGCCCCAGGCCTAACACATACACTGTACTGCAGGTACAGTGAAATTAAACAAAAGTGTCAGTTATACCTTTTTCAGGGCTGGCAACAGGGGGAAGGAACTTGTTTTAGAAATTGGTTTCAGTGGAGTTGTGTGGTTGAAATATCAACAAGAATCAATGGTGGAGGGTTGAACAACGTGACACTGCTGTACAATATCCAAATATGGTGAGTAATTATGAGTTTTATGAGTCATGATTTGTTTTTGATTTTGTTATGCTAACTGACAGTGAGACGGCACTTAGGTCGCGGTCGTGTCAGGAGTGCAGCACAAAGATCACCTCCACTTGAACCCAGAAAGAGGAACCCACTGAAAATTGCCTTCACTGGAACGGCAGCACAGTTTGCAGGTTGATGTTTGAAGTGACTCATGCAATGCAAATTTCTTTTTGTGCTGTGTTATTAATTAAACACACCTGTTTTTTATGTGTTGAAATGTGTTATTTTAGCTTTAGAGAGATCCCTCAACACATCCTACAGTGCCCACAGCAAGCTCTAAATCAGGGGTCTAACCATCAACCGGAAGCCATCAGGTCAGTTTATCAAAACATTACTGTGTAAAGTACCACACAATGAATTCCCAACACACTATTCATTTATGGTGTTCATATTTCCAGGTTTCACATCCAGTCCAAATACTGAAGATGTTATCAAAGCACGGCGGTTGGTATGTAAATGTAAAACCTGCAGTAAGATAAGACTCTTTAAGTTGTTTCACAGGAACTTTATCTGCTCAGAATGGACCATTGTGTTTATATTTATTGACTACTTTTAATGCATTGTTTTCATGAACACCAGGAAGAATAACGGTTATCTGTGTTTAGTTAAGAATATGGTCTGACAATGGAAATTTGGTTTGCAGCAGTGCAACAAGCAACAAACCGAAAAGAAATCTTTGCATACATACATACAAACAGGTGCAAAGGAGGATAACTAGAAAGCGAACATTTTTAAATGTGTTCGTGCACACTGTCAACATATGGTCAGTTTATCAGATACCTGTTTTTCAGTTCAGTGACTGTCATCAGGTACATCAAAACAGGTTCATGAAATAGTAGAAAAATAAAAACAAAAAACAAACTTTTTTTAAAAAAAACTTTTTTTTTAAATTATTTTGTAGCAATAAATTTAAAAAAAAATAGGAAATACATAAATAAAGATTTGATATATTGTTGACTTGTCATGTGTGTTGAATTTGTCTTCTGATTAAAAATGAATTGCTGAATGCACAAGGGATATGTTACATGTGCAATTTCTGACTAAGTTAACACTTCTCTGCTGTCTGGGTTTATGTTTAGTTGACACTGTGCAATAAAATAGTTCATTAACAGTGCCGTGCACTGTAGAGCTGATGAGCAGCCGTTGCAAATATATTGTATTTTAGGCTAAAGATGCTCTATACTGTTGTGTTCAGCCTTTTATAGACTGATGTTCTGTTTGTTGAGCATGTTGGATAGGCACTATATTGCTGTTGCCTTTGTAATGCAGAACATTGCAAAGTAAACTTGTCACTGGTTTTTCAATTTGTCCATGTTTATTTTTATCAGTTTTCTGGGAAACGATGCCACACAAAATACAATTTCACTTTTGTTTGAGTGCTCACAGAAGCTGAATCACTCTGTTGTCTTGTATGGTCACAGTTTTGACAGCACGGTTAGAAGCAACAAGGTTTGATTGTCTCTATTCGTTTATCTATCTCTCAGTTTATCCTTTTCTCTGATTTTTTTCTGCCTGCCAACTCTTCTTTCTATCTGTCCATCTACAGTATGTATGCCCAGGGAGTTTTCCAATCAGTTCAAATCACCTGGACTGTAACTCTCCCAACCAGCCAAGGGTCAAAAACATCCTACATGTCAAATAATCCATGAGGTCTGACTGATTTGACTTAACCTGAGGCTTTTGGAAATGTTGAAAATCTGAGAGAAAAATCAAACACAGCTGGTGTTAGAGAGTTAAATTTTAATTTAGGAGGATTTTGTGACTTGAGAGGAATTTGTTAACATTGAACTGTGTCAGTATGGTGTATAAGGGGTGTTAAAACAGAGCTGAAAACCCCAGGTCAGACTTAGAAGTTAATGAGTTTGTAGTTTTTAACCAGAACAGAAACACTTGCCTGACAATCAGACTGAATTGTCATTTCATTGTTCACTTCAGTATCCAGACTGACATCATTCATGTTAGCTGATTATTTGGGAGGTGAAGTATTTTTCCGTAGCCAACAAGTTTTGGTTTGGGTTAAAATTACAAGTTTGTTTGCGGTGATGGTTAAATGAAGGAAATGGGAAGCGAGCAGCGGTCTCCAATCGCAAAGTCTCACATTTTGACTTCCACGTTTGCTCCTGACTGTCATAATTGCTTTGACCACAAGAGGCCTTTAACACTTAAATATAAGTATATGTCATTTGGGGGCATTTGCTTAAACAACTGATGCTGTTGTTCGTCTTGGGAGGACAGTCTCTTGGTTTGGGACCGTGAGGTGAGGAGTTTGAAAGACATGGGCGTTTATCTATTGAGTTGTATTATGAAAACTGACGGATTCAGAGTTTTTGGAGCATGAACCATACCAGGAAGTAAAAGTATAAAGAATATCTCAGCCTCTGCTGTTTTGATTTTGACCATTTGTTTTCTAATTCCTTTTACAAGTCCCCCAACTGTATGGAAGTGCAGGAGCAGCTGACTGAACCCCTTTAGCATTTGTCATGTCTTCAAAGATATCAAGATCCAGTTTTTATTTCAGTGATCAATGTCATCAATGCTCTGTCATCAGGCATCCACAAAGCTCTGATTGGCTTGGTTGTTTTTTCAAGTAGGGAAAAAGCCTTCAGGGAGAACAACACCAGACCTATTTTGCTGATGAATCACCTCCTGTGCCAAAATTGATTCATTACCTGAAGGTTTCTTGACACAAACATTAAGGTGGAATATGATCTTATTTACCAGAGAAGTATGTTGTTCTTCTTCTATGAGCCAAGAAGGAATAAATTGGGCGTTGAGCCATCTGTCACTCAGCATCTACTTTCTTTTTCTGCTTTCCATTCAACCTCTTTGCAGAAGACAGACAGCATTTACAGAAGCCATCATATCACTACAAGTTTTGCCCTGCTCTGTCTGTGTGTGAGAGTGTTTGTAGTGTGTAACAGTACGATACATCATTCATGCCATCATCTTTCTTTCATGCCAGAGGGGAGTGTGTGCAGTTTGCCTGCGCCTGCTCATATTTGTTTGCTCGCACATGTACAGTGAGTGCAGGTTCAGGGGGGAAGCAGGTTCGTCTCATCGCCCTGACAGCCTGACACCGGAGAATCCCAGCAGTCTGCCGCACCCTTAATCTCATGTGATTGACACCTCTTGTGATCACGACAACTCCTGACCTGCGACAACTGACGGCTGAAACTCCGACTGCACTTCAGTTGTCTGAAACTGCCGCAGTGAATCGCCCCGAGGCGGCATGCTGAGGATGGGCTCGGTGGAGGATGGAGATGAGGGGGAACGGGCAAGTCCCTCGGCTCTTCTTCTGCGTCTGTGCTTTCATCCCATGTCCCAACCTCTGACCTTTTAAGGCCTGACCTCCGTGGGATCAGTTTGCTGCATATGCTAGGTCAGTCAAAGGAGTACAAGTTTAATATTTAATCTTTTTTTTTCACTGTGTGTAATCCACCCGCACTTCTACCTGTTCTATTGCCCCAAAGCAATGAGTGACAGATATATAGCACTGTATGAAATTTAAAAATGTACAAACGACCCCCCCTTCCCCACACATGTAGGCTACATACACACAGACTGATGCTGATTGACTGCTTGACATCGTGGGGAGCTTGATGTGGATCTGCCCCCTCAGACTATGAAATAGTGATGCTGTGATCCCCCTTTGCTTCTCCACATCTTTCTGTCCAGTCCATAATTTCTTCTCGTCACAGAGCAGAAGCCCCTCATTCCTTTTCTCCTCCATTCCCATTTCAAGCTTCTCTTACTCCCTGTCCTCTTCTTGTTCATCCTCTTTCACCCCTTCCTTCTCACCCTCTCAGCCCGGGACTGTGATCAGTAGATGCTGCTGCACGCAAACTACATCTACTGCAAATTACAGAATAGCAACATACCTGTTAACAGAAAAAACATTCATAAATGAGGCCCAGTGTGTGTTTGTAGTACTGGGTGGTGAAAATTTGACGTAAAAATGTTACAGTTCATTATCTCAATTATTTCTCAATTAAAACAACTTTTCAGCTCTGGAGGGGCCTGAACCCATTTAAAGCTGGGCTAGGTTGTGTTCTGGAAAAAAAAAGGCAAAAACAAAATTGAAAATAAAGCCGTCCTCCTGCAGCTCTCCCCCCTCTGCTTTCTGTCCTAAGCCCCTCCCACCAGACGAGCAAGGGCATATGCATGTGCTTCATACGCAGTTTAACAGCTTACTACTGTGCTCACTCACACACACAACTTCCTCTCAAGGTACAACAACCTTAAGTAAACAGTAAACAGGACCACCTCTCACCTGTTTGAAGTCTGCCACAAAAGTAATGAGTGTCCCACCTCCCTGCTTGAAATCAAGTGATATCGCCTGTCTTTCATTGTCCGCCTCCAAACCCTCCTCAGTCCAAGCCGGACCCGCAGCTCCCAGAGCGATGAGCAGCACCAGGGTGCAGAGACGGGTCAGTATCCGACCTGAAGCTGCAGTGATGCATAAGAATCTATCACTGCTTTTCACTTCTGGGAGCCGAGTTCACTTCCATTCAAAGTCTCTCACTCCAGCGTTGTTTATAAGACTATGCACTCTTCAGTTTCCCCTGCACTACAGGCAATAGTCCAATGATCACACATTGCTTTTCATTCTGCTTTCTGTTGATATTCTTTTTCTTCTCTCCTTCTGCAATTCATGCAGTCCCATCACTTCCTATCCATCGGTATCCCACTGCTCGCCTGGCCTCCAAACTTTCTGTGCCATGTGCAATGAGTGCATGCTGGTAGGCAGGTGGCCCTTCCAATTATTTCATTCGGGCCAAATGAAATGATTGAGCTGACTTATTACAGGCCTGTGCCAGCCACAGATACTGGATTTTTTTTCTTTTTATTGTCAGAGCATTTGACTTATTGATTGCTGTCAGGATGTACAGAGAATTTCAACAATTAAAACTAAAAGAAGTTCTAAAATACATTACCTGCCCTCGCTTTGACCTCTTTGCCAGACTCTATTTTCCCACTTTGCACAGTGGTCCTACTTTGGAAAGCGTGAGAGAATTATCCCGTTGGTAAATAAAAGGAAAGGTTTTAATACATTCCTGAAGGGTTAGTGAAATAAATAATTTGCTCATTTTCCATTTCTCTGCTCTCATAAAAGCATGTTGGAAGCGAGATCGGCTCTTACCCAGAGGCTCGCCAAGGTACATGGCATTAGCTCATTACTTCTGGGGAAGAGGAATCGCAGGATTCTTGTATGCATGTTTGTGTGTGGAAAAGTTTGAGGTTGAGACTCCAGCAAACAGATCAAGGCCCTGCTGGAGGAATTGAAATAGGAACTGGTTAGTAATTAATTTGAAAAAAAAAAAAAACATGAATATGAACAGAAAAACTTGCTCATGTTACTGTGCTCGTACATGTTTGTACGCCTTTGCAAGCCTTTGTACATGTCTGTGCGTTCTGCTTAGCGTATGTGTGTGTGTGTGTGTCTCGGAGGTGTAGTAAAGGCAGGGAGTGGTGGTGTGGGGGAAGTAAATGCAGACTAATGGGTATTATACTAATGGGCAGCAGCAGTATGACTATTCAGGCAATTAGAACAGGAAAGAGAAAGAGCAAGGATTGGTGATGATGGACCTGGAGTGAGCTACCACTCAGACCCCTGAACTAATGAACACAGAAGATACAGACCATCACGTACGCTGGACGTTAAAGTGATTTTTCACTTTAAAAGGTAAAACATTTTAGGAGACTCCACCGGCCTTTCCAGTGGACACAAATAGAAAGAGTTCTGTGCTGTGAGTGAAGGTGCATTTAAATGTGAAGAGACTTACCGTACACAATATTAGTTTGTCAAATGGGTTAAATTTTCTTTTAAAACAACTCTGATGATTTTGGTTTCTGAGGTGACATTATTAAAGCTTTGAGTTTATCGTGTGATTTTGACAACATCATGGTTGTCAGCGTCATGGTCTTTAAAAAACTGTTGACTCACAGTTGGAAATGGACTCATGGTTGGCAACGTGATACTAACAGTCATTTCCCGTGTGAAAGTCTGATGTTTTGTTGACGCATCCATCCACCTCGACCTCCTCCCTACACAGACTTTGTCTATATATAATAACATCTTCTGATTACCTTCTTTGTGTCATGTCTCGTCCTGTCTTTAGGTCATGTCTTTGTTTTTCCCATTATTCAGTTCTAGTTTCCTGTTTTGCTTCAGTGTCTAACTCTCCTCTCGTTTCAGATCCACTTCCTGCTACTGTCATCGTCATTACCCCCTAATGTCATCCACCTGTGTCTAATCACCCTCCCTCTCCTTGTGTATTTAGTCTGTGTGCTCCCTGCTCCCTGTGCCAGTTTGTCTTAGTCCTTTGCAGCAAGCGTTCCAGCCTCTGCTTTGCCCCTTTGCGTTTTGTTTTCCTTCACTGATTGATTACCTGTGTACTGAACCTGCTTTTTTCAGTAAAGATTCTGCTTTTTTGGAAACTGTGAGTTGTGCTATTGGGTCTATCCCTGGTGTGTCCGTAACCCGTCACTTTGCTCTCACCATAATTACTACAGCCACCGGAGGGTTTCTATCACTTGGACACAAATATATGTCGTACATAACCTGATTAATCTTGGTGTTTTTCTTGGGAGGACAGTCCTGACTTTAAACCAGAAAAGCCAGATTTGTTCATTTGAGTGAAGCCAGTTTGGAGCTAAAGTGTTATGAGCAAGCAGCAACCACCGTGGCTGCGATTGATGGAGTGAGAAACCTGTCAAACAAAGCAAACGCACAGATTGGGGACATATCATGCACATTTTCAGGTCTGTATTTTTATACTGGGGCTCTACTGGAATATCTTTGCATGACTTAGAGTTCAAAAAACCTGAAAATCACAAAAGCATAATGTGGCCCATTAAAACAGTGAAACAAAAGTAGAAAAGTGTCTTAATAAGGTGTTGGGTCACCACAAGCCTCCAGATCATCTCTTCTTCTCTTTGCCATGGATTCTCAAAGTATACTACAGGGTGTTTTGATGATCACTTTAAACCTTAAACATCTCAATGAAACACTATATTATTTTACCAAAATGTTGCAGGTTTTCCCATTCACTTCAATGTATTTTTTTTGGAACAAGCTCAGTGGCCATTAGATGCACTGCATCTTAATGCTCTTTTTCGTAAATTGGGTCCAATACTTTTATGTCTTTCACAATGCGACTGACACAATTGTGGTATTTGTTAACTCGCTAGTCAAAAGCAATGTGTGTTGTTGGTTAAGGAGAGTTAGCTCAGTCCACTTAAGGGCTCAGTCTCCAAAATTAATTTTACTGACTTTATTGGCTCTCCTGCCAATAAATCCCAGTCATTTCTTGTAAGCAATAATGCAGCTCATATAAGATTGTTTTCAGTTTCCAGCCAAAATGTAGATGTATATAAAAAAACACAACTTGAATACATTCAAAGTGACAGTTACAAGTGTACATTTTTAGTTTACACAATTTTTAACACATAATTAAATACACAATTTTTTGTTAACACAAAATTGCATTTTTGTAAAAATGTGTAATTTATGTGATCATTTCTGAAATTTAGCTATAATATCATAATTGGTGTAATACGTACAGCCATAGCTCTTGTGACAAATAATGAATTCAAAATGGGATTTATACACTATATTTATTGTTTTTGTTTTGTTGTTGTTGTTTTTTTTTTATAAGGAATTTATCTGAATATAAAAACATAAATATCCCCAAATCTGGGGAAATTAGATCTGTGACATTTTGGTTAAGTAAATAACACCTAACCTAATTATGTTTAACAATATACTGTATATGAGATTTACATATGTGAGCAGAGTTGGGAGATTTAGCAGAGGCCCAAATAAAAGTTATTTTCATGAGTAGCTGCAGAAATTGCTGAACAATGCTTTCTTTATGTGGTTAAATGTGCTGAAAACACGGGAGGTGCTAATCTGAGTCCAGGATTCAGACCACATGATGTAAGAGTCTCCAGTAGTGCAGCGCTGGGTGAGTTTGGTTAACGGGAGAGGTTTTGACACTCGCACTAACTTTCATTACAGGCACTGAAATGCTGGATGCAATTTTAATGAAGCCTTTTCATAAACCTTTATACTAATGAACCACAGAGTCAGTTAGGGCGGGTTATTCACACTGCAGGGAGGAAACACTGAGGGCGAGTTTGGAAACATTCTGCTGCAGTCACAGCAGATCTGGATTATTTTGTAGCGGCGGGTCTGTTACATTTCTTACTTCATAGTAAGATCCCCTTACAGTCGTATCAATAAGAAATGTTGATATATTGTAACATCATTAATGTTTATATGTTTTGCTGAAAACTACATTCATATGATATGAAAGATCAAATATTACAGACAGCATGTGATAATGTGTTGTTTTATCTTATAAAACTAAATGAAACAGTATCACCACCTTTGTCCCAATCCCAAACGCTGGACTGGTGACAAACTTAAATTGACTCAAAAGACTCAGTATGCAGCTTGATGTTTGAGTGTGCGCTGCACTGTGGAACAATAGCGTCCATCAACAGCACAAAAGGAAGAGGCCTTTTTTCATAGCAGACATTTTCACTTGTCATAGTGGAAATAGCACAGGTGTCACTAATAACACTAACGATGGCTCTGTTGTATTCAAGTGTCCCAGTAAGTCATGATGATAGTGTGACAGTGAACCAGCTTGCACAATACCAGTACCATGAAACCAAAGCAGGATTTTTTTATTTTTTTTTTACACCTGTGCTTTTCCTACAGTGACATGTAAAAATGTCTTATCCTGTGGAGGAGCTACTCACAGCTGCAAGAAATTAAAATTTATTGCAGATGGTGACACAGCCTGAGAAAAATCTTGGAAATAAATGTTACGTATTTGATTGTTGTTAAATGTAAGTATTAACTCTTTGGTTTGGGGATCTTTGGGTTTTCAGTTTTTTGTGAAGTAGTACTTTGATGTCTGTTTGCACAAGATTAATTTTATGTAGATACATTGATTTCTTGTATATTAACTGCAAAAACACTATACTATA
Organism: Scomberomorus guttatus; assembly: GCA_038419695.1. Taxonomy (NCBI): domain Eukaryota; kingdom Metazoa; phylum Chordata; class Actinopteri; order Scombriformes; family Scombridae; genus Scomberomorus; species Scomberomorus guttatus. Next base: position 26,424,631 of record CM076460.1, on the reverse strand, counting down.
AAAATGTGTATATACAATAGTACATACTGTATGACTACAGTTACATCCAGGTGTGGGACCTTAAAAACTGAAATCACACTGGAGGTTTCCACCAGCATGTAAATGACATCTTCAGTTTGCAGCAGTTTATTAATGATTATTTACTTTTAACAGTTGTCTAACAATCGCAAGCATCCATATAGGAACAAGGAAGTCTAAAACATTTAGTTTTAGAGTTTTTATGGTTAGATTTAGGGTACCCACTTGCTCATGTACTTCTATTTTTCTGAGGACTAATTTCAAATTGCTGTGTGAGAGTTAAGGCTTGGATTTAGTTTGTTGCTGGGTACGGGTGGATGGGTGCAGTACGACGTCTTTTAATCTAAAGGTCACAGGTTTAATCCAAGAGGCAATCAGTGTTTCCACCAGTTACCATTTTGTCTGTCAAATGCTGTTAAACAAGAAACAAGTGTTCACCTGTCGATCATTTCACTGAGCATGATACTTTAGCCAGCACAAAAATGATCCGTAAATCATTGTTAAAACTACATTAACAAGAAAAACATGTTTTATACGACAAAAGACAACGTTGAAAAAGCAGCAGTGTAATTTTGCCAGGAATTAAAAGTATTGATTACAAAATCAATTTAAAATAAATGTTTGACATGAAATTACTGTACTTGACAAGGTAAAAAAGTCAATGTCTTTCCAGCTTTGCTTAAAAAAGTAATTTGGTGACAGATAGTTTAGTTCTCAGTCCTATTAACCTTCTTACCAGGCACCCCATTTTTGTGCACAAGCCTGAAAATAATGTACCCAAAATAAGAAGGTTACTGTTCTTCAACCCTCACAGTCAAAACCCTGGTCTCATTTAAAAGGTAAATCTTTAATCCTTGGTGACAAATAATGTCTAATGGCTAAAATGTCCCACAGGTGGGACAGTGTCGCTTAACAGGTTGAACACAATGCAGTTTTATTTTTGAAGCACTATGGATTAACAGTGTTTAAAGCACCATGGAAATTAAGCTTACTTGGCTTTAAAATTTGCTTCATGCAAGCAAAAAGTACTACAAAAGTACAGAATACGATCAAAAAAAAATTATTAAAACATCACAAAAAAGAAGAAAAAAACCCTCAAGGCATTTCCAAGTGACAGATACTCCTGTTAATTTGCTTGATGATGTTTTGATTAGAACAGCTTGTTGAGCTCATTAGTGTGTGTGTGTGTGTGTGTGTGTGTGTGTGTGTGTGTGTGTGTGTGTGTGCCTATATCTGTACATGCGTGTGGCTTTGTGTAGCGTGTTTCTATGTAAATGCTTGTGTCTTAATTACTGGGAGGTGGTATCATTTCTACATCATGTCAGGAGATTTGCCTCCGATGTCTCTCCCAGGGCCTTTCTGTCTGTCTCTGTCTTCATTAAGTGAACATCAGGTGCAAATTAGCCCAGAATAACTTGTCCCTAATATAAATATGGCTCCCTGCCAAGTAGAGGAAACTGTGTTGACTGGCAACCAGGAGATGACCAGGAAGTCTGACTTCTACTGCCACCTGGCGGGGAGTTGGGTCCCTTACACCTTCCAGCCGAATTCTCTCAGCATTAGCAGCCCACCTCTGCTCTCTGCTGGCAGGTGATCTACATTGAAGCTGATGGTAGCCTAAGGTGATGTTATGGCTGATCATGTCAGACGATGAAACACTTCTTCCACAGCAGCCTGGGAGAGGTGAGTGGTGTGAATTGGGAAGACCTACTCAGGATTTGTTAGAAACAGAATTAGTTTTTTTTATATATTTTTTTTTAAATTCCCTTTTATAATACTTTTTTGCAGAGTTGTACTGCCACAGGGGGGGGAAAGAGAGTACAAGTTTCTGACACAAAGTTGCAGGCTCCAAACACAGATGTCTTAAAATCACTCTCTTGCCTTTCATCTGCATCAAAGGAGGCGGAGTGAAAAGGTGAAGTGACGCAGAGATCAAAGCACACACCTGGATTCACCCGGTCAAGCACTTTCATCACAGGTTCAGGCTCTATTCTCCAGTTGCATTAAAAGAAGATATATACTGTACATCTACTTACATCTATGTTGCACATAAAAGCTTGTGCTCAACTGTTTTGTTTTATTTAGATTCTACATATAGTTTTTCTTAAATAGGCGCCGGTTTTACTGACTATGTTACGTTTATGATAAAATATGAGTATCCACGATAATAATTTAGCTCAGGGTCATTTTACTATGTGTTTGGATTGTAATTCATCTATGCATTGATTGTTTAGTTGACTATATTTACCAGAGATCTTTGGTGTGGTCACATGTTCCAATGGCACAGGTGCACCAGGATTTACTGAGTGATCGTTGTCGTGCTGAAAGGATTAGATGATTAATCAACAACGTTGATAATTGATTAATCATGTAAGTCATCCAGTTTCTCAAATGTGAGGTTTTACAAGTTTTTTTCTGTTTTAAATAATTGTGAACTTAATATTTTTGTGTTTTGGACTGTTGATTGAAAAAAAACAAGAACTCTGAAGACTTCACCTTGTGCTCTGGGAACTTTTGTGACATTTTATAGACTAAACAATTAATTTATAAACGTCATATTAATGTTTGAAATAGGTCCAAAGTAGATCTAATGTTTGCCTCAATGAGTAAGGAGTCCAAAGATTCTGTGGCGTGTACAGATGCTTTTATGGCTTTACACATTGCTCAACACTTCAGTATGAAGTGAGCGACTGCCTGAAGGCTGGAACTTTAAAATCCTTGCCAACACATTCAAGATTTTATTTTTTATTACTATTTTTCCTCGTTTGATTAACAATGATGAACTTTTCATGCAAAACCTTTAAGCTTAGCTCTTTTGTAGCCGTTCATTCATTCTTTCAACAGGGTTCAGTACTGCATCTAAAATTCAAATCTACTCTTTTGTCAGGATATGAGCCTCAGTGGAGGTTAAGGGCAGGGGCAAGGGTGGGCGGTGAATACACACACACACACACACACACACACACACGCTTTTAAAGCCACTAAGCCTGAAATCCTTTCAGCTCTTTCCTGCATCACAGGTCAGCCCTGAGGGTTTGTCATGTAATCATCACCTCATCATATCACACCCACACACACACGCACTGTGGTTGAAGGTGTCAAATTTGGGACCAGAGAGGAAACGTATATAATTATACCTGATGTTGTAATTTCTCATAGTCATGAAATAATTATGTTGTGACACTATTTCAACACAACAAAATAATTGGTCTGCAATAATTACAAAATGCTTACTGTATGCTGAATCACAGAATAATTGCAGTATTTGTCGACAACCTTTTTTTCATGATCATTAAATAATTTTTTATTAAAAGAAAAAACACCATGTTATAACTTTAATCATCTTTACATATCTTCCCTCCAGGGATGTCACATCATAGGTCATATCCTAGGAACTGATATGAACCGCCAATCAAAATATCAGGTAAAACTGGTCTGTCATTACTCTACTTATCTTTCTCTGCTAACCGTTTTCCAAGGAACAGTATCAGTATTTATGATTTCCTTTCTTCAAGGCAGCCACGTCAACACGCTTTGTGAATCAAACATGTGAAGGCTTAAAGATACACGACATAATCCATCACAATGAGGAACTTAGATTTCATCTTTTGTTGTTGTTGTTATTATTGTTAAGGTTGTATTATAATCATGTTAAGGAAGGATAAAATCTCAGAATCCTTTTTAGTGGTGCATTCAAAAACACTCCGATGTCCAAGAACTTGGAATCTTCTGCCAATAAAAGTGTTACATTGATGATCCATGTTGTTAGAAACCTGAACCTAGAAGACAAACAATAAGCAAACATAGACATGGTGAAAAGGATCGTTTGAAATCAGTTTTCTTGACTTGAACACACCAAGAGTTTTTAACAATAACTTCACATTGACAAAAATATAAAGGTGACAAAAAGTCCACACTTCGAAAAGCAGATCTGCAGTGTGAACACAGCCACAGAGACGCACACATCACTCACCCCTCCACACACTCTCCTCTGAAGCCCCTTTGACCTGCATTAGCACTCTACTCTCATAACCCCACCCGCCCAGGCCTCACCAGCCCATGCAGGACCAAACGCACCCCCATGAGAGCTGGCTGGAGATGGGGAATCACCGTGTCACTGTGTGTGTGTGTGTGTGTGTGTGTGTGTGTGTGTGTGTGTGTGTACGTATGCATTTATTTGTGTGTGTGGGTCCCAGAGGTCCAGGGGATTAGCTGGGGTCTCTCTGGAGGGGTCATTAGGCAGCTCTGATTGTCTCTGATCCCCCCGACACACACACACACACACACACACACACGCACGCATTGATCTTTTTTGGTCGGCTCACATCTGTTTACCATAGGAGGTTGTTGCAGGAGGAAATCTGACACCTCGTCACCTCAACCTGGAAGTGTGTGTGTGTGTGTGTGTGTGTGTGTGTGTGTGTGTGTGTGTGTGTGTGTGTGTGTGTGTGTGTGTGTGTATTGAGATCAACGAATATGCATTATCCTGGTTTTACAATGACAGAATAAAATAAACAGACCAACCCAGACTTACACTACAATACAGTACAGCGTCATGGATAATGATGATGATGTGGCTGTGTGGGTGGCCACACTGGCCAACTGTGGCGCAATCTGGCAGCCACACACAATACAAGGGCACACACACACACACACACACACACACACACACAGATTTCATCTGTACCATTGTTCCTTGATTCTACTGATCATATTATTTTAGTTATTATTTATTTGTTGATGTTTTGTAATATCTGTGTGGCCAGGGAACACTTAAAGGGATTTTTCATCTGAGCGAGACACTTAACTAGTTAAATGAAGTTATATTAGTATACTGTACATTCCTAAAATAACATGCTCTACATCCACTCTGATTAAAAAGGAATAAAACATTGCTGTGAAAGTTCACTGCTCTATTTTCTACAGAACAAAACCCCCACAGTAGCTTCTTGCTCCTGCTACAGTAGCTCTGTTAGTGTGTTTCACCTCAGCAGTTTTATTGCATTACTTTATTCTTAATTAATTAAATGCTCTATTTTGTCCAGCAGAGGGTGGTGTGACCCACTGATAGGAGATGAGCGACCACTAAACTACAGTCAAAACATGCCGGCTGTGTTCACATATGACAAGCATATGTGGCCACAATCTGACATTTTATTAACATGTGACAGATCAGATTGTCGTCTGAGCAATGAGACCTGAAAAGTCACTTTGGCCAGATTTAAAAGGGCCGATCTATATGCACACATGCGGCAAAGATCACATGCTGGAAGTGTAAATAGGGAAACAAGCACCACTTGTAAGTGGACATTTTCACATCAGGTCACACATGTAGAAATACAATAAATCTCACAATAATTAAATGTTCACTGTGATTCACCTGGAGTGCTGAGCTTTTTCTCCTCTTTAGTCTTAACCAGTAGAGAGACTGGGAAATGTGAATGGCTAACAGGCTTTTGCCACGGCCAGTCTTAATTATCCCAAACATTTACCCCAACATCAGCACACCCTGGTGCTTGAAATAGTATTTCAAATATTCACGTGGCTGTGCTCGTAACTTTTGAAATGTCTTGTGTACACATGTTTTTGGGGGGAGTTCAGACTTCAGACTTCAGAATTTGATGATGATTCACTTTTCGAGAGCTGTGATTTAGTGTGCGATCACCATTTCTAATACTTGTTTAGAACAGATGCACAATCACTGATGACAATGCCCGGCTAGAACCTTCTATTGCTTCACTTAAAACCACAAATCCTTTAAATCCAGCAAGCCTTTTTTCAGTCTGCTCCCATCATACAGGAGACAAAAGAGGAAACGTAGAATTCCTCGCGTGACAGACAGAATCTACCCTGAAGCAGTTTGTTTACAGTCTGTTTTGTTCCTGCTGTAATAATAATAATAATGATTTTATTTACAAAGCACCTTTCAAGCAATAAGCACAAAGTGTTTTCCAAGGTGAGGACATTCAAAACATAAGCAACATTAGGGATAATTGTAAGAGGTAAATAATGAAACATATGCACACACACACACACAAATATATAAGATAAAAAAAACAACAGCTCATGACCAAAGAAGTGTTGTTTATCAGCTGTTAGGAAAAGCCATTCTGTAAAAGTGAGTTTTAAGACAACATTTAAAAGCAGCAACAGCGTCAGCTGACCTGATGCTCAGTGGGAGGCTGCTCCAGAGCCGAGGAGCCGGTACTGGAATCTTGTGCGGTTTGTATTTTGTGTTACTGTATACTTTACTGTCAGCCTATTGTGATATAGGGATGTTTTTTCTTTGTTTTCGAGTTTTACTAAGACAAATTCCTATCAGCTTGGCTGACACTCTGGCTGAGACCTGTGGTGCAAACATGATGCCTATGTGAGAACGTAACTCCACTTATTTATATATCTCCTTTCACGCAGGGATGCAGCTCAGAATGCTTGACAAAACGGGATAAAAAAAACAAAAAATAAATCAATAACTTTCAGATATTTAAAACAATAACAAAAATATTAAAAGTAATATAAAAGAGAGACAATGAAGATACAATTAGCCCAAAATTAAAAGCAGATTTAACAAAAAAAAAACTTGCCAGTCAAAAATCATGTGCACACAAATAACTATAAACAGAACAGGTTGCTTTAGCTGCTGCCTTTGGCACATTTTTGCCATCTCCTCACCTTCATCCTCTACAGCTGAGCAACGGTCATCCTCCACAGCTAATATATACTCTTTTAGTTGGTTTGCTATTGATTCATTAATCTCAATCTCTAATGATGGTTTGTATTCAGCTCATACTCATGGGATAATATAATCTTGTAAAAGTGCGTTTCCACAGTAAGAAGTTTGTTCACATGGATCAAATGAAGCTGAGACTAAAAGATTTTAATCTGAAAAGAAAAAAATAACTGAATATGAATCCCTCCAATGTCAGGTTGGTGCTTTGGCGTGATGACTCTGCTCAACTCTGGTGACAAAAAGCTGTTCCCCAGTCTACACAAGGTTTACTATTTATTTAATCAGATGTTAAGGTTAGAATTATGACTTGTTATTGGGGGTTTAGGTGTGTAGCAGTTATGGCTATGGTTGGAATGTGTTGATATGAATGTCAGTGTTTGGACAGTCAGTTAGCTCTAACATCCATCCATCACGGTCTCATACAGTAACTGTCAGAGTGAACTTGGCCAAAGGTTGCACCATATCACAGCTTTTGTTGCTATAATCTCAGAGAAAACAAACTAAACTGAGCAACAACAAAGCAAACAACCCACCTATCCTCTCTCTCTCTGTCCCTGTCTCTCTTTTCTCTCATCTGTATTCATCAGAACGGTGTAAAAATAGTGAACTATAGCATTTATCTCACGCTAGGTTGTCATCAAGTTCAAGCTTATCTGTATACCTCAACCTACAAAGCAGAAATCAAAGAGATGAATATGGTTTTGTGTCTAAAATGTGGCAAGCACATGATCCCTCAACAGCTTCCCAGCAAACAACCAAAGATAATATCCCCCTTTTACACAATCTGTTCAAGGCGGGAATGCTGCGCCTTTATTCTGCCTCGCTGTTCTGTATAAAAGCTACAGACATGGAGTGGAGGTTCAGAGTTGCCCCACTAAATTAGCCAGCTATGGAGGTAGTCACAGAGCCGGAACGACTGTGTGTCGCTCATCGCTGGAACGCCGGCGTGTTATGTAAAAGCACACACAGGGCGGCAATATGCCAGTTTTCTTTGGTTCAGTGTAAAAAAGCAATGGCAGCTTAATGACGGTTCTTCTGTGATGCAGGATCTCTGTATAAAAGAGCTTAATGACTCAAAAACTGAGTTTTCACTTTTTTTTTAAAGAATTTAATATCATCCTTCGTGGATTTAAAGAAGTTGAAATAGGCTCCGCTTTAGCGGCATTGCAGCTTTGCAAGCGGACATTCTTGAAAGGATTGAAAGGTTTCACCCATTATTGATAGATTACTGTATCGGCCCAAATATAAAACCACATTTTATTCTGGAAACCAACAAAGTTGGAAGTCTTATATTCGAGGATTTCATGTTTACGTATTCACAACATCAGAGATACTTTTTGAATGTAGAGAGTGTCACACCGGCTCCTACAGAGAGTGTTGCATTATGCATTATGCATTATATTCATTTATGTTTCTTAGAGTCTGTTACAGTTAGTCAGCCCTAAAAGTTTTTAACCTGCAGGAAATTCATGAGTGAAAATGAGTCCAAAGCGTCTTCTGATGTCTTTGCTGAAGAGAGGGTCCGAGGACTGAATCTGTCAAGCTGCCAATTACTGCTGTCACAGATGATAAGGAGCTCAAAAAGTGAAGAAAAACGATAACTGCTGGAGAAAATAATTTTGACCAGTTTCAAGAGCCTGACAGGAGAGTGTGTGAGTATGTGGCTAAACTGTGATGTATCTTCAAGAAGTCTTTTTCCAAAAATAGGTTTAGGGTCATCTTATATTTGGGCCAATATGGTACTTTGAACGACATTAAAGTTGATTGTTGACAGAGCATAGAATGATTGTTGCCATGATAAGTCATAAAATCTTGTCTCATACTATCATAAACCACTGTGCTGTGTTTTTAATCTTACGAGCCTAAAACTACTCCTTTATCTGTTGTTGCTATTTATCTGTTACTGGTCAGAATGAAAGAGAGGTTGCACATAGCAGCAACATGGACTGCAGCACAGACTGAATTCGGCATTTTGAGATGATCAATTTAGGATACAAATGGCCAAAAAAAAGTTAATTTTGAGGGCGACTGGTCATTTAGGCTGGATGTATTGTAAAACGCTACTATTGGCTGACAATTGTAACCAGTAGGTGTGTTTTGAAATTAAGCATCACTCAAATCCGCCTTCAGTTTTTTTCTAACTTTATGGCCGTACTGTATGCATCTTATAGTGTTTTAAAACACTCTAAAACACACTCTCTCTCTCTGTCTCTGTCTCTGTCTCTCTCTCTCTCTCTCTCTCTCTCTCTCTCTCTCTCTCTCACTTCCTCCACATGCGTAATCAGACCAGATTTTTTTAAAACGTGCTTTGTGTATGCAGGCGTGTGTGAGCACATTGCTGAGTCTGACTCAGTGCACTTACAGAGGCCGGTACACGTCAGTGATGAGGTCACTGCCGACGCCCACAAAACGGAAGTTTGCTGATAAAAAAAAAAAAAAAAAGTTGCCTCAGTGAGAACAAGGGTGAGTGGAAAACTCCCCTCTGTCATCCTGCAACAGTCAACCTCGATCTGGTCACAAAGGAGCCGCTCTGTGGTTGAAACACTAACCTTCCCAATTAGTGCTTGACAGACTGCTATTCACACTGTCTGATGTCTGCAATCTGAGAACAGTTTGAACTTTTCCAAACTATTCTTCTAAATACCACAAAAACCACTGGAGCTTTTTTTCCCCCTCAAGTGAAAACCTGTCATCTCGAGAGCATCGACTTTTCGGAAGTTGAGTTTAATCTTTAGTCTTTAAATATGCTTTCGATATAGCGGTTGAACATCTTTCAGGGTTAAAATCTAAATATTTACGAGTTGATCAAACAAGAGTTGTGCTGAAACTTTTCACACATCCCCAACCAAGAAAATTTGTAATTGGTGAACAGGATTCTATAAGAGAGGTAAAGATCATGTAAGAAAAGCCGATAAAAAAATTACACTTTTCTTAAACATTTCCTTCATTTAAGCTTTGAATGCTGTGTACTGGTTTATTATCATTATTATTATTATTATTAACTGGCCCAATTTCTGTTCTGTTCCGTAAAATTGCAACTCCCAACTTCAGTTTTATTCTCATAAATCAGCTGCTGGTCAGGTTTTTATTCACTATTATAAACCTCAAATGAAGGTAATCTGTCTTTCACATGTGTTTGTGCACCTGTGCAGAGTCATTTTTCTGTGCTTTCCAAAACCATTACAAATCACCGTTGGAAAATTTTTATGTTTTATGATGTGGCAACATGGTTAGGTTTAAGCACAAAAACAACTTGGTTAACTTTCAGTGAGCGGGAACAATCTGTCCCATCAGCAAACATGGATTGCTGGTTTTTGTCATGCCTCAACCAGTCCCAAAGCTTCTGAACATTTCCACAGAGCAGTTTGGCAGCAGGCAGAACCATAAAAGGAAAGTTTGTTCAGGAGGTTAGAAAACTTGGTATAGCTGTAGTATCTGCAACTTGCTGCTCCTCAAAGCTGATTTGCTATCTTTTTGTTTAGCCTGTTTTAAGCTAAATGGTCTCAACAGCCTTCACTACAACTACTGCATTTTTCAGACCATTATCTGTTATGTAGGTTTTTAGTCCAGAGTCTCTGCTTCAACTCGTAAAGAACATATTTGCTAAACTCTAAAACATGGTTCATGCAGCACAGATTCACATTTAAATGCATATGTTTCGTTGGAAGCCCATTTGCAGCCCTGTAACCATTGTACTTTGTTCTTGATCATGCTTTGGTTGCGGTTGCCAAAACACAACTGCAGCTTGATAGTTTGGTTGAATCACCTGACCTTGTGCTTCATCCATCCAATCAGGATTCTTCAATGAAGTCTGGAATGTTGTTTGTGACGCAATGGGAAGAAGTGCTCTGCTTGCTGCTGATGGTGTGTGCGTGCAGAAAGGGATCAAAAAAAGTTATCATTTTCTCTTTGCTTGCATTTGTTCAAACATGTAACTGCATTGTCTCTGGTTCAGTTCCTCCTTCATGCAGCTACTGCATTCAAATAATCCAATTATGGGCAATTATCAGAGTAACATACAATACTGAGAAGTTTACACGGTTTGTTTGTCGAGTCATTCTGTTGATAATTCTGTTTCTATGTTGTAGAACAGAATCAGATAAATGACTGATGATGTCTCCATTTTAGTCAGTTTCCTTCCAATGGTAAAATGATGAAAATGGAAAACAAATGTGGTGCAAAACTAATGTTGGCAACTATAAAAAGGATCAGTTTTCTGTTTCCATGGGGTAGGAGGGTGTACAAAGGTGGGTGACAGGAGACTGTGAGCAGCTAAACTGGAGTTTTGATGTAATCCCTCAATGGTTTCTCACCCAACCAAACTTCATCATTCTAATTAAATTTTTGTACGTTAACTTTTTTTAATCGACCATTTCATGTTCCTCTGTGGATTAGAAAAAACACCTGTTCCTTTAGATTAAGTCAAAAGTATGTTCTCAGTTTGTTGCTGCATTAGTAATTCCAGCTGGTTGCTCCTGCAGAAAAGTGCAGTTGGATCTGAAGGATAGTTGTTCTGGTGAAGCTTAACACTGGCAGGTAAAAAAAACAACAATCAGTGTTTTCTATTTAGCTAATTATGCTTACTCTTGTCCTTGCTCCTCTGTCCACCAGCATGTGACCCAGAAATCGATTAATGATGGCTCGCAGCCATTGAGGATGTTCCAATCCCTTAATAATTAGAGAGGAGGCTTCAAGAGCAGCTTGGAGATAGGAACCACAGGTGTATCCCATGCCAAAGTTTTACTAGACAGCAACATACCTATAATTATCCAGGAAAAGATTTGGTAACCTATCCAAACATTTGACCTTGTGCTGCCAAGGAGGAGATACGAGTGAGGGAAGCAAGGAGCTTTGTTACACCTACACCTTTCCAAGACCTGCAGTGCTGGGAGATGGACATTGCAAATTGGGTACATAATACAGCATGTCCACAGATATTTTCAACAAAAGAGACTCTAGTGTTCAGCCCAAGGACTGCAGATGGAAAGTAGTAGCGTGTAGCCAGATTCTGGTACAAATCATATCCTGTTTGCTTGAGATTAATGTTTTTTGTTCATGGTCACTGACAAATTTGAAATTAAAATCAACAGTTCCTCCAGAATCCCATAATGTCTGTTTAAAGCATAAAGCATAAATCCACCCTTTTCACAGAGGATGTTTTGTCATATCAGCACAGCACAGCACAGGTGTAACAGATTACAGTAATGATGGCTCTGGTCCATTTTGAGAGTCAGCGAGCCATGAGAGCAAGCCAGCACGCACAATACCAGGATCCTGTGCTTGGAAACACATAAAGGGAATACAGTCATGACTATGATTAGTTACACCTGTGTTTGAAAGGTCCAAATGTCCAATAAGGTACATCATGAAACAATAGAAGAGGCCAGTTAAGTGTCATTACAGTGGAATATCTTTGGCTTATCAAGTAGTTGCTGTGTTTGTGCTTATGTAGCAATGTGACTTAAATTAGAATAATTCTCGTGACATTATGCTTGATCTTAGTCTGATCAGAGTATGATGTTTACGTGGTTTCAGTTCATTTGTGTTATTCCTTTAATGTCATTGTGACTAGATCATGAGTTACCCAAAAAGTGGGAAAGCCTTCAGCAGCCCAGCAACAATTATTCAAAAATTAAGTCTATATATGTCAAAAATGTGCTTTGTTAGCTTAGGTGAGGCTGCCTCAAAAGATTTAAAATCTCTAACATTTGTGGTTTAAAATGATTCTTCCATGTTCCTCCTGATGTGACAGTCTCCTCTGTAGACAAAAGTCATGGACTGTTGGCTGTTTCCCTGCCAATCTGGTCAGGATTGTCTAAGTTTTGTGCCTTCCCCACTTCCTAAGACTGTAGGTATCCTCCTCTGTTCATCTGACACACAGGAAAGGATTTTCCCTCCGTTTTAAAGGCAACTTGCATTTTTGAGTCCAAATAGCAGTAAGCCGACTACCGTACATTATAATTTTATAAGTTAAATACCAAGAAGTTCCCTCAGGTGATGTCTGAACTTCAATACCAAGAAATCTTCAAAGATGATGCCAGTAAACTGCATGCAACAGTCAAGTTTAACAGCTTGACCATCTGGCCGTGATGTTTTACACACCAGAGATAACAAAGCATTTCCCAGAAGATAACAAAGTTCAGACATTTTGCTTTGAAGTGTGACTGAACAGACACGCGCCGGTACTATCGTCCCACTGAAGATATCAGGTATGAAGATCAATAATTTAGAAACTGAAATGATATCTATGTTTTATTCAAATGTGGCAACAATACTCACCTATTTTACACTACGTGCAAATCAAATCACAAAGCAATTAATCTGAAAACGGGATACACTGCGTGTGTGTATCAATTTTGTTCTTACTTATGAACATTTTGGATACAAGAGTATTGTAAATTCACAGTGAGTCACTTTATGCAGACTTCCAACCCCCCTAAACTTGCTGTCTCAGAGCCGTCTCGCAGCCCTGCCAGACTCAAAAAAGACCCTGAATCAAGCAAGAGGTGAAGACTGTCATTGCTTCAGTACTGAACTGACAGAGCATCAGCGGGTAAGATACCATTTGTCTGCTGATATCTGTGGGTCACAGACTTGTTATTGTTGTTTCATCTCAAATTTTAATGTTATGGAGTACAGAGCCAAAACACACAAAATGTGTCTCTCCATACATGTACATAGTAGGCAGATGTTCATATGCAAAGCACAAAAAATAAATTACTCATTCATTATTTTGTCATTCATTTATTTTTGTCCTCTGTGGGAAACTACCAAATGAGTACAATAGATTTTTCTGGTTGGATTTCAAATGTTTTTTAGAGTTTGTAGATTTTTTTAACCATCAGAGAATCAAATCAATGCAACCTTATGAGTTAAAGTAAAAAAATAAAATTGACAAATTTGATGTCCGTCTCACAGCAATAATATCTTCCTGCTTATTTTAGCTGTCTTGGTTCATCGGACTGACCTACATGTGTCTGTCAGTGGGTTTAGGGAGTTTGGTGTCTGTTCCAGTCGACCAGGCATAACGCATTATCTCACTCATTATTAATGGCTGTCAATTTATCACGTAACAACACTGCTGAAGGTAATTGGCTTTCAGACATATGATGTGTCACCTGCTACTGTCTTTAAGGGCGTTCCGCACGGCCGGCTGGAACACTTTGGACATCCTTCACCTGCCAGTTTAAAAGAACAGATTACACTTCAATTTCTACAAATGGGCTTCATCCAAATTTACACTATTTAAAGAAAAATGTGATTCTGAATTACACATACAGTAATGAACAATAGGAAGAGCAAAGAGCTGCTTAACTACTTCTGTCCATTGAATTGTCGATATAAGTCAGCTTGGTGAAGATAGTTTGTCTGTGCTGCTGGCAAAACAGCTGGTTTTGAGGACAGTGATGAGTTAGTGTAGATGTGAATGGTTGGACCCTTCAGGACCTCTTTATATGACTCCATTGAGAGCGTGATTGTTCATGAAGAGTTCGATTAGTTTTGGAATAAAAACTTGCAACCTTTTAGCTTCTTTAACTGCTGGGCGACTCAGAGAGTCATGACATCAGTGGAAAAACAAATGATCTCATTGACACAATGGAGCACTGTAATTCCACACAGAGATGCAACACTAAGTGCACCATCATCACATGAACACACACACTGCTTATCTCAAATGCACAGTCTGGGTGGGTTTGTTTTTTTGTTTTTTTTTTGCTCCTTTATTGTTTGTACAAGCAAACTTCAAACTCACACACACACACACACACACAGATCACAGATTGTCTCAGGTCTCCGGGGGTTTGCCTGCCCGTAAATGAAGCTCCACTTGGCCTTCATCCATTCAATGGCGCATCGTTTTACTGGTGCATTGTTGTCCGCAGTGTTCCTATTGACACGCCAAGTGTCGTGACGGGGTGAAATTATGCTGACATGACACCAGCTTGGAGAGCCAGAGAACCCGATGCTGACAGATCAGAAGCTCAGTATGCGTGCGCACGTGTGTGTGTGTGTGTGTGTGTGTGTGGGTGTGTGTGTGTGTGTGCGTGTGTGTGTGTGTGTGTGTGTGTACACGCTTACTGCAGTGGAATAATGCAAGCTGCCAAAATGGAAACTGTGTAGATGTCCAGTTGTCTCTGACATTTCGTCACTGAATTTGCACGTGTGACAGCAGAGGTTTTTATGGTGTTTAGTTCAAAGTGAATCATTCACCTCGATTACTGCTCTTCCAGAAGTTTCCTACCAGTTGAATTTACTGCAATGACTCAAATCATGAAACTTACAGTTTCAGTTACATTTAGACATTCAGTTGACCCTCAGGTTCAAGACAAAAAAACCTTTGTTTTATGTCTTTTGTGCTGCTGGTATCACATGTTTGTCATTGCAGTGATTCACACACACACAGTGTTGGATATCAGTATTGTCACACTTTGCATTGAATTCCACAACAGGAATAACAGGTTATAAAAATAATTAGGACAGATGTGATCACAGCACTGAATGAATTACCACCTGCGTGCAGACACACACATCCATCATCAGTCTTTTGTGAGTTTTCAGAGACTTTCTTTGCTTCAGGGAGTGAAAAGATGCACAAAACAATTTCTTAGAAAACATTTTGTGTGTGTGTGTGTGTGTGTGTGTGTGTGTGTGTGTGTGTATGCAAACATCATGCTTATCAGTAAATCATAAGATCTGGCTGAAATAGAGAAGCAGGCAGAGTGTTTCACAGACTGCTGTAGACTAAACTGAGAAGAAGTGGAAGTGGCACTCTCTCAAAGGCTGTGTAACAAACCAACCACAGATTTCTGAATGAAACATGTAAAAAAAAAAAAAAAGAAAATATTTTAATATTTTGAGTTTGCAACAACATCAAGACATCAAGGCTTCTAGCCTGAATTCTTTAAAATAAAATCTAAATATCACAGTACTCCTGTTAGCATGTATTGTATCTTACAACTCATAGAAATTGTACCGTGGACACTTGTGTTTATGGTTTTATTATTATATGTTGTGTTGAATGTTGTCGTGTCTGTCCTGTTGCACTATGAGCTCACCAAGGCAAATTCCTCACAGTGTTTGTTATAATGGTAATCAAGTCATTGCGCCATTGGCACATATTTTAATAAACCAGTTACTTCCCTATTATTGAGCTGCATATATACAGAGAGGTGACAAATTAAATAATAAAAACATAATGAATACAGATGCTTCCATACAGAATACAAAAACTCACTGAAAGGTTTAACTATGAAAAATAAGTGAATAATATGCTATGACTTTCAGTGACCAGATCTTAATCCAATTGAGGGCATTTTCAAACCTATTTGTTTGTTTGCTCTGGTCTGAATCAGTGGATGAGTTGATAAACTTGGTGTGTTTCCCCCTTGGTTCGGTTTCTTCTCACACAGAGAAAAATCAAAGCGACCCAAAATGCATAACTACCTACTAGTCGGGTTGGTTCGAGGTCGGATCTCGTTTCCACCACAAACTAACTGCTCCATAGTTTGTGACCAGACCGAGTCCACCTCCGCTAAGGGGTCTTTGTACAGCTGTTTTGATCCGCATCCTAGTACGATTATTGCGTTCAGCCTTGCCCAAATGATTCACTGCAAGAGGGAAAATGAAGCAGAGCCCGATGGAACCGGACTAAAAAAGTGCAGGTATGAAAACGCCCTTAATCAATGGGAGATTTTGGAGAAAAGCAGTCTCCAACACCATCATCAAAATGCCAAAGGAACGAAGAATGGTGTTCTTCACCTCAGTATAGTTCCAGATGATGATACAGAGGAGTCAATTTGAACTCAGTTAAACTTTTGTCAGAACACACTGCAATGTAACATGAGCGGCTTAATTCTACTGTGTAACTCATGAGAAAGACCAAGGCTAAAAATGTTACTTTTGATGTAAAATCTTATAATGTATAAGTTGTATGTACAATGTTTTGACATGTAAAAACTAATGGATGTATTACTCAAACTAGACTTCATAGATTTGTACTTTTGTCTTCGTGCCAGCACCTGAAGCAACACGTCCACCCCAACACATAGTTTTCTCCTGGTATTGCAGCTCTGCCTATTCATAGCAGCCATAGTGAGTATATTGTACAACTTGGTGTGAATGAAGGGGGTGGTATCATTTTAAAAAAGTGGCATCAGTGTATAACCACACTGACCGGACATGAGTATTCCAGCATTACTCATTTATATTGTCAGTGACAAGTTTAGTTTGGTGTTTTATAGAAGAGAAGTTCTACGATTCTTATCATCTTGTTCCCTGAAGCACACACCCAGATCTTTTCTACTATTTCCAGCTACCTCCCTCATTGTTTAAATATGTGGGAGGAATCTAAGGGTCTATGGATACCGATCTTCACAAAACTTTGAGATAATGAGTTTACATCCTTATACATCATCTAGTCAGTTATTACTGTTAATTGATAAGTAGTTTCTTCGGAAACAATTACTTTCCCTTGAAGAAAAGCAGTGTTTGAACTTACACCATGCACACACCAGCACAAAGTCAAAACCAAATATGTGTTTCTTTGTTGAAACACGCATTTCCTCTGGCTAAGGTTGTCGAAGCAAATGTTGGTGCTGCAAGAAACTTGTAGATGCATGTTAGCGTTAATATTGGTGTCTTGGGTAGAACAAGCCAGCTGGCTCGTTTACCATTTTATCAAGATAGATTACACTTACGACACAACAGCATCACTACAAGAAAGAAGGATTTTATCAGATTTCTCACTTAATTTTGTAACCCTTTGTGACTGCAAACTTAGAAAAATGTTTAGTTATTTTTAACAGTTTCAAATTTTAACAAATCAAATGAATATCATCAAGAGTGGAGCGAGTATAGCAATTGCAGTTGGCCTTATCAGGAAGTATCCCCTCCATAATTGAAATGCAAAAAAGTTTCCATTGGGCTTCTGTGGTAAGTATCTGAATAATTAAACTATGATGTTGTAGTACCTGCTGTTTTGTCTTAGCATCAGTGTCTTTTTTTTCAGTTACTACCACTGTTCACCAAAAAGGCTTAAAATAAAGAGGGGGACATCATGCTCTGTGCCCTGAGAAACAGACCATGTAGTCACACTAAATAAATTAGTAAAATACCAATAACAACTAGGGCTGCAACTATTATTTTCATTATTGATTAATCTGCCAATTTCAGTTTTGGTGAATCAAGGGCCGCTCCACTGTAAAGCTGACTGATGATAATTTGAAACACATCCATCCATGGGCCATTCAGAGTTACATTTGGCTTAGAAACTGCGACATGATGTCACTTGTGCATATTGTGTCCTAATTCTTACAATGTCTTACATTTCTTCTATGTAGTGCATTCACAATGAAACGATGCTTAAATAGTGTTTAAAAATCCCAACATACTGTACATACCAACATTATTTGACTTTTGAGTGTGGCAGCACTCTCATAGTGTCGTTTTCTGCTGCAGCAGGCAGCTGTTTTCAGAGGACAAAAAGCTCTAAAAAGCCACTATTGGACTTACATTCAATTCAATTACATGACTCCAAATTAATGATAAAGTTGCTCCATAACTGGTGTGGAAATAGGAAACTTTTTGCCAACAACTTAAACATATCAACTTAAAAGGTGATGATATGTCAGCGTTGTGTTCACTACTGGTTTTGGCTGCCCCCAAGTGGCCAATATATCAGTTAATGCAAGTTTAAATAGTACAATTGGGGCACACAGCAAGCCTTTAGCCAACCTGTTGCACATGTTAGTGGTGATTAGGTCTCTCAGGTCTCTCGGGGAGAATCAGGTGGCTGATGGGGAGACACAGATTAGCAGGAAAAACATGCACATTTCAGAGGGTTGGAATCCATATGACCCTTTGGGGAGGTTTTCCGCTTTACACACCAACAATGAAGAGTTAATAATAGCTCAGCCCACCTCTCTTTTCTCCTAGAAGTTGTCTCTCTGTCACCTTCCCCCTTCCCTCTCACACAGGTGGAGGGGTAACTTGATATGGTGGGAGCTTTCTGTCTTCAGGGGTTAAAGCATTCGAGAATCTGCTGCTTCTGCTTCATCCTGGGGGCTCTGGGAGCAATACATCTGTTTATGAGACCTAGAAGAATACAATGGATTTCACTGTATCAGAAACATTTGAAAGCTGCAGTCATTGTACAGATCTTTTTGTAGCAGGGTGTATTTGCTTTTTTAATTCAAAATCTGACAGTTAATCAGAGTGTGAATCTGTGTCGGTGTGTGGTTACAAGATGGTGCTGATTTGGAGTTTTCAGGATCACACAATATGTTGGAATGGTGTGGGTTACCTCAGCTACAGGAAACAAATAACACAGTATTCGGTGTACTATAATCCCCTCTCATTCCCCTTTGCATGATGATATCATCAACTTCATATCTCACCTGAAGGAATTCCAGGACTTCCTGAAAGCCAAATATGGTCACACATCCTGCAGGATTATCAGCAACTTCAGAATTGCGAAACACATTTTTTGTTTTCTCTCTTCCTGCTTCATTTGGCAAGAGGGATACACTGTTACGTGATACTGTCATAAGTCTGATATGCAAAAACACATCAGATGTGGGACGTCTCAATGCCCTCTGTAATCTACCAGTTACAGTCAGAACCAGCCTCTCTACTTTTAACCAGGTTGTCTCTGTGACTTTTATACGCTTCGATGGTTTAAAAGCTTTCTCTCTATAATTTCAAATATCTAACCTAGACAGACCTACTGTTTGTGGATTTTTTATCATTTAAAAAAATGTAAGAAATATATATTTTCTAGACACAGAATTAGTCTGAAAATATATTGCAGTGCCAGCATTTTTTTCCCTCAGCCTTAGACTTTTTGTGCAATGTATTGCTGACATACATACAATATATAGCCCTGACAGTAACAGTGAGGTACGGTCATAAACTCTGCAGTACGTCAGTAACATGGCAGTACCTGTGCTCATAATGTTAGTGGTTTAACACGTTTCTCAAGCCTGCAGGCTTACAGTGTATTCTTACACTTTTACAGTTGAGGGGTTAGAAACACTACCGCAGACTATAAACTCTGTCGCCTTCTCATCAAGAAGCTGCTATGTATGAGAAAACAGATTTGAATAGTTGCTCATTGTGTATATTATATAACTGCTATTGTGTGTAAAGTCCAAATATCTCTACATTATACAGGTACAATTTGCATATGCGTTTGGCAGCCTGTATGTTTTGGTGTTAATCCAAAAACTGGATGTAGCCATAGATTTAATGACATCTGTTCCTTAGATATCACTCATCTCTTATCTTAACTGTTTGCTTTCTCAGTGTTGAGTAAGGGGGAACAGTGTTGTACAATTTTTGACTGTAGACTTAGATAGAAAGGTCATAACGGCTATAAACTGTCTGACTCTTTCATGTAAATACACCATCAATAAAATTATTGCTGTATTGATATGTGAATTGTCGTCTCTGGACAGATAAGAGATCTGACGTGATTAGTCCTTTTCATCACAGGAAGTGACGTGCCACCAGCATTATATGATCACTTGGCAGATATCCAGATGATATGGTCATTTACGTTTGTATGTTATAAAATCATTCAAGAGAACAATATTTTAACATTTGTCCCTGAGCACACATAAAACAATAAAGATTAACTACTGCTGAATGCCAGGAAATCTACTATTCTGCCAGCTCTCTCTCACTGGTGAATGAGCTCTCAAACTATTTGCTGCTTTACAAGATTTGTCATGATAAATACATTTTTTTTGCAAAATTCCAATTTGAATTTTGACTTTGGAAAACATTGAGAGTTGGAGTTCATTGTCTGACGTCACTACATAAGCACCAAATGTAGACAATCCCAAGAACAAGTAGTCGACAAAATGTTTTTAGGATGTACTCAAGACAAAAGACAACCAACACTCACATAATATCCCATCATAAGAGACAACAATTGTGTGACACTAGTTCAAAATGCTGTGATTTAGACATGAAAAAAATATCAAGATACGATCTGTATAGTAGCCATTGTTTTGCCTTTGAGCTACAAGGATTTGACATCCTTAATTATTTTCCAGTCCAATGCCCCAGAACACAGAAAATAATTTTTACCCATGTTTGACTTGAATTTAATAAAGATTTAATTTTGCTTCATTGACTCTGCGAGTATCACACACCTTCTTAAAAAATTGAAAAAAGTAGCTGGGAGCACTTCTTTGTAATATCCTAAAAGCCATGTTTAATTGAATATGACAAGCTCTATCCTCACCTGGGAGCCAGTGAAGTTGTAAAGAACTGACACCTGCCAACATGACTCCTTAGATGACTCTCTCAGTTTGTTTTGTGCTCCTTGAAGCTTCTATTTCTGAATTGACCATGAACTAATGACATTGGCCTAACATATAATATGGAACTTAAGCATTGTAACTATTTAAACATCTAATGAAATGGTGGGCCACAAAACAAAAACAATGAGCTGAAAGATACTAAAACGCTCCTCAGAGCTGTGGCAAACTGCAGCGTTAGGTGATAAATCTCTACAGTTTTGTCACTTCAAGTGACCCCTTTCACATTACACTTACAGCCATTTGATCCATCATTAATGCAAAACAGTAAGTGCAGATTTAACATTTGTTTTTCTATTTATGATTTAAAAAATCAAGATGATCATACTTCTGGGCTTGTGTGTGTGTGTTTACCATCTTTGGCAGCCTCTCCTCTTTCACTTGTGATAAATGTAACAGAACAAAAATCTCTGTTGCCTTCTTTTGTCCCGTCTACTCCTCCAACCACCTTGAACTTGACAAGGTGTCACCTCTGTACATACTGCTGATAACTGACGTAATGACGTATAGCAGCTCTGAGTTTGCTTGGATCAATGCTTAAGCTCTTACCTTAAAGAAAGGTAAACAGGCCTCTATTGGAGGCGTCATTCCTGAGAACAATCAGAGGCTGTTCACAGGTTCCTCCCTCAGTCAATAAGAGGCCTCCGAGTCCAAACAGCCAATCCAAGGCTTTCGTTTCATTACACCCACCACTCACTGGTAGAGCCCCCTGATACAATGGAAAGAACCATTTATCCCATTATTATTATCATCATTATCACCATCATCAACATATATTTCCAGTCATTCTCATCATAGTTGTTCTATTTTGACACTGTGTAATCTTTTTCATCCAATCTTTTCTCCCATGACTGATTTAAAAAAACAAACAAATGAAAACTAGACAAACATTACTCAATACAAACACACTCTTGATCGAATTTGGGTTGTCACCACGCACATTAACCACGCACATTAACAGGTCAGCGTAGTATTTTTAGAAAGTACTGGATGATTCCACTGGATACAGTTTACATCCAGCGCAACATTCAGTGCCAATGCCAGAGGTTGTGTTTCTTTAAGTAGCAAGATGAAAGAAAGGGTGTGGAAAGGATTACGTGTAGCAGAGCCAACTTTCATGAAAAGGGAAGACCGGGTTCACAACCTTAACCATAGTTTATTTGCTGTCACCGCAATCTTTTCCTGACCTTAACCATACCATAGTTCTCACGTGCAGATATTGTAATCTGGGGGTGGAACAGTTTACATTTTAGGCAGGAAAAAATAACTTTTACTCCATTACATTTGGCTTCTCTCTTAATTCTTCTTTCATTTCTTATTATTTTATCTAATTAATAATAAAATTCAGTGCCAGAAACATTAATTTAATTCCCAGAACCCTGACAGTCTGTTATAGCTCTCCATTTTCAAGAAGCCACGATATGACTGTGTCCTCTAACACTGAATTAGACATAATCATTCATGCATGCAAGAAAGAGAGAAACTTTTTTTTTTAAAGCTAATGGGAATGGTCAGTTATAATCAGCTTAATACAGGATAAACTGGGTTTATTTGTATCACATCTCATGTCATGTCACTTTACAAATGCCCACAACAGCATTGCTTCCTCAGCCAGCTAAACTTCCAGGAGGATACAGAAAGAGGAAATTCAGAGAGACATTCCCCTTCTGGGATGGCTGGGTGTCCAATAGGAGCCTTGGGTAGCAAAAGGCAATTTTAAAAGATGAATAAAAAAATGTGTAACATTAAGTAGAAATTAAAAAGCAAAAAACAGTCTTGTATAAATGTACCAATCTAATAATGTATCAGTCAAATACAGAACTTTCAGTCAGAAAGTCAATCTAGTGGAAACAGTCCAGAACCGTATTTCTCTGACTCTTAAGAGTAATGTGTTAATCATAAACTACTCAAGTACTCCTTACTCCATTAATCGAGAGGAAAAAAAAAGTTGATGTTAAAGTTATGGAGGTCAAAAGTAGTTTGACCTTCATCAGTCATGCAGTTCATCTCAGAATGTGTGTTTGTTTAATCGTGATCTGTAGCTCTCCGTCTCTCACCGCCTCCTTAGCTGTCTTCAGCAGAGGTGTAATTGTCCACATGAAAGTCTACATTCACCTGAGGCTGATACTGTGGAGTTTTTTTTTTTTGATGATGTTCTGCAAATTCCTCCTCAAGTGCTTTTACTAGCATCTGTTAACCACAATCTTTCCACACACAGTATTTTGTCGACCATAGTTCAACCCCACTGTATCTGTCATTTAGGTATACTGTAGAAATATTAATTTGTTTTTTTTAATGTCATATATTAGATACATAACATACTTGCACACAAAAAATATACAAAGTAAATAGCATATATTCAGTAGAGAATGAGATACAACATGGGATTTTCCATAATCGTCCAGTATTAATGTTCTGTTTGACGCACATGTTGGTGCTTGACTGAACAACGTTATCAAGAATCAATGTTACGAGTTTGGTTGTGCAAGGCAAATTGGTCTAAGAGTGAATCACAAAAGACGTTTGAGTAAAAAAAAATAATTTTGAAGATTCAGAGATTACCATGCAGTAATGATCCCACAGTCACGCCCTGTGAGACGAAGGGAAAGTGACGTAAGCATGAACATTTCAGTGCTGAGGCTGTCCTCAGCTTGCAGGCCACATTTTTAGATTTCCACAACAGACTGGGTGAATATTTTTTTTGTGGAATAAGTTTTTGTTATGTTTCAGCATTTGTCCTTCAGATTGGCTGCACACTAAATGGCTTGTTAGCATTGTTAGCAAGCCACTCTTAAAGCAAGCTGTCAATTAATGGTCAGAGAGACTGAGGCAGGAGAGCTGATCTGTGGTCAGCTCGGAAGCTCAGACCCCCCACCACCACCATCACCTCCTCACAGCAGGGGTTAATACTGGAGGCTGTCTGGTGTCTAGACATAGCAGATAGCATCAGTGAGTGGTTCCTTTCTAACAAACAGGAGCCAAAAAGACTGACCGTCTGAGCCCATCACTGTCCACTCCACTCAGGGAGGTTTAGTTCTCACTACTTTTACTGTGCAAGAAAAGGGTCTCATACAAGCCCTTCCACATATAATCAAATGTATCTGAAAAAAATTGCATATTGATCAAAATTACAAAATCTACAAAAAGATTTCAGTCTTTTTACTTTCCTGGTGTTTTACTGCCCCATAGTTTTTATTTTCTTCTAAATCTTTGCTGTTCAGTCGTCTTTTTTTTTTTTTGAATGAAGCAAGAAAGAAATTTTGTATATTTCTAAATTTGTCATGGTTTGTCTTAGTTTCAGTTTTATTTTAATGTTTAATTTGTGTCACAACTGTCATGCCAACTTTTAGCACTCAGGAGTTCACTGTGATGTGAGCCTTGCAGGTCTGTCTGGTTTTTCCTGTACCGTCGTCCTTGGAAACTGTTTGGAAAAGGGCAGGCAGGGGGGGCGGGCTTTCAAAAAATACTTGGCAGGTGGTTGGATGAACCATCTGTCTATCATTGTCTTACCTTGCAAGGCAGCTGGATTCACAAGATCCCGCAAGCATCCTAATTGGACGGTGATTGGTCCGAACAACTGGTGGTTCGGACATAACATAGCACATAACTTGAAGCCTGACCAGATGGATCCTTGCGTGATCTCGTAATCTCGTGATCTCATGAATCCAGCTACCTCGCAAGTAAAAGGTGTAAGGGGCAACCATTTGAAAATACCATTTTAAATATGCACCACTGTTTCTTCCTGAAACCTGCCAAAACCTTGCACTTTGAGATATCTGCATAAATGCCACATGCAGGTCTTCCTTTGTCCTTGAGCTAACTGGTAGGGCCAGAGGGTCAGAGGGGGCCGTTATAGTCTTTGTAAAAGATTTTTTTCCATTTCCTAAAGTGTTATGTTGGCAGAGTTCAGTCCCTCACTGCAGCTGGTTTCAACACAAACTTGTCTTTAACTTTGAGCAATACAGATTGTCCAATTGGAACACTTTGGCCAGTTGAGCCTTCAAATCCATACAGGCATTAATACATCGTTTCATCTCTTGACTTGGGGTCTCAAACAGGTGACCTTCTGCTTACAGCCCCACCTCTCGTAGCTTCATGTCAGCCGCAGCACCCACTGACACCTCTGGGCAGTAATAGACCAACCATTTATGGCAGGTGACTATATTTTAGGGTTAATTTCTCTTATAAATAAAGCAAAGAAAATGCACATTTGGAAAGTAAAAATCTGTGTTTTCACATACCGTCTCAAAAGAAAATACATGAAGAGAGGTCTTTCAGTAACTTTAATGCATTTACATAATAAAGTATGTAAAGTACTGTAATGTTGACACAAACTGTTGAATGCCTTCAGATATTTTCAGCCATAATGAATGTTTTTTTGTTGAGTCATTACTTCCGTTTCTACAGAGGACCTTGTGAAATTCACTCCAGTGAATCAAATGTGTCCCACTCACCAATCATCTATTCACAGGTGTGGTGACACAGGTAGAGGCAAAGGTTATTGTACTGTCCACAAGACGCAAACATCAGAAAGCTTTCCTTAAAGAATCAGGTAGGGATCTTGTTTCATAGCAGAACTTCACACCGTGCTGTACATTTCACTGTATACTACTATAAGGCAGAAGAACACAAGAAGTTTCAGTACAAACTGAGTGACACCATTTAAAAATGGTGGTATTAGAGTAAAGGACATGATAGTTTGTGATATTACATTGATCAATCATTTGAAGGCCTGGGTTTACACACCGGTTTACGCTGTCAAGGTACAATAAAGAGGTATGAGTGGTTGAGAGAGGTGAGTCCTGTGTCCAAGAGCACCACACCTCAATATTTATTTCCTTTCTAACAGCCCTGACACATCAAACAGCTTCCAAGAACTCAACAAACCTGACTCACACTGCCTCATGCTGTCTTGTGTTAAAAGGAACCCCAACTACTAAAAATTATAGCCCTAAATATGTCATAAATGCCCCCTTCTACCAAAATACATTGTTAGAAACACATGAAAGATGTAAAAAAAATCCTCAACATTTAATACATATTTTGACCTATAGAGGCAGCCATTACTTTGGGTCAATGTACTTTGGGCCAAGGACATAGAATATTTGCTATTTTTGGACCACACTAGAGAAAATACTCACACAATGCCACATTGTGCTGCTTCCAGTCGAAGGGCAACAAGAGAAGTGATGTAAGTCTTCACAGCTTTCCTAGCAATAAGAAGAGGAGAAAGGAGTGGGAAGATGCTTGTGGACGAATACAACTTCCAAAAATCTGTGTTTTCGTTCACGTTTAGGCTACAACCAATAGCCAGTTGCACACCATCATGTGCATAACAAGTCAGCAAGGTGGAATATAACTCAAGGGTCAAAGCTAAGACCTTTCTTTGAGGTGACAATGCTAATTGCACCACTGTGAAATGTAACTAAGTCAATTTACTCATGTACCATACCTTAAAGAATAATTCCAGTTTATTTCAACTTGATATATTTCCCATAAATGTGGCCTTTGTGGCTCCATTGGTCATGCTGACTTTGCACTTGCCACCTCCGTTATAGATATTCGGGGAAACGAGGACAACATATTTTGGGGTTAGCTGCGCAAGCTTCCTACAGCTTTCGAAATCAACATGATTTTTACATGAATCGTTTCTTTGAGTCAGACCAAAGTAAACACAGAAACTAGCTGCCTGGAACAGCCATCATGGTCATCTGCAAAGGAAGCTACCATTAAGTACATTAAGATCTACAATGTTAAGTACTTGGACTTTAATTGAATATGTCCATTTAATTCGCCCACCAGTATAAGTACGTTTTTTTGTAATTGAGTGTTTATTGATTCTGTCAGGCTGTCAGTCATTCTACATAAAACAATTCACATTGCCCAGGAACACCTAATCCCCTCCCATCCCCCACCCCTCTGTAAGATACTGTCTTTAAAAAGCTGGATGGAAACAGTTTTTACTTTTGTCAAACATACTAAATGGACAACAGAAACTCACTTCAAACAAATTATGACATACAATTCATCTGACTGATCAGCAGTGTCCTCTGATGATCCAGAGATTCTCACCATGCAGTCAGCAGTAAATGCGGCCAGCATGAGCTGACATGAAATTTAGGCAATTTCCCGTGCGCTTCCATGCCTGTCTTTTCTGTTTGTCATTAGGTGGCACTTCTTCTTTGATTGATAAGCATTCGACATAACAGAATGATGTGACTTATTTGTTCACTGTAATCCAGCTGAACAACAACTAATTTGCATTTTATTACTTGTGACATTCTGGTCCAGAAAGTGACCCCCAAACCCAGAAATCTCACAATAATGAATCTGCTGTTGGTACTGGTCAACACACCTATCCCCTTCTTGTAGATATACTGTATTATGGGCATTAGGAGGTATGAAAACTCATACATGTTTCCTCTGAATGCTAAATCTTGTAAGTAGAGGTCTGGAGAGTTTAAACCTGCTGAGTGTGGAAACCATGTCCTCATCTGCCCTTTGCCTAATAACAACACGCCGCTGCTGGAGAGAGAGAAAGAAACAGGGAGGAATGCAGTGTATCCGGTTTCTTCTCTCTCATCCACAGATGTTACTCTTTTGCCAATTAGGTTAAAAGTTTGAAAAAACAAATAAAATACTCCTCTATTTCCTTATCTTCCTTTCAGTCCTCATTTACACCTTTCTGTTTCTCTGTTCTCTTTTTGTTTATCCCACATACAAATGTACACAAAAATTACAATTGACAAAACTTAGGCTGTTATACGAGTTTTGTCTCGTTTGACCTGTGTAATTATCTGTTGTCGTTAGATTTTCTTTTAGTGTTTTGTGTTAGCTGATACAAGCAAACAGAGGTTCAGCTGCACAACTGGAAAATCAGCAGTCTTATCAACTCATGTGGTCATGTATTCATTTGACTTCCATGTAAAAAAGCAGAGTAGGTGAATAAACGGTTTCCAGTACAGGAGGTCAGGGAGAATTAGATAGAAATTGGAAAGCCATTAAATGCAAAGAAAAATAAAAAATAGTTTAATACTCTTATTAGAAACAGCGTCCTCACTGTAAGTGCATCTACAGAACCATTTCAGCACATTCTCATACATGTAACATCTCATATCAGCATTATATAGGCTGAAGACACTTCTGATCATTTTTTATTTGCTTTATATGATAAATTAGAGAGTGATGCAAGAGATCAGCATCAAAGAGAGTCACCATGAAACTGATAAAAAGGAATACGCCTGGAGCAAAAGTCTAAGGTTTAGTCATGACAGGTTGATGAGTTGTCTTCATGCAATATTCAAAATGCTCTGCATCATCATCAGCCAAAATAAGAAATAAATACACCCCAGTCTTTTTTTTAACCCTTTATTATACAGTTTTCCACTTTTTCCCTCTTAAGGAGCTTAAGGAGTTAAGGAGTAAACTGTCTGACTGTTTCATACACGGTATATTCTGTATCTGCTTGTTCCAGCACTTCACTGAAGCTGTATGACGTTACACAACACTGCATGTTTTTATGGCTACATCATTCCATCAAACAAAAATACTTGTGATGCCTTGTGCATCATATTGTTCACACTACCCTAAAATTCAGCCTGACATATTTGGTATCTTTTCAAACACTGGGCTCTCCACAAGAATTTGAAATGAAGTTCTGTGTGTTTGAACAATGTCTGATTGCACAGGATGAGTTTAAATAAAAATAAAGAGACTTACATTTTTAATTGTAACCAAATGTTCCATACCTGTTGCAACCTGTACATGAAATCTGAGAAGCACAAGATATGAAATGTTGATAAAATATTTGCTATTGAAACAATTCACACTCAACTTGTTTGAATTTTAGTATCTATAAATATAAATACATTTGATATTCATTTCAATAGAGTAATAAAAAGCATTAAAAACACTGTTATTGTTTACAGTAATTCATTCCAGTGTTTCAGTTGTTATGATCCTCTCAGTTGGAACAACTTATTAAACCCTGTGACACCCTGTGGCTGCAGTATGCTGTTCACTCTGCTTGTGTGAGATGAAATATGTATGCGTTAATGATAGTTATGCTCCATTGGAGACCAGATTGATGCCAAGTTTGTAGTCAAATGAATGTAAATCATCAGGGGAAAGCTCTAACATGCACAAAAATGCACACACCTGCTTACAAGCTTCTCTGGGTTATGAATGAGGACTGAGACTGAAGCAGTGTATTTAGCCATAATGGCCAAAAAATATGTGAGTGTGAACATGTGGATAGACAGCGGACGAGTGCAGCAGCAGTGGTTTCAGCAGATTTTATGGATGTTGTGAAAAACTCACTAGCCACTCTGCCTGGAAGAGCAAACACAAACATCTTACAGCCACCTTTTAAACATATGAGTGAGTTCTCAATACTCCAAACATGTATCATTTTAAACTACTTTCTCATTGGTATGCTTGTGTTTGCTTCATAAAAGCATAACAAAAGTAGCATATGCTAATTTTAAGAAGTGTAATTAAATCTTAACCTATACTGTAGCTGACAGATCAGGTTCTGTGGCTCCGGTCTGTCTGATTCCTCAAAAACACCACATACATCTAACAAAAGACCTGACTGAAGTTTTACCAGTCACGACTGTATGTTGCACACAGGTTATAAAATATATTGACTCTTTATTCCTCACTCCTTTAAATCCTTTAAAAACATATGTATTGCCTGATATATCTTATTTCTCTGAGCCATACTGCAGGCCTCCAAAAAAAAGATTAAAACACATAAATGAGCCAGACCTTCACACTGTCCCTTCAGTACCCTGAACACTGGCACTGTATAGGATTGCAACTAATGATTATTTTCATTATCTAATAATCTGCCAATTTTTTTTTATTATTCAATGAGTCGTTTTATCTATAAAATGTCAGAAAATTGCCTTTTATAGTTCTTCAAAAAGTCTTTAAATGTCTTGTTTTGCCCAAGCAACAAAGAACCAAAGACATTCAGTCGATCATCACAGAAGACAAAGAAAACCTTAAAATCCTCACGTTTGAGAAGACGAAACCAGCAAACAAAGCAGCAATGTGTTTGCATTGGATTTATTGACAATAAGAAATATATGATATAACGCTAGCAGATTGGTCAGGTTTCCCCCCTGGAGTCTAGACACTGCTGGGTGGCTCTCCATGCTGGTCGTGGAACATGTGATGGGTTTTGCAATACTCTGCTGGTATTTTTAATCGCTTACTTACATTCCCTTGATACTTGGGGTATTGTACAAGCTTTTTTATCACAGCTTGTCATGCTCTACTGTGGTATTTATCCTTTGAAAATATGCAGGCTGACCAGTGGGACGAACAAGACCAGAACAGGAAAAATTCCTGCTATTATATTCAGTACAAAAAGAATCCACATCAGTGCTGAATTTTCGGTGATCACATTCAGGCCAGCAGTAAACTGACGTGATGAGAAAATGACACCTCAGTGCTATGTTTTCATTAATGCGGTAACAGAATTTCCCAACCAGGTTTGACAAGTGCATCACCACCTGTCATTACAAACTACCAAACAAATGTTTTCATTGTTATGTGGAGAAACTCTGGACCGGATGCACAAATTGTCTGACAAATTGATTGACAAAATAAACTGTGTCACGTATGCTCCTTGTCTTTGTAGCAAACATAACTAACAGTTTAGTACCTACAACAGTACTGTAAGTTATTGCAATGATAAATAAAAGATAAAAGTTAGAAATTAAAAGTAAGTGCGGATATGTTTTGTTCGGAGGTCGATGGATCTAAATAGTGAAAACAGCTTTATACCTTAACCTGCACATAAGATAAGACCCACCCTTTCAGTTCATTAGTGCCAGCTTTATGATGCTGCAGTGAGTCAACAACCATTTGTGCCTGCCAATAACATTTAACACAACCTACCTTAAATTAGCTCTGAGGCCTCTGTCTAGACGTGCAAGCAAGGTGTAAAGGTCAATAACTTTTTGCTATGAAGACAATAGAGATTAATCTGATACCTTATCCCATGTTATGTTATGTTATGTTATATTTTTGTGTCACTGCTAGCATTTCATGGACATGATGTCAAAATCTTACAGGTTGTCACACTTTTAAAGAAATATGTGTTGTAATTCATGTTTGGGAATTTTGTGGCTTTATTCAAAAGTGGACAGTAGAAGGGCGAGTTAATGACAGGATAATGACGTGCAACAAAAAATCCAGACATGAATCAAACTGGGGATCCTGCAATCATAGTTTACAGGACGCCTTTTACCGTTGTCTGCTGGTGATCAGTAGAAGAAGAGTTGAGAACAATGCATCAGTTGCAACAATGGGCTGAAAAGTTATACGTTTTTCTCTATTTTTTATTTCATTTTTGAAAGAGATTTACTTTTGATGATTTAGAATCTATGATGAATTATGTTATAAGTGATAAATCTGCCCCACTGGTGGTGTAATCTTGTCCTACATGAATCTACTTTAAATAAGCAAAAATAATGTCAATGAAGGAGATGAAATCAGTGAGGATCTGTCTCGTATCTCTTTTAATGGACTTCGTTTTCCTCAAAACATGTTTGTTGGACTGTTTTCTGGCCTGCAGTGCTATAAACAAGCCTGATTTTCACACAAGATCTTCTTTATATCTGTAAGTTTCTATTCCTCTTTTCTTCTTCTATTATATTACGTCGCTGTTATTACGCACCGTGAATCTCGTCATTTTCTGTTGTAATATGCAATAAAACACACAGTCATTGTGCATTTTTAATATTTCCGGCGTGTTCATGCACACACACGTAAAAAAATAAGAAAGGGAAAAAAAGGAGGTTTTAACAGTGTGCATCAGCATGACTCATTTATTTATTTTGTGGGATGGGGAATACATATTATTGCAAAAATCTGAAATATGACTAGGGAGAAATAAAAAATTGTCATTTGGCAGCTCGTTTATTATAAAAATAATAATAACAAAATCTGCTTTCTGGCTTTCATCAGCTGGATACTTTTTTTGTCTGTTTTTGATAAATAAATTGAGATCAACCATTGTGCAGCCTTATTGAACAATAATTGAGTGTGTGTGTGTGTGTGTGTGTGTGCGTGTGTGTGTGTGTGTGTGAGAGAGAGAGTAGCAGATGCAACATTACTTTTTCCTGATGTCCTCCAGTTGTTTTCCTCCTTTTCTGGAGTCTCTCAGGTGAGTCCCGCCTTCCTCGACACAGCGGATTGGACTGCGAGCCCCGTCGCCTGCTCTGATTGGCTGTTATGTGTGTCGACCGTAGCCTCCAGGTAGCAGGTCCATACTTGAGCTCAGGTAAAACCTACCTGGGAGCCAGAAGAGAGGGGAGGGCTGTGGACTTGCTGTGTAGCTTTCAGCTAAAAAATATTAGAATTCTTTATATACTTTTAGGCAAAGCCAAACTCTGAAGACATATTTGATTAAGTGATCAATTAGGCTAAATGGCAGCGAGTGTAGGATTGGCCATTAATCCGCCGCACACGACAGAAGAAAGGGCGGTTTTCACGCAGCTGAAGCCGGTGAGGATGTCGGGAGCGGACGGCGCTGAGGACTCGTCCGTGTTTGAGGACGTCAAACCCGGGGTGAGAGTCACTGCCACCCGCTGAGGATCGGCCGGGCTCCCGGTGAACCGGTGGTCCGGCTCCTCTGGGTGTTTTAACTTTTTTTCCCCTTCACTTTCACATCTAAACAGACAACGTGGCTGCAGGTGGTGCTTCAGCCACAATAGAAAGTCGTTTTGCGGGTAAACAAAGCTGCCAATAACCATTTAATTGCCGTTGAGCTGCATGTTGTGCTCTTTTTTTCCACTTGTTAGGCTTTTGCGTGTGAGAGGAAGCAGCTCACCTGTACAGGCAGGCAGGCAGGCAGGCAGGCAGGCAGGCAGGTAGGCAGGCAGGCAGGTTAAAGTCCCACACAGACACCTGACATGTTAGACAACGCAGGTAAAGTTCACACAAACTGTTTGGAGCAACTAGTGGCAGCTCTGTAATATTATTTGTAGTTCTTAGTCATGTTAGCAGATGTGCAGTTAGTGGATTTAACTTGAAGTTTCTAAGATATGTAATTCATAAGAATTTTTTAATATATATGATGACATTCACACCTTCTAATATGCGTTTGCAATGATTGTAATTGATTTCAAATGGGAAATAATTTATGGATACAGAAAAGGTGATGCTGTCCATCACTGAAAAGCAATTACTGGCTGTGCTGCTAATTGTTGTAGTTTATTTGAAAACAAACACAATTTATACCTGCTGTGTTGTTGATATCAACACACAAGTTAATACCCTTAATTGGCCTTAATTGGCCTTAATGATTTGAATTACTAAACACCTACAGTTCATTCAGCTGGATATAACCTGAGTGCATGTGCTATGTGGCTTCCTGCTTGTTTCCTCAAATTATGATGGCCGTCCCTGCCTGCAGAAGCCATGGGATGTGATCACATGATGGAACAGCAGGTTGAATTTTAGTCTGCAAAATGGCTTCTTCTTCATCAATCATCACACTCCTTTGCACATCCTGTCTACCCGAGATAGTCGGGGAAACACTTGTCGCTCGACTGCCAGAAATGTGCCTGAATGTTTCAGGAAGTAGCAGATGTCGTGTTGTAGCAGGGCAACGTGCCAATTAATCATAGAAAATAAGTTAAATGAAAAGGATAAACAACATTTTGTGACCTCCTCAGCACCTCTTTTGTTAAACAAGAACAACTGATCACAGCAGAGACATGACAGCTGCATTAAAGTTAAATGGCTGTGGATTGTACGTTGGTCCTGCGTGATCACAACACAGCGCAAACTGAAACCGGATGCCTTCGGACGGTGCTGAGTTTTGGCCTCCTGCCAGGTGTTTGGTAAACAGGGTGCCGACCCCGATTGCTCTGCATTTCACACGAACAGCAATACTGTACACCTGCGGTGGATTTTATAGGTGAAAGATGTTGGTTCTTTTGGTTCTTGGTGTTCTTTGTTGGCTTTTTTTTTTTTTTTGTCTGGCAGTGTTGAAGCATATGGATATTATGCACTCTTCTTCATGTGTTGTACATGCGTGCAAGACATTCCACACAAAGCGTCATGTGTTGTGGAATGGGCTGGGCTTGTGCTGTTGATTTTCATGCAAACATGGAGTGAAAGCAGTCACATGCTTGATCTGTCTTTAACTTACTTTATTGTTATTGTCCAATGGACAAGTACAGTCCAAGAAACTGATTAACATCTCAGAAAAAAATCAATATTTAGATTTCTGTTTGTCTGTACTATTTGAAGTTAGGCTTACAGGCTAAGTGAGCATTGTGCAGCAGTGTTATGCAGGAAAAGTCTAATATTGATGTTATTTTATTATTGTTATTGAGTGATACTCAATAATATTGGATCAGGAGTTAAAAAAAACCTTGGTCAAGACATCTGCAGTAATCTACAGCATCATAGTATATATATATTTTATTTCATTTTCTATCTATGAAAGAACAAACAGGTATACACACACTGCTAAATTGTTTGCAAATCTTCTTTAATTCCACATGACAACACTGGATCTTCTTCAGGAAAACTTTTACCTGGAAAAAGTCCCATAGCTGTCAAAGCGTCATTAGTGTGCATGTA
Source organism: Scomberomorus guttatus (assembly GCA_038419695.1). Taxonomy (NCBI): domain Eukaryota; kingdom Metazoa; phylum Chordata; class Actinopteri; order Scombriformes; family Scombridae; genus Scomberomorus; species Scomberomorus guttatus. Next base: position 26,389,951 of record CM076460.1, on the reverse strand, counting down.
CTTTCTTGTTCTTTTGTGTATTTTTTGTTACCCAGCACCTGCAGAAATATATGGATGTTCATGTGCCCACTGATACTTGCTTTCTTCCATCCACACCAAACCAATTTTGAAAAAAAAAAATCTATATAAATGTAGGACACAATGGTCATAAACAGAGAAGAGGTATTTTATAGTCTAAATCAACTGGTTTGTGTGCTTCCATTAATCATAATGTCATGTAGCTGAAAACAGGTTTTAGCTGTCAGTTATTGACATTATAAGACTAACTTTCTTAGGGATTACTTTTATTATCGATTCATCTGTTGATTATTTTCTCAATTAATTCATTAGTCGTTTGGTCTATAAAATGTCAGCATTTGGTGAAAAATGTTGATTACTGCTTCCCGAAGCCCAAGATGCAACCTAAAATATTTTGTTTTGTCCCGACCAACAGTCCACAACCCAAAAATATTCAGTTAACTATCATAGAAGACTAAAGTCACCAGGAAATATTCTCATTTGAGAAGCTGGTTCAAGAGAATTTTGGCATTTTTTCTTTAAAAAATGACTCGAAGCAATTAATCAATTATCAAAGTAGTTTAATTTGACTAATTGTTGCAGCTCCACTTTGATGGTAAACATTGTTGCTTCAACTTACAAATATATATATAGTATTGTTTTTGCCCGAGACAAAATGGCCAACATTCAACTGTTTTTTTTCTTGTCTCTTGCTGCTGTAACATGCAGCTCAGCATTATGCAAAGCATGACTTTGTCAAGAACAAAGAAGGCAGGTTAAGTGAAATAGTTACCCCACAGGCAGATTAATATCAACCGCAATCTGAGAGGGTTTACCTTATGTGCTCTTGATTCACCATGAAGGTGCATGCTGTCGGTTTCTCAAACACGTTCGACACAAGTCAATCTCTGTTTGTCTTCTGTTTCTTTCACTGTCACCCTTTTTTACTCTCCATTTCATACTTTTATTCTTCTGTCTATAATTTAGTTTCGAACACAATGTTTCTCACTGAAGTAAAGCACTGCAGGGAGTTCTGGGTACAAAAATAGCCTGCCTCTTTTTTTTTTTTTTTTGCTTTCTTTTTTTCCTCTGAGACATGTCTTTGTGTCATTGTGTTGGTGTGTTAAAGACCGCTTAACTGAGCTGGTGTCGTGACAGCAGTATGTTGCCCAACCTGTCTGAGCAGGGCCCACATCTCCATAAGCTGCCTAGAGGCAAGAGGAGGGATGATAAAGGTCAACCTCATGAGAAAGTTACAGCAGCAGTAAAAGGCTGATGAGGCTCCACAGACACCAGTCACATGCAGGTCTTTGGTTTCATGTGATTGTCTTTGTGTATGTCAAAACATTTCCCTTACTGCTGAGTAATTTTATCAAAAACCTGTCTGTAAGTTAGCTCACTGATCTTTTGGCTACCGTTGTTTTGAATTGTGTCTTTAAAGCCTGTGAGGAGACTCGAGTGAAATTAAATTTAGCAGACTTGCAGTCTGGAGCTTTTTCATACAGTTGAAGGGGTTTTCGTGGCCTCTTGGGGGCAGTGCATCAAGCTGTAAACACAACATTGACATATTATCACCTTTATAAAGTTGGTGTATGTGTTAGCAAGCAGTTACCTGTTTACACATCCAGCAGATATGAAACAACATTTACTTTCATTTGGAGCAGAGTTGAATGGCCAGTATAAAAACTGCTCTGGTTTGGTCTTCACCATCTCTTGAGGAAAATATGCGGCTCACTTTCTGCTAAATGCTCCGCTGTATTCATCGGCTTGTTGCAGACTTACGTGTCTGCCGTTTAGAGCTGGGCAAGTAGTGTACAGTGGATTTGTCAGAATTGCAAAATAAATCTATTACTGTTTCCCTGTTCATCACTACAAGCCTTTCACATTACACATACAATAGTTATTTGATCCATTGTTAACATAGAAATATTGATTGGTGTTTTCTCTGAGTCACTGGAGGAATTTAGAGCATTGAAAGCGTTGTGAACAGATCTGCTTTACTGTCATTCTGTATGTTCCTTTTGTCACCTTTACACTTGAAGTATTCTGGTAATTTTACAGAAGCCCAATTAGAAGATCTCTGGCCACAGGCTATTGATCTGGAAAATTATCTTGCAACATCGGTTCTGTAATTGTTTTCAATGTATTGTCTGATGATACTTTCTCACCGCAGATTTAATCACTTTGCACGACATACTTTGAAAATCAAGCAAATAGGGATGCCTCACCTCCTTGTCAGCCAAGGACTGAAGTTTGCCTGCTCATCAAAACATTATCGAGGCCTAATTTACTTCAGTTTTGTGTCCCCCTCTGCAAGAAAAGTAAAGGAAACCTCTAAACAGTGCATGTTGTGTTATGGCATGAATCTGTTCATGTTCCATGAGCAGTAATGACAGAATAAGTAACTGATATGAAACCTGTTTCCAGATTCTTTTGTCATTATATCAGCAATGGGTTTCCTGTAAGACTGAGCATAGACGACAAGCGAAGTTACAGAGTAACTTAATGGTGTACAGATCAAGAGCGTCACGCCTAATGATTCCTAGAGATCAATACTTAGATATGGTTTGAAATTACTCGTCTCAAGGGTTTTTCAAGATGTTTTTTACATCCTGGGATTGTACTTGGAGCTCGTTGTGTTTTAGTTGATGCTTCTGATGTCATTGTTTTGACCAGACTGACCCTTTTCCACATGTTTTGCGTCATGTCAACCCCCCATTAGTATATCACCACGTCTTTTTCGGCCCACTGTTGCTGGCAGATGTTTTTCATGCTGCTGAAGTCTGAAATGGTTTTTGGTTTGACTAATGATTTGACTTCCAGGACAACACATGCAGCTGATTTGCATCTGAGCAAGCGTCTGCTGACGAGTCTGAGCTCGCACAATCCCACAGTGATTGGTGATGAGAGGTGTGATCTGAGGAAACAACATGATTCATTGGTTAGAATTGAATATCTGTGAAGACTGAAATATTTTTTCTCTTTATCTAAAATGTATTGTCATTCGGATTTGAGATTGGAAAATGGGTTTAAGGCAAAGCAGAGTTCCAACTTTTAATTTTTAGAGAGGGATCCCTCCTCTGTTGCTCATCCTGAGTTTTCTTCCATTTTTTCCCCGTTGAAGGCGTCTTTTAGGCAGTTTTTCCTTATTCGAACAAATTTGAGATTTGTGATATTAGGCTATACAAATAAAATTGACTTGACTTGACTCAGCTGGCTGTCTGTCAGTGCTGCATTTTTCTTCATCTTATCTCCCACAGATGTTGTTAGTTATCTGTCGGGTTTTTTGCAGCCTCCATAAAGCCCACAGATGCTCACAGCTGGATATTTTTGAGTATTTTCTGATGTCATAGTGAGCTTCAGTCAAGAATTCAGTAAGGTAATACGCAGGTTACTGCAGCAGCTTTAACCAGGTTGTCTTACTCATGCTAATAACAAGCACAATACTCAATTCACAGACCTGGGTTACTTGCTGTGTTTCAAACTCTTGGGTGCACTTCAGTATGACTTTTTCATTATTATTGTTCTCCACCGGCAAGATAACGAACTGAACCGGACGCAAAACGGTGTGTTTGAAAATGAGCAGTACAGCTGGTTCTGCTGGGAGGGAAAAAATAGATTTTTAGAGCAACAGCAAAACTAATCCCAAAAGTAAAAGAAATTGCTTTCAGCTGTTCTGCAAAGTAATCTCAGGACCACGTAAATGGCTTTTTCTGAGAGGTTTTATTCAGCTGTGATGCACCTGCATCATTTTGGCAATAGATGACATGACTGGCTGATAAACAAGTATTTCATATGAACCTGATGTATGTGCAAACACATAAATCAGTCTGATCCCACCACAAAGTGTTCAGTTTACCAGCAGACCAACCAGAACTCGAGCAGATTCATCATTTGACTCATGCTGTTTGGGTTGTTTGGTCTGCTGATGTCATCCATACCCATCATGCCCGGCCGTGTCTCTGTACCAGACAGTACACGCTGCCTGCTGACAGGCCAGTCATATTCTACTGTTTCTTAATACCTGTGGTCTGCAATAGGGTTAGGTGCTAAAATTTTCCTGCCTGAGACTGTCAGCTGAGTTCTGCTCAGCAGTCAGACATTTCTCTGTAGGATCAGTCCACCTTAAGTGAACCTGGTCAGGTTAGGCTAACCCAGTGTCGCTAACTTTGGGGCCAACCCCCTTCACTTTAATAAGCAGGTGGAAAGCAAAGCACAGGAACTTGGCTTGGGTCTTGAGGAGTTGTAGCATTTATTCACTGACAAATAGCCTAGAATAGCTATATTTCTCTCTCGCGCGCGTGCTCTCGACTGCACACTCGCTACGCACACAACCTACGCACTGAGCTATCCCTTAAAGTGGCTACGCCACTTCTATAACACTATAGTAAGTTATGGATGGACTCAGCCAGTCACCAGTTACGGCTATATTCATCCAATCGTCCAATCGCTATATTCGTCCAATAGTCTGCAAGCTCATCTACCGAAGCTGCAAAATTCACAGAAACCCAGTTAGTGTATGTAGTTACTGTCTTTAGAGTTAGTGTCATGATTATAAGCTCATGTAAACTTTTGTCTGCTGAGTCAGCAGAGTCCAAACTTGCCCATCTGATGAGCGTCAAACTCTGGTATCACTTACTCATCTTCTCCACCAGCTGGTAACTTCGTAGACAATATTCAAAGCCCCATTTATATTTCATGTTTGGTCTTTGGCACTCTCTCTGACTGTTCGCCAATCAAATCAGAGCCAAGGGTTGAATGAAACTCTAGATTTCAGTGACATGTTTTAACACCAAAATGTTATCAAATGCTAAATAAATCTTTTCAGTTTACCAGATGTTCAGAGACGAGCTCTAACTCTTAGCCTCACCAGTCACTGTCCTAAGAAGCCAAAACAAGCCTCCATATCTCTCCATCAGTGGTCATAAAACATGACCACAGTCTCAAAGGTTTAGTTTTTTCATCTGATGACCCTGTCATGATTTTTGCTCTGTTGATTCACAGCGAGCAGACAGAGAGGCCCCGGCGCTATCAGTCTTGTTTTTATGGAGATCCAAAGGCGAATGGCCGCTGTTTCTTTGCATTCCTAAGAGCCATAAAGAAAAACTGGTGTGCAGACGCAGCCAGCCAGCAGGAGAAGAGATCTGGTGACGGCTGCTTTGACTGTTTCTCTTCTGATACTGTTCAGTATGAAATAAGCATGGGTAAATGTGGTGTAACGACCTGTTTAATAAAGCTGCAACAGTTTTGATAATCAAATAATTATTTCTATCATTTTTCAAGAAAAAAGGTCAAATATTCTCTGGTTCCTGCCTCTCAAATGTGAGGATTTGCTGGTTTTCCTTGACATTTATAGATCCACCTGATTGGTTGGAAACATGTGAAATTAGTGAATGAGTGGTTTTGTTCTTTGACAGTGTGGGAAAATGGAAATTATGTAGATGCCGGTTGGACCATTTTTGTGAATAAATTCGAATTACAAATGACATCTGTGAAAATCTTGTCTGCTTTTGTTTTTGTTGAATTCGTGCTTTTGTGTGGTAACAAGGTGCAGGTTCTTCAAAATCATGACAACTGCACTCAACAAACAAGACAAGACGTTCAGCATTGGTGAATTACTGTCTCACACAGCTTATTTTCATACTGTTAGTGCACTGAAAGGAAAACAATGGCTGCAAGCAATATGAGAAGAAAAATGTCAAATGTATAGCAGTGTAAAGTTTCACTTTGCAGAAAATTGGCCTAAAACTTGTGAAGGCCCATCAAGGATGGATGTTAGATGGACCAGTGTGGAAACTCCCACTCCATCCAATAAACCTGAGCAGAGCTGATAAAGGAGTCTTACTGTTTGTTATCAGGCAGAAGGATTCATAGCAGAGCAGTTGTACATGTTCTCCAATTATTAACTGACTCAGTCTTGGCCTGGAGATATTCTCCTCGTTTACTTCATGAAACGATACCAAGACATTTTGAATTGTAGTTCATCGACTAGTTGCCTTTTGAGTTTGCAATGCCTCTAGTTAAGATTAACATCGCTCTTTTAGAAATACTTGTAAGACAAACACCCCAAATAACCACACATCAAAATGCCAAGGTTTCCTTTTAGCTGTTTAAATTATCACTGAAGTTTCCTTTGAAGTTTTTAAGACTGAACATGTAAAGTCAAACTGTTCTTGAAGTCTGCAAGTCCTGACCAGAGATTTTAATTTCGGAAAGGGAGGATGAGGAGGTACTTGCTTTGAGCGGGGACCAATTTTAATTGATTTGTGATTTTTAAGGATGTTGTTTTTACTCATGAACCGTTTTTGCTGAGCATGTGTGCAAAGTTGGTGACTTCAACAATACGTGAATTAAAATGTGTGGCTCAGTTAGATCATCAATCATTGGAGATGCTTTGTTGCTAGTTGATCCCATAGAAATCTGTGAATTGAGCTAAGCCAGGCTAACCTCACCTTTCAGCATACCTACAAACTGCATGCAGATACATGACTAAAGGTATCTGTGAGTTTGTTTGATGTTAGATTTATTTAAACTTTTGGTGCAATACAGCACTTGGTTGCTTTTTAGGAAACTGCAAGCTAGATAACCTTATGCACAAAGTCTTGCACGTCTAGTCCATTAAAAAGGCTAAAGAGAGAACTGTCAAAAGAAGAGGTGAACCAGACAGCAGAGGCTGACAGCAAGAGGGATCAACAGCAAGCCAGCAAGGGACATGGCCAAGGGCACCCAAGGGTTACAGCTGCCAGCACCCCCCAGCAGCACAGGGCCTGTTTGTGTCCCATCCTGAAAGGCACACAGGAGCCCTCAGTGGGCAAGAAACAGAGAGGCTGTTTTTGTTTTCTTTTTTTCCTCAGTAAATACCCAAGACTTTAATTTCACTGAGTGCTCAGATTGCACTGGTGACAAGGCCGCGTGAGTTCACCAGCGATGAATGATGGACACCTATTAGGCCCGCGAGCACCGCTGACTAAACACATACAGACACTTAAGCATATACAGATATACAGATGTAAAACACAGAGACGCATAAATATGCATAAGCGCACATAAACACAGTTACTGACTCAATTTTGCTTTCTCACCCACTCATACAAAAACAATTAAAATTAAAAATTACAGCTGAAAAATTAAAACCACATTAAAACGTGGTATATTGGAAACAAATGAGCACTTACAAATAAACACAAATACATTTATACAATATACACATGTAAAAAAAACAGCAGTTAAAGTTTGTGTATGAAAATATATCAGCAGGTTATAAAAAGAGGGGCGTGCGTGCGCGTGCGCGTGCGTGTGTGTGTGTGTGTGTGGGGACGGGGACGTGCTGGCACTTGAAGCAGTGCTGCAGAATAACAGCGTTGAAACGGGGCCTTCTCTGCTCCTTTGTGCCGCCTGTTCAGCTGCTGGACGCGACCTCAAGCACATCAGCACCTCGTTAGGTCATTTGTCCCAAATCCGACGAACGATTCAGTCCAGGACTCCACTGTTCGCTCCGGGTTCTGATTACTGTGGGGGGGGGGGGGGGGGGGTTCATACAGTCCAGCTCCCACTGATAAGTCAAGACAACTTAGGAACTCAGAAATGGCAGAAACGTATTGCTCAAAATGTCATGAAACCAGAAATGTAAAACAGGGCTGCAACTAACGACTATTTTAATTATCTTTTCAAATCAGTTATGAACATCATTTAAATTAAGGGAATTGAAAAATCAATTAATGAATCAATCAGTCAATCAGAGTTACAGCCCTGAATTCAACACGCATTCACAGTTACACAACTGAGAACGACGAGTGTTGTGTTCAAACTGGAAACTGACTTCCAGATTTCTTAGAACCCCCATCAGGAGTTTCTGTGCAGCTTCCCGATCAACAGCCACTTTAAATCCATTCAGATTTCACCATCAGATTAGCCGCCTCATTTACACATCAGTATCAGTTTCATAATTAGCCGCTGACTTTCTTTTCTCATGGTTCTCTCTCTCTCTTTCTTGCTCATTTGTTTTCTCTCATTCCCTTCTGTGGCTCTTTCTCTCTCCACCCTTATCCTCCTCCCCTTTGTCTTGCCATCCATCCTTTCTTCAGTGTATCTGTTGTCATTGTGAGGATCAAATTTGTCTGGCAGGTCTATTTTTACCTGACAGTGTTTAGGTTTCACTGCATCTTTCTCATGCCTTCAGCCTTTGTTTTGGTTTGGCTGAGTCTTTTTTTTTTTTCTTCATCGTTTTCTTCTTCATGCTTCACCACTTCAATCAGCCACACCCATGTAGGGAACTCTCTACCTGTTTGTGTATGCGTGTGTGCTGGTGTGCAGCTGAGTGTGTCGGTAAATTAGTGAGTATCTGCGCATGCATGCCATAATTTGTGTGCATTTCTTTTTTATATTTCTGTGGCACATGCATTTATGCATTTATGTGTGTGTGTGTGTGTGTGTGTGTGTGTGTGTGGTCTGCAGATCAGATTCCTAACTTAACGGCTTGTGCACCTCTAAAGGAGTGACTGTCTGCTTCATAGACTGAAACACACACACACACATGCACGCACACACACCAGATCATCAGGATTACAACAGGAGAATACCTGCAATTATTTTCTTATACACTCTACCTGTCCAGTCTTGTTGCTTAAAAACATTTCTCTGTATTTCAACAAAGGCACAATTTCCACAGCTGTCACACAGGTACATCTGATCAGGTCTGATTGACAGTTGTGTCTCTCAGCAACAAAAGAAAAAAGCAACGAATGTTATTCTGTTGTCAAATTCTGATTGGTGTGTGGAAATCACCTTCTTCCAACGAGGCCCCGCCTACTTCAAACCAGTAAGAAGAACACAAATACAGAAAAGTTTCATGTAATATTACCAGTATGCTTTTATATTAAGGAGATATGGTGTGTTATTGTAGAATCCATCATTTATAGGAGAAAAACCTTGCACAAAGTTGCAATACTATGTTGTTGTACTATGCAAGAATTGAGAGACAATTTTAATTTACTACTTTAATTACATGAGTTGGTTAAATAACAAAAGGAAAGTCTTTGGTTAGTATGCTCTCTGGATGTCATTGTCTGGCCTCAAACTGTACCCCACTCTGCATTGTTTTTATGTTTGATGTTCTGGTGTTCAATAAGACCAGGAACAAATCCAATGTTTAAAACTAGAGAGGGATATTTACTGACCCGCTCACCCACCCACAACTGATTTCACCAAATCCACCAAATTTAAGTTTCAGTCTTGTATTTTGTTGTTTGATTTTATTCTCTGCCTTTAATCCTTTTCTTTACTTGCCAGTTACTGTGAAATGGAAATGTAAAACACTTCCTGTGTTCCAGTGGATCTTTCCTGGGAAAAGGCTGTTGTGCAGTCAGTGCTTAAAACACTTTTTTAATTTTGTAGCTAATTTTAATCTTTGTATAATTTTGTAGTTAATTTTTTATCAATTGCCAGACTGATGTATATTTGTATGAAAAAGTCTCGGGTTGTTACTGCAGTTGCATCATTGTCATCTATAATAATCAGATGATTAAAGTAAGAGTAAGAAACACCAATAGTTCACTATTTGATTTTATGATTTGACAGTTTTGATTCCAATCAATCACAGTTACTGATCACTGTTTAAGACATCTCCACACATGCAAAAGGTGTTAACTAATGAAACACATGGCAGCCCTGGAGGCAACAGGACATAACAGGAATTTGGACATAGGTCCTAATTCTGATCCTGGCAGTTTGTCAGGGCAGTGAGCTCCACTGGAAAACAGGAATGTGAGGTATGAAGGAGGGGAGGATGATGGAGTAGGAAGTCCTGGTACCACCATCACTAAAACCTTTCTTTTAACGCTATTAATTGTTTTCATTCTCAGATTTACTGTGTCTTTCAGCCTCTGTATTTTTTTGCTTTTATTTGTTTCTGTTAACTTTGCTTTGTGTTGAACTGAACTGTGTCCTAACCACCTTATCACCATCTGCAGCCCATTAATCTCACTAAATAATTACAGTGGTTAAACAAATACTCTATCCGTGTCGGCGTTAAACAAGTACTTTGTCAAACAGTAGCTACCGCTGCTCTAGATGTTTCCACAGAAAGCTTTTCTGATTTTAAATGTCATCATTTGATTGGCATTAGCATGTTTTTTACCCAAAGTGCTCTGCTGTACCACAAGATTTTAACATGCAATGCTCCAAGGGAGGTAGAGCCCCAAATTCTAGCAGTGATGATGCAGCAACTTATTCACTGATAGTTTTAAAAAGACGCTAATTTCCTGCAAAGCTGTTGGCACGTTTTGGTGTTAATCCCTTAACATTTATCTTTAAGTTGCTGTTAAAGTTGAATGCACTGCAACTTCTAGACAGGTAAGGGTTTGTAAGTTTGAACAGCTGCAAGGTATTAAAGGAAATTTGGTAAATCGCTTAGTGAATTAGGATAAAGCAGTTTGGTGGAAAGTGCAAAAATTGAGTGTGAGTGAGGAGTTGTAGTAAATTTCAGTTTCGTTACACACATTAAATTCCTCCTTTATCCTCCTCTGTCCTTTGTTTAGATTCGACTGGAGATGGACAAATACCTCCCCCAGATCAACAGTCCTCTCTTGAGTCCCATGATGGACGCTGGTGACAAGAAGTACAGACGAGAGAGCGCCTCCGTGGTTGACGAGTACTTCTCAGATGACAAACCCGGCGCCCCTTACAGCCTTAACATCAACGTCATCCTTCCCAGCACCACTCACCTCCGCACAGGCCTCTACCGGCCCAACACCAAGACCCTCACACCCCAGCAGATCAAGACAGAACCTGGATTGGAGGTGCCCTGCTCCATCCCCACCACCGCCACCCAGGCACTGCCGGACTTCACCTCCGTCTTCAGTGTGCCTGTAGTCAATAACGTTTTCATCAAACCAGACATGAGCTCTGAAGGAGTCGTCAGTGTGGCCGCAGGGTCCCAGCAGCAGCCGAATTTGGACACAGAGCTTCACATCGGACCCCCGGCTCCCCAGCCGCAGGTCTACCACATGCCCATCACCAGCTGTGGCGACCTCACCATGACCCTGTCCCACACCAGCCCGACAGTGTCCGGGTCCAGCAGCAGGACCATGCTGAACCTCAGCAGCGTCACATTGCCTACAACAAATGGAAACTACATGATGGCAGAGCACCAGCTACCACAGCAACATGGTTACTACCAGGCCTCAATGACCAGCTCATCCCAGCACACGGCCCCCCACAGTCTGCCACCCTCGCCCCCAAACTCACAGCCAGGGAGCCCAGACGGTCAGGCTGAACTGCTCAGCTTAGCACCCCAGCCTCCACCTCCATACCAGCAGCGTCTGGCAGGGCTAAAGGTGCCGGGGATGTCTCCTCACGCCATGCTGATGACACATGGCCAGGGCGTCCTGACAGGTCCCAAATACAACAGGCGGAACAACCCTGAGTTGGAGAAGAGGAGGATCCACTTTTGTGACTACCCAGGTCTGTTTACTTCTCACTGCAGATGGACTATATCTCACTATATGTACAACCTACATTATACTTTGCCTCTGTACTGTGCTCTGTGCTCTACCCTGCAGTGAGCACAGCTCATACCACTGTTCATGTGTAGTGACCCTTAGGCAACATATAATACAGTATGCAATCCAATATCTGCCCAGACACCCACAGTAAATATTAAAGCTCTACTGCTGCACACTTTTTTGACAATCAGCAGCTTGAGTCATGCAGGATTTCATGGGCTTTAATTACAGAACACACCAACAACTTGGTAACTTGCAAACAAACAACTCAGAGACAGCACATTTTCTCCTTGGGTCATAGCTTTATTTCTGCCTGGCTCATGATTTCTCTCTGTTTTCTTTCTTTACAGGCTGCACCAAAGTTTACACAAAGAGCTCTCATCTGAAGGCACACCAAAGGACGCACACAGGTAAGAAAACTTAAAATTAGATATTATCTGCCTGTGTTTATTTTCCATGATATATACATTAATTGCACATCACTGTGCATTAACTTTCTGACGGGTAAATCGGAGTCGTCAGTTACAGCTACTTTTATTTTGCTTCCTACATTTTTCTTAATTCAAGGCAGCATTGCTGAACATAAACATCCTTCTTTGTATACATACCGTCAGAGACACTTATGGCAATGACCATTTTTAGCAAAAACATTACTAGTCAGCTGGTAGCCACACAGTTGATGAATGAGCCACTGATGCTGCTAAAGCAAGCACATCTTCGGTGCTCTTCCTGACCTCACGCAATGCTCCATTTAACACACCAGAAGATAACCAGGCTGATTTTAGGTCCGATTTACCTCCTCCAACAGTTACAACATGTGCCTGGATTTTCCGGTCAGAGATTCAGTCACTGATAGATGGCCGTCTGATTTAAAATTGTAAAAATGACAAATTTATATCAGGTGCAATGCAACCTAATGCTACTTGATGGCCAATAAGATTTTAAGCTCTGAGAGTCAGAACGCCTAAAAAAGCCATTAATATGTGTGAGGTCTCTCATATTTTCAACCTTGGTGAGGAAAAAAAACACATTTTATTCCCTCTTTCTGTCCAGACTTATTCTAAAGTTCAAACCAGCTACCATCCAGTCACTATCTCAACTCTGTAACCATTTAGCACAGAGTTCAGTTGGCTTCAGCTTATTTATTTATATACCGCATATTTTGACACATCGCCAGTTTCGATACGCCCAGTAACTATAATAGAGATGAAAAACACAATAAAAAGGAAAAAACAACATAGAAGCGACATTTGTTTGCTTAAGAGTTTTTTTTTCTCCACCATGTTTCATACATGCTCATACCTGTCCTCTGAGCTTCCCCAGAGAGAGAGAGAACAAAGAAAGGAGGGAGGAGGGGAGGATGAAGAAAAGGGGAAAGGGGAAGGAGGGAAGATGCGCTGTTAAAACAAAGGCCAAACCAGTTACTCCTGCTTTTCAGTCCCTTTTCAGAGGATGAAGGAGGAGGAAGGTTAGGGGGGGGGGTTTGCAGAATGGGCTGGTATTGATGTGTTTCCCTTCTGTAAAATGAAACCTGTGGATTCCCAGCAGCTTCAGACCTGGATTTTGGAGATTTACTCATCCGATAAAAGCTGCAGAGCCCCTTCGGCGCTTAGAAAGTGACAGAGAGAAAGAGTGAACACTTGAATGAATGCAAAAATAGAAACAGAAATCCCTGTGGTCATAAATAGATAAGATAAAACTTTATGGATCCCAGTGGGGAAGTTGGACAGCAGAATAAAGCAGCACAAAAATCAAATAGACCGTAAACTATGTAGTGAGAATGGTAAACAAAACAACACAGTTAAGCAATACAAGAGTAGAGAATGTTGAATGTTGTTGACAATTTCAGCACAAATGTAAACTATTAGCTGGAAATATCAGTATCGGGAAGTATCAATATCAGGAAGAAGTATGGAATAATGTTAATGAATAATAATTAATGTTTGGATGTTTAGCGTGCCAGTTTTCAATAGTTGAATCATCTGTGTCTATCCATACACAGCTATAAAACCATTTGGCATCTGCAGCTTTTGTTATTACTGTGATATCAAATTGATTAATAAACCTGTTTTGGAAAAGAGCTCCTCACTTCCCTGTAGGCATGGTTCTTTGTTGTTGTTGCAGGGCTTCGACGCGACGCAGACAACGAATGTCCCGTTACTGACTTACTGACAGACACACATTGCTGAAATGAGCATGCACAACAGTTTCAACAGGACACTGGTTCCCACCCTTTCTGACTAGGAATTAAGCTATATCTACGTGCAACCCATTGTTACAGGTTGCATGTCTGCAATCTGTGAATGAGAAAGAGCTTTCAAAAAAATTCCAGTTTCCCAGTCATAATGACAACCTGGAGGTTGACGTGAATGCTATTTACAAGTCGGAAACTCATGATTACGGTAACTCAGATATGACATGACTCTGCCCTCCCTCAGCAACTACTGCTGAGGTGCCTCTGACCATTGAATGCATTGAACCACCTCCTGTGGCCATAGCCGGCACGTGACGAGTTTGGTTGTGTACAGGCTCAGCTGAGGCAAATGTGAATGCAAAACATATAAATGAGCAGGCTTAGTCTACTTTATACTTGGACAAGTAAAGTTTTAATTAAGGAAGAAAGCAAATGGTAAACAAAACAGATTTAAACAGGTTCAGATTGCAGGGAGTTGCTGTTGTGTGTGTTGTCGGATTGCATCACTATCAGTAGTCACTGACAGTTCTGCTATCATAACAATCTGCCCCTCCCACTGGTGCCGGGGTCCAACCTTGACCATGGCCTCAGCAGCTATCGGAGGTCTGCACGTTGACTTTTGTAATTGTGTGTGTGTGTGTGTGTGTGTGTGTGTAAAGAGTAGAGTGCTATCAACCTGATTAAGGAATCCTCCAGCCCTCTTTACAAACACTAACTGAGCTGATAAAGCTAAGAGGTCCACAAAGAGTTTATGGGCGTCCTGGAGAGCCTTCAGGACGCCCATAGTGTTTGCTCTTTGACTCAGTAAAACATATAATACTGGACTGGGTGTAGTCATTTATGGTATGAATGGTTTGAAGTTGATGAAATTGTAGAAAAATCTTGAAAAATGTCTCAATTTTTTTTTTGAAATGTCTAATATTTATGTATGATAATTAAGGGTTGGTGAAAACCTTTTGTTATATCTGCTGTTATTTCAATATGATTCTGACCTTTGCACTGCTTAATGTTGACTTAATGACTCATTCTTGAATCAGACTGAGTTATATTGATAATTTAAAAAAAAAAAAGTAAAATATTTTAGTGTATATATGGTAGACGGTTTCACCTGGAGTCAGAGGAGGAGTAACTATGTTTTCATCCAGCAGGATCAGAGAGACTTGAAGCCTCCTATAGAGTAAATATACAGTATATGTTCCTTAAAAAGTGCACAGCAGCCAGAAACAAAAGCCTTTTGTGTCCCTGAATGATTGATGCACTGTAGCTGTACATTTGAGTGTGTGTTTTGTTATGTGGGTGAGACTGTATTTGTTTGTCTATTATGGTTCATGACATGTTCATACTTGCACTCATACTACATTAGTGTGTGTGTGTTTTTGAGAGAGAGATAATAGTTTGGTCATTTCTAATCAGCCACCTGATCAAACAGCTGCTCTCTGTCATGTAGACTACGAGTGCTGGTACCTTTTTTTTTAGTTTTGAGGAAGATGTCTGCATGGTCAGGAGGCACAGCAGGAGCTGTGGTGAACTTAAATGTGTGAAATAAAGCTAACTTAATGTTTCCAAATGCCAAAGACTGATTTCTGTAAGAAATGGAAAGAAGAAGACAAACTGCACAAAGCTACAAATCACTGTACAGCGAAAATATTTCCCCCCAAAAAAACTCTGGTGGTGACACTGGTGTCATTGTTCTTATCACTTCACAGGTAATAAGTTGTCCAACACGTAAATTTCCCCAAAAGCTTTACACTAAAAGAAAAGGAATGGATGGATAGATAGAGGGTAGGCTTGCACCTGACCTTTTTAGCAGCTTGTTTAGAAATATATACCAGTCAAGTGTGTTTGTTCTGTGTGTGTATGTGTCGTATTTCACCAGCCTGTTTGCTAACCCTCGGGGATAATAGTCTGAGAGAGCCGGCTGTGCTTTTGACCCCGACAGCGCAGCTATAGAGCAAAACCAAACACACCTGCGGGTTGAGAGCCTCAACCCTTTATATGGAGACATTTGTACTCCACCTCTACACACACATTAAGAGTGGTTAACTCTGGAAACAGGATATTGTCCAGATAGGAGGCTGGAGTGCTTCTGAGCCTCTAATGTGGGGTTTAGGTGCTTGTTGGATTTTAAAAGAACCTTTTCAGTTCTAATTGTGGGGAAAGGGGGATCCATTGTACTCCAAATAAGTGTTTTAAAGCTATTATCATGTTTCTTGCTGTAAAAAACACCTATTCTTTACTCAAAAATATTTGTGAAATAACATTTTTAACTTTTAGTCGTCCCAAAATCATTTTATTGTGGAGTATTGTGGATGGGATATTTTAGAAATATGCCAATTCAAAAAGCTGTTTTTCAGTTAAAAACGGTTCATATTGACTCAAATAAGAATGTAGCCTTTCTTTTTATCCTTATTCTAAGTTTTTCCTGTCACCTCCTGTCCCCCCTTTGCTCTTTGGACCCCTTTGCTTTGGTAATGGCTATCAGAGAGTGATTGATGGTCAATAGCAGCAGCTATCTAATCAGCACTAACAGGGCCAATGCTGGTAATGAGCACTTGATGACCCAAATGGCCAAAGACAGTCACACTCCCTTGACTCTGGCTGATAAAAGAATTTCCTCAAGAATTTTCAGCCAAGGACACAACTTAGAAATGACATTTTGAGGCATTAAAAAACTACAAGACAACACAGCTACCAACACTTTAGTTCAAAAGAAAAACACGTCTTGAACTTTGAGGGTTTTTTTTCAAAAACAAATAAACAGCATTTAATATTTTGTTTAAGACATGAACTATTTTACTTTTGGCTCAGAAAAGTACCAAACCACAGTTGAAGGAATCTGGCTTCAGTGGAGGCTCATTGTTTAGTTATCTCCTTTTTTCTCCTTTTTGTTTTGTTTGTGCTCATGCCTCGCATTGATTCTCAGACATTAATTTCCAGCTCGGCTATGAAAGATGACTCTTTTTTTCCCAGCTGTATGCATACCAGTCTGTTCAAAAGAGCTTTTTTCTCTTTGTTGATGATTAGCTCACTGTTTGGCAATAGCACGTTGTGGCACAGCAGAGAAATGTCAGTGTTTTGGTGTTTTGTGTTAGATTTATTCTTCAGCGCTTTAAATTTCCAGTCTACATGCTATCTCTCTTCATACCTTCTTATCCAGTTACGGTGGGATACACTTTATTTCCAAGATGATCAACATTGCAGGTACAATAAGCAAGTGCAAGAGTTAGGGATGTACTTTGCTAGTTTTATCACAAAACAGGATTTAATTTTTATTATTTTTTATGAAACAAAAAATTGAAGCAAAGCACACTATGAAAGGCCAGTATATGGTTCATTTAAAGCTCCTTCAATCATATTAAAGGGACCCTGCAGGGTTTTCTTCTTCTGTTTACATTCACAAACACAATGAATGCATTCCCATCCTCATAAAACTTACAAAGACTTTTTTGTGCTTTTGTTACATCCATGTTTGCTTGCTTGTAGTCTTTCCTGTATTTTTTGTTTTGACAACGCATTTTTTGTTTTGACAGCGTAATGTTTTTTGGTGCATTACCACCTCTTGTCCATCAGTGGAATAGTGTGAAACCATTGGCATGAATGTGTATTGCATTACCTGCATGCTCATGTAAGTGCATGTGCATCCTCGTCACTCATCAAATATTGCTCCATAGTGCTATTAGTGGCCAAAAACTCCACAGGGTACCTTTTAACAAAGCAAAACAAACAACCCATTTTGTCTTTTAGTTATGAGGACTTGTTGGCCCAGGTACTGTACACATCCTGATTTTATGTGATTTTAAGTTTCCGCTGGAATGCAATTGTAAAAATTACTTCCTAGGCTGCGCACACATTTTCCTGCATACAGGCAGTTTTTCTGTAGTTGCAGGCGTTGCCAGGCATAATGACATTTACCCCAGCGAGTAGCAAATTCAAATAAGACATTAGTTAATCAGGTGCCACCTTGTGAAAAATTTAAATGATCTTGATTATGAATTAATAACTTCACAAAAACTCAGTTGGTAGCATGTCAGGAATTGATGTTGAAATAATTGACTAAATCACTCACTTAGGCTCGTGTTGCTTGTGAGGATCAGAGAAAATAAAACTGCAGAGCTGAAAAAAAAAGCTGTTCTAGAGTTCCTGAGGCTTCAGGTGTAACCTGCTTTAAGACATGTTTTTTACTTGAGGATTGCCTAACCGGGGGCACACGCAACCACACGCGCTTGGTCTGATAATAACAAATGTAACTGTAAATAAAGGTGTGTCGGTTACCTTTACACTTTATTAACAAAGTGAGCTGTAATGGCACACGCACACATGCACACGGCGGTTACTGCTGTCAAGAATTTAATGAAAGCAACATCTTGCGGTTGTGACGGTGTATTTCTTTAATTCTGAGATGGTTTGTAAATGAAGCGACCTCGTTCTTTGTTGATTCAGGTATAGAGATGAAAAACACTTCAATTAGACTTATAATGTTTTTCTGCTCTCTCTCTCTCTCTCTCTCTCTCTCTCTCTCTCTCTCTCTCTCTCTCTCTCTCTCTCTCTCTCTCTCTCTCTCTCTCTCTTTGTGTCTCTTTTTCTCTCTCACTCACCCACAATTAGACACACTAGGCTCAATATTGAGAAATATCACTCCATAAATAAAGTTGTGTGCATTTACAGAGCAAAACAACCTCCATATCTGTGTGTGTTTTGGTGCGTGACACCTGACACAGTAGTGCTGCCCATTGTCTCAAATGTTGCACCGTGCAGTTTTTATCTCGCCGTTCAGCTTCATGGAAATGAGCAGAGTGTTTACAGGAGGGAGCTCTGAAAACCACAAGCACATACTCTCTTGCCCACACAGCTAACTGCCATTTAACAATGCCTAAATACTGATTATATCCCCATTTAGACGCACAGCTACATCCAGTAATGCAGGAACAGGCTGGTAGGAAACAAACCGCCAGATTTCAGCAATTTACATTGTGATTAAAATGTTAACTGATAGAAATGATGGACGAAGCTACAAAAATAAGACCCAGGATGTGAAACAAAAACAAATTTCCTTCAAACTCTGATGGTGTTTTAGAGTTGGTGCAGGTGTGACTTGGTGGAAACCACACAAGTGAATTTTCTGTGTTTCTGAACCGATCAGTTATAATGTTTTTAGTGGCATTAAAATCTGGTTTTTATTTGCATTAACAAGGTTGCTGTTTAACTCTCAGACCTCCGATATCAGAAAGCATTCAACAAATCAATAGGGAGAGCAGTCCCTGCTCGACAGCATTAACATGCTATTACCCTACGTAAAAAATGAAGGCGACATATTAACTGTGATGATTTATCTATCTCAAGCAAGTTTCAAGTGTGCAGGAGTTGATTTTTCATGCAAATGGATGTAAACAGAAACCTGTCACTGCCTGGATGGAAGGAATTCAATCTGAAAGTTTGTAGAATTAAAGCTTTTATATTATTGTGTTACTGATATTTTTCAGGTTAATTTAGAGACATTTTGTAGTTGAATTTTCACTGCCATCATAGTGTTACTTGGTCTTATGAGGCCACTGTCTTGTCATGGCAGGAAATAACATCAAAGAAGATATGAAAAGAAACAAAAATTCTTGTTTTAATTTAGAGTAAATATTATGTATATTTCTAACATCTTCTCCTCCTCTCTCTTGCAGGAGAGAAGCCCTACCGCTGCACATGGGACAACTGCGACTGGCGTTTCGCCCGATCGGACGAGCTCACCAGACACTACCGGAAACACACCGGAGCCAAACCCTTCAAATGTGTCGCCTGCAGTCGCTGCTTCTCCCGCTCCGACCACCTGGCCCTGCACATGAAGCGCCACCAGAATTAACACAGACATACTGTACCTGTGTATATACAAACACACACAATCACACACAAATAGAGCAGTATCCACACATGACAGTCCACCTGAACCTAACAGCATTAAAGGAATCATGAACAGATAGAGCCCCAAAATCATCCCTGTGGACCTGTGTTTATTCTGGTGCTCCAACAAATGCAGCTAGAGGTGTTTGCAGGCGGGAAGCCAGTGAGGGATCATGTCCTTGTCTACTTGCAACACATGCTGGTTGGTTCCTGTTCAGGTCTGGGGGAGTCTGAGATAGAGTGAGCTCTTGTTACACTTGATGATCTCCTGGTGAAACTCCTCTCTGGCAAGTGAAAAGAAGCAGGTGTGTCAGAGGAGTAACCCGGTGGTTTACAACTTCCACAGGCCAATGGGAATGTGATGTGAACAGTGAGAATTACAGTGATAAATGTAAAAAAAAAAAAAAAATTGCAAGAGAAAGTGAAAGCTTTTATTTTAATGATCTGAAGATTAAAGTATAGGTTCACAGTTTTTCCAAGTCTGTCTTAAAACAATATCCAGCCGCCCAAATGAACATTGAGATAGGTTTTTCTTGCTGTAATCATTCCTCCTGGTGCCGTACTTCCACCTGGTCAAGGTAGATGGCCGCCCACCCAGAGCCCAGTTCTGCTCAAGGTTTCTCCCCTTTAAAGGGGATTGTTTCCTTGTCATTGTTGCCAAGTGCTTGCTCATGGGGGAATGTTGGGTCTCTGTAAATTAAAGAGTACGGTCTGGCGCTATATAAATAAATTTGACTTGACTACTATTCATACTGACCATTAGGAGATCCTTCCTAATGCACTCACAGTCCTTGTTTTGTGCAAAAATGTATTTAAATGTTTATTTGAAGCTAACATGAAGCTTCAGATGCCCAAATTAGTCAAATCAGGTCAATATATTTCAAAGTTACAGTCCTTTCACTGCATCCCAACAGGAGAACCCTGCCCAGAAAAACACAAAGAGGGAACTTTTACTAAAAAAAACTAACTCTGGGAGATATCCACTTTATTTGATAAACATAGACTTCTGAAACCTCATATTAACATCAGATACATTTTTAAATACATTTTTGCACAAAACGAGGACTGGATTTTGTCTTCCATCACTTACATTGTAGGCGTATTTAGAAGGGGCTCTTTTAATGGTCAGTATGTCTGTTGTAGGCATTTCATCTGCCGCAGTTACTCTTAGCTGCTGTCTTAGCCACAGTGTACATTATGCAAAAGTTCTTGCTGTTAAGCTTCATAACCTCCATTTTTTCATTGTCTCCTTTATTGGTCACCTGTTATCAGTCAACACAGTGTTTGCTGAAGTCTTAGCACCAGAGCTAATGATCTACCAGGGACTATGAGATGATTTTGGTGTCTGTCCTCATCACTGATCAGGCGAGAACCTAGTATGTTGATTTAAATAAACATGCAGTACATACTCAGTGCACACATGCCCATACACACACACATGTGCACTTGACATGCATGACAAAACTATTGCAAATACTGCTGTCATGAGAACTGTGGTGTCGCGCTCCTACGAAGCATTCAGGACTGATTACATCCTGGAAACACTTTCTTCTTCTGTAAACAACAACAACATGAACTATTTGTTTCCTACAAATCTGCTGCCAACTTCATCATCACTGTCACCATCACTTTAATCATTTTGAACTTTCAAGAAGATGAGGAAACAGACGAGCAGTCTGTTCTGTTCTGCTTTTGTAAATACCTGTTTATATATATGTGTGCATATGTGTGTGTGAGAACACAATGAATGTATTGAGATTTATACTTGACAACTTGTTTGTTTGTTTTTTTTCATCAAACTAATATTAATATGACAAATATACCATGTTGAAACTTCCTTTCAGGGCCTAAAAAAAAAAAAACAAATAATCAACAGACACAATCTGAGAGCTCTCTATGGAAAAGTTAATAATCGCCTAGTTGTTTCAGCACAGGTAATACCTGTCGAGCTCAGAGAGCAGAGCGATTTGCCAATGTTTGTATCTACGACATTACCCGTTTCCACGGCGACCAAGCTCCTTTGACAACAGTTTGCGGTTTGCTTGCAGTTTCTATTCAACGCTTTTTTTATCCCCTTTTTTCTCTCCCGTATTTGTTCAACACTTCAAGTCAAGGAAGCTAGAGATGGGTGGATCGACCTGTTTTGTAATCAAGATTGTTTTCCTGATTGTTTTAATGTACAGTGCGGCTGGTAAATTAAGACTCCCACAGACGGCAGAGTCAGTCAGTGTAACACAACGAACAGCACATTAACATTCACTTGATTTCATGACATTAGTTGTCATGAACAGGAATTACAAGGATACAAATGAAGCGTTTGATTCCATGAACTGAAACATCCAAAGTCACCAAAAATGTCACCAAGGAATCGATTGAGAGATTGAAAAAAATATATGTACTTACACTTTTATTTACATTTTATTAACAGTAACAAGCAGGTGATGGCAGAACATTTAGACAGTCACATAAACATAATTATTTTACCTGTTTGTATTGCACTGAGGCTGGAGGCTGCACCCACCTGGTACTCCATGGAGAATAAAACAAGCGTCAAGCATCAATTGGCACAGATCTGTCCGACTTGTTTTCATTTTCATAGGGAAAACGCATCCTGTTATTTCAACACTGATTGTTTTTTTTTTGTTTTTTTGTTTCCTTTCCAAGGAAACAAGTTCTTCTGTCTCTCTGAGGGGAGCAGTGACCACACACAGTGTACATACTGTAGTTTTAGTTCTAACAGAAGACTGTAAATAGTTGTTTGTTTGCATTCTAATATTAATATTTTTTTCTTTTTTTTAAATAATGGGATTTTAGATCAGTCATGCAAATGTTTTTAATTTTCTCTGGTTTTGATACTTAATATGTGTACAAGAATTCATCAGTTTATGTACAAATTAATAAGAACAACAATGCTATTTTTCTCTTTTCCGTTTTCTGTTTGATGCTGCAATGAAATAAAATAATTCATAAAATAGATTGTTTCTGTTGTCTGTGATCTTTGAGCACATTTTTTTCTTAAGTTTTTAGTCAAAGTGGGAAAGTAAATAGTGAGAGGAAATTGAGGAAGAAATAAATGACAGAACACCATTTAAACAAACAAGCCCCCAAATCTAGTCACTCATATACTGTGTAAATAAACCATCAGCTACTGTCACTCATCCAAACTGATGACGTATCTGTCCTCATGAGGAACCTCCTCTCTGCCGAATGAGAGGGTTTGGAAGATATCAAAGCTCTCAATCTTTGCTGATTATTTTATGATTAAATATTATAAGCAGGAAGTGAACATGAGAAATATTCAGGAAACAAAAAAATGTCAGCAGCTGGTTTGATTGCCATCCAGACTGTCATCTGTTGACCCCTGGGGTATTTGTGTATTTTGCATAAATGTATTGTTCATAACTGGGACTGTCTTAGTCAAACTGGGAAGTCTGGTCAGTTAAAGCTGCACTATCAATATTTTAACATTAATAACAGATCAAATGACTGTGTAAAGTGAGAGGGGTGTCTCATAGTGAGAAATCCACATGTAATTATCACCTAACTGCAGTTCCCCTCAGCTCTACAGTGTTTTAGTTTGTTTCAGCTCATTGTTTTGGTTTTCTTTAAAAAAAAATCAATTAATGCAGCTTTCTGTCTACTGAATAATGTTTTGTGGCACTTTTACTCTTTTAGTTGATCCTAAAGGGGGCGTAACATGCTTTTTTCTGTCATTTATATACTGTTATAATGTGGGATGTTTGTTAAACAT
This sequence comes from Scomberomorus guttatus, assembly GCA_038419695.1. Classification (NCBI taxonomy): domain Eukaryota; kingdom Metazoa; phylum Chordata; class Actinopteri; order Scombriformes; family Scombridae; genus Scomberomorus; species Scomberomorus guttatus. The sequence continues at coordinate 26,366,622 of CM076460.1, read as the reverse complement.
GGTCAAAGTTCCAAAACATGAGGTGAATGTGTGTAAAAAGGCCAGGGCTTCAGCCTGCTCTGAACGCTTCGTTTGCAAAGTTTCCTCTACTTCCCCATCGAACTGACATTGTGCTGATTGTTTGTGCATGACGTAGCCTTTGTTGCGAAGGTTGTTCCATGGGTTCTTCACATTGTCCACTTGCATATTTCAGATCAGATTTCAGCTCGAACATGTATGGATGTATTCCATAAGTTAACATTTTGAGTAAAGAACGAGAAAAAGAAGTTAAATCCTACTACTATTGTTTGTTTATGTAGCCTCCGGAGCTGGCGGAAGTCTGTCAAGGGTTAGGGTTAGGGGCAGCTTCTAAAAGCTAACCAATCAGAACAGAGGTGACTCTTTAGGAGGGAGGCTGTGAAGAGACTAAAACAGGGTGTACAAGGCAGCATTTATAACTTGATGCTTCTCACTGTTACTTTGCTGTTATGCTACGTGCAAAGCTTTTGGTATTGTTGATTTAACTGAGATTTAATGTTCATGTATGTTTATTAAGCAGAATCCTTGTTGCTGCTCAGAACCTTTGAGAGCTCCTTCAAAGAGCAGATATTTTGCCATCAAATCTAACTGTAACTATACTATAAATGGTCAATTCCTTGACGTGTCTCTCACTGAACCTACTCCCAAAAAAGTCATCCAAAAGCTTTGACCAATGATCAAACTACTGGAGGCCATGTGTTTGTATTTGCTTGTATTTGAGCGAGTGCGAATCTCGATGAACCACATGCAAAAATCTGTTAAAAATAAACTTGATGTGTACGGTTCAGACCAAAGAAACAAACAGTTTGTGTGAACATATGCTAACAATTTTTTGGAATAGTTGGCATCAGTGCAGAGTTTGGCTGGCAATTGTTTGATATGAATCATAAATCTTGGCTTTAAAAATCATTTGTTCATGTCATGTCAAGATCTGATTTTCTTGCAGACGTTTTTTGCAAGATGTCAATTTGGTAAAATATTAAAAAGAGGTTATTGACAATTTTTGACAGAAACAGAGAAGAAACAGAGTTAATCATTTCCCTGCATCGACTCCTCCGTTAAGGCTCTGCAGATCTGAGATACCTGATTGTCTTTGCATGACGTGGCAGGTGAAAGGTAACCCCGCCGGGCAGCTCTGCTGGGGCTACGTGACACAAAAGAACCTGCTGGTTTGATGGAAGAAAAAAAAGTCTACAATTAAGCAAGAAGAATAAGACAGTTTAAATGCAGAGAGGGAGTCGCTGCTGCATTTTGCTTGCAGGGAAAGTAATCATTATGTTTGTGCCAAGATGCTTTCAGTAGGGAGCCTCAGAGATTTGCCTCATCATCTGGGACAACGCCCTTTATGTTAACACGTAATATACTCTTTGTGTGTGCAGAGGCGTATTACCTACAGTATATGCATTATGAATCACCAAGAAAGGTGTTTTGTGTGAATACCTGTTAATCCACAGTGTGTGCAACTGAGTGTGTTTTTTTTTTCTGGGGTGATCTTTATACTTTTTCATGTACAAGACTGAAAGAAGAATCTGTAACATCTGCTGCATCAGAATATAGTTTGTAGTTCCATATCTGTGTTTTCCACACTGTTTAACATCCTTTATCCTGCCAAACCCAGAAATTGTCCACCATTATAAATATATGTTGTGCTGCATTGTTCAACCCCACAATTTTCTTATTATACTCAAGGTCCCAGAGTTTCCAAATGCTGTATGTCAGGTGTAATTATGAGGAAAATATGTATAAAAGACAGATATATAAAGATATGTATAAAGACGTGATAAAACGTCACAAATCAAATAAAGCATAATATTTAATGGTGGAACAAGAAGATACAGATTTTATTTACTTCACATAAATAAATAAATACAATTGTAAAATTTGAACAGTTTGTATTTGGTTGGTCCATCACTTTTGAAATTTTCAACACACATTAATGGTCCCCAGAGGATAAATCTTAACTTTCCTCTGACATTTCCTTTAGGGGCAAAGTTTTTGTTTATCCAGAGAAATATCTCAACATCTACTTGATGGATTGGCACAAAACTTTGTGCAGCCATTAATGGTTCCCAGCTGACGGTATCCTGATTCTTTGATCGGATCCCTTGACTTTTCCTGCATGGTGCTTCCATTACATTTACATTTCTGATTTTGAGTGAAATGGCTCAACAACTATTGAATGGATTGCCATTAAATTTGGTGCAGACATTTATGTCCCCTTCAGGATGAACTGTAATAACTTTAGACACTTTAGACTCCCTTGACTTTTCTTCTAGCCCCATAATCAGGTTAATCAGGCAACTTTTAACTTGTCCTACTTGTAATACTTTGGTTTTTGACCAAATACCTGCTAAACTAATAATATTCCTGTCAGCTTCAGCTGTGCTTTGTGTTTAGTGCTAGTGTTAGTATGTAAACACATTAACTATTGTTATTAGCTATAATTTTAGCGTCTTAGCATGATGATGTTAGCATTTATCTTAAAGCACTACTGTTCAGCCTCAAAGAGCCACTAGCACCGCTGTGGATTCTCAGTCTTGTTTGGACAGAGAGGGTAATGAACTGACTATGTTTGTAGTGTGTATGTATGTTTGTATGTATGTTGTATAGAAAAGTTTTATTCAGGTTTTTCTGCAGTTTAAGATAAGGGTGGGATGGAACACTTTATGTTTGGTGATTGCCAATAAAACTTTAACAGAGCTTCAAGAAGGGATAATTGTTGAATTCTAATTTTGTTGTGGGCCGTTCCAATAAGAAATCCTATCATTTCATATTGTTTTGTAAAGTATCAATGTGCAACCTGTCCTGATGTTCCCAGATGGTAATTACATTATATTGAAGTTGGCCACAGCAGTGCCACAGACTGTTCTCTCCAGGTACTCAGATAGCTCACCTGTTTATCTGTAATCAGTTGCTTTTTCTTCATTTTCTGCTAGGTACATTTTCTTTGGCCTCTGTCTCCTGAACGTTCACCTGGGGGCCTGGTGAGGCTGGCTGCACGACTCGCAGCTCATTCCACAGCCACAGCAGTAAAACTCCTGTTAAAACTTGTCTGGCTGATTCTGTAGCGCTGCCTGCAATCCTCTCTTAAATATCTCTCTGGGGAACTCACACTGAAGAACATAGGCTTCGGTGTTGCAAATAACGTTTTAGTGTGTACAATAGACGGGGTTGCTCAATTTATTGATCTACAAATCAAGTGATCCAAGTTCAAGTTTTCCCAGCTTTTATCACATTACTGTGGATGTGGACAGAGCGTGCAGCAAGGTGACAGTTTCAGCCTTTTTCGGTGGTTTTCAATCTTCTTGATATTCTTTGGAAACTGTCTTTAACTGATATCAGACAGATCTCTTGTGCGTTGTTAAACTTGTACCAGGATGTCAGAAAAGTCACAAGGTACAGAAATGAATGACTTATTACGACATAAGCCAGAGAACATCACTTGACGTGTTTGGGATGAAATTCCAAACATGTCACGGATTGTTTCATCTGTCATCCGCAAGAAATCTCATCATTCAATCATTTTTGCTTGTTACACTTCAGCAGAGGCATGTTGGCAGCTTTAAAAGTAACTGTAAAAATTGGGACAACAAGATCTCACAGTCATGTCTGTCAAAGTGCAGGTGAGGATCCTTTTCATTACAAAACTTGAAACATGAACCGTTTCAACATCTTTTGTCAACGTGGCCGGACCGGTATCGCTGTATACAGGCGTTGTTTTAACCGCCTACATTTTTGACAGTGTTGCAGACAAAAGCTGCCTGCACATCGTGCCATGCCCACACGATATGTTAGAAGATGGAAAAGGGAAAGCAGCCAACATAGCTGTCAAAACAACCCACAGAGCCTGCAGACTGTGACTTGTCACTCAATCAGACATGCAGGGATCAGCTGTAGTATTCACCTGGCTTTACGGTTTAGCAAAGAGCTGTTCGGACAAGACCCACCAAACCCACAAAGTGTATATTGTATTATGGTGTAAAAACAATCTATCTATAGCGGTTGTATTTCACAAGCAGGTCAAAAGCCTCATATAAGCAGTCCTGTGTGTCAAACTCAAATTCAAATTTGCTTTATTGGAATGAATGTCACTACAACAATAATGCCAAAGCATCAGGAATCAATGAAACTAAATAACATTAACACAACATTAAGATTGATATATATTAATTATATATATACAGTATATCTTATGCACGTATGTAATTTTTTGTTTTGTGTAATTTGTGGTCACTGAGTCTGTACTTGGTTATGATCTGTCTCTGCTTTCTATCTCTGACAGAGAGATTTCCTGCCAATTCATAATCTCTTTTTAGGGCCAGATAACATTTTAATCTACTTTGGCTTTTAGTTTCTTTCTTTCCGATGTTCCAAATAGGTTTCTTTTACATTGCGTTATAATTTGGTTTACCCTGATTGATGTTTGGAAAGCAATGTGTGGTGTGAGACTGGTCAGAGTGTGTCTGAGAAGGGGACGTTAGTCTCAGCACCAAGTTACATAGAGGACTCTTTTCTGGGCTCAGCTCTTGGGTTTGGAGGGCTTTGGGATGGAGGGTGTCAAGGGGGCTGGATTTAAGGTGGTTCAAAAATTTAAGTGCTTTCTTTTGAATGTTAATTATCAGTAGGTGTTTTTCTGTTCACATGTAAAATGTACCTGCAGAATTCTGCATGTAAAGATTCTGCTGGATGTTTTTCCCAATGGGTATAACTATGTCTGCCTGCCTGCCTGCCTGCAAGTCTGCCTGCCTGTCTGCCTGCCTGCCTGCCTGCCTGCCTGCCTGCCTGCCTGCCTGCCTGCCTGCCTGCCTGTCTGCCTGTCTGCCTGCCTGCCTGTCTGCCTGTCTGCCTGCCTGCCTGTCTGCCTGTCTGTGTCTGTCTGTCTGTGTCTGCCTCTCTGCCTGCCTGTCTGCCTGCCTGTCTGTCTGTCAGTCAAACACATTTAAGTTCACAGAAGTGTACACGGCCTCCAGGAAATCTTATCGTCTATGATCACAGTTTTTGCCAAGGTAATTGACCTGTGGATAAATGCAGACTGATAACATGTCTTGGAATTGTCCAGATACCTATCAGACAGCCAGCTGGAACGTGAGTTTCTAAAAGACATGAAAATGTATCCAAAGCAGCCTATAGATTTTCCTCATTAACGTCTAGCACCTAATTAAAGTGATGTGTGTCAAAAATCTAATTCAGTCTTCTCAGAATCATAAGTCAGTCAAATCTGAACACGCAGACATGGTACAAATACTCAGATTGAACGTGACTTACACTTTCCAGGGATATTGACATCTCCAATGTCAATGGATAAAGGTCCATAAACCCACCTAGAAAAACAACACTTCTTATAAGTAATCATAATCTAGTGATAGTTGTCTGTACATTGTGCAAACAGGAACTACTGATAACTAGTTCTGCATGAATTTTCATGGAGTAAAATCACCAAAGTGTAAACAAGTATAGGCAAAAAAGTACTGATGTTACACATGATACCAGAGCTTTGAAGCTTGTTTTCCTATTCTAAAGCAGTGATGTTCAATGCATTGTGTTGGTGATAGCTTCAAAACCACAAAAAGCACGCCACTGACATTTGAACCACTTTTCGGCTTCACAGGTGGTTGGAAACTGGTCTTAACTGCTGTGAAGAGCTTCTTCGTTATAAAGCTCACTGCATTAGACACTTTGCTTGTTGTAGTAGCGGTGGAGTTGACGAGAACCATTAGCGATTTCACAAGTACAGTTATTGTAATAAACCTAGATTTGGTTCCCGATATAGCCGATGCAACATGCATTAATTATATCTGTCTCACATATTACACAGTGTGTCCTCAAGCACCTTTACTGCCTTACAAAATCATATAACCCTTGCTCTTAAAATACATCCTAAAATTACTGGGACAAAATATTACACAAAAGAAAGATAAAAGTCCACACGTCTACTACATTTTTGACAATATATTACACACAAACAAACATGAAGATAAAATGGAGACTGTGCTTTCTTGCAAGTCTCTGATCCTCTGTGTGGGAGGCAAAAACAGGTTTTGTGGCCAAAATGAACCAGGCATTCAGAACGGCAGTAAGCTGGTAGCCTATGATTCATTACCGTGGAATTCACAAAAATGACAAAATAAGTAAATCAGATTAAGAGGCCACAGCAGCTGAGCTCGCCAGTGTACAAGTCCCTTCCTGTCCTGGCTGAACGTTGTTCTGCAGGCCGCCAAATCACATAAAGCAGCAAAGTTTTGTTCTTTATTGCATTTATATAGTGCCTGTCTGTCTCCATCTTCATCTGCATGAATCAAACGGCTGTCGCTATGTGTTAATGATTGGCCTGATCATGACTGCATGAGGCCAATAAACCTATTTAGAGCAAACGGCGAAAGCAAAGAGTTACATTCAGAGCCAACACACACACACACACACACACACAAAGAAAAGGTTTTTATTACTTGGTTGGTTTTTATTTATTAACCGAGTTTGATCTCAGTCTTCTCCCTCTGTTTGGATTGCAAATGAAGGATCCTCTATAAACTTTTCTTTTTTTAAACATGAAGACAGAAAATGTTAAAGGGAGTAACCCACATTTTAAATGATTCAGTTATTACTTTTCCTCTGCTGACAGTTTCTTCTACCTGAGTTAGATGTTTTGGCTCTTTCTCCTCCGTGATGGGTTTCCTTCAGTTTTCCTCCCATTCTCTGTTACAGTGCGCCCTCCTGTGGCGGACAGTTCAACATACAAGTGCACTGGGTCACACCACACTGACTTTATGTGGCTTTTATCAGTGACGTAATAAAAAGTAAGATATTCATTTGTCATCCTATGACAGTCATCATTCCAATATAAATAAAAAATAACTTGACCTTCAGTGCTCATTCTCAGCATCATATAATCTGTTTGTTCCAGAACAAAACAATATATATACAAATGTACATTATATTGCACATTTCATTACACATTGGTTATACTTCATTAAATATATGATGCTTATGTGATCTATTAATATTTGCACCATTTTATCAAAGGAGAAAATAAGTAAAATAAATAATTTTATTTACATTTCCCTGTAATACAGTCACACATGTTTGGTATCTTTGACAGTGTTTGGGTCATTGTGCTGTGATATAGATATCAGAAATAATAAGTCTTAAAAAGGGAAAATATTTCTTCAAATTAAAGTTTGTAAAAGTGTGTTTATGTTCAGTTTTTACAGTTTCAGATTATTTTGATATATTTTATTTTTGACCGCACTCCAGGAATAGTGATGTTGGTTTGTCGATGGACCGTTTTGGTCCAGACTGACATGTCTCAACAACTATTAGATAGACTGCCACAAAATTTGGTTCAGACATTAATGATGCCCAGAGAATGACTTTTAGTTTAACTTTCATCCCCTCACTCAGGTCATTTTAATTTCAACAATACTTTGGTTTAAATCCTGCAAAACTAATGACATTCCCATCAGCCTCCGCTGTACTTACACCGATATGAAATTCTACCTCTTTCCTTCCTAAAAACCCATATTTCTTTCTCATTGGAAACCCTTCTTCCTCTGTTTAGTCATTTTCTCAGGACTTTATTCCATGATCATTTGACTTTTGACCTTTCCATAACATCGATGAACTGCTGTTTATCCTACCACTGGATTCTATATAGGAGCATCACCCAAATATAAGAAATAACACAGAGACACCAAAATAAATTGCACCAAAAACATTTTTTATTCTATAAAAGAAGAAGGGAGGGAGGGGGGAATAAATCACAACTGTACAGGGAGAAACTGACTTTTCAACACCATGAGTCACAGTATCAAAAAGCTCACGTTTTCCTCACTGATCTTTACACATTTGTTCTGTACAAATACAAAATAAAAAGAAAGAAAACATATTATTAATAATTTTATTATTATAATGATAACTGCATTGCACTGAGTAAATATAGTACTGGCCCATAAGTTACTGCATTCAATAGAAAATACCTAAAAGTTCTGATTTGCAGAGGAAATGATTCGTGGTGAGTCGAGGCACTCGCACACAGACGGACACAGTCAGTGACGTCACCCTCAGACATGAATTCTATCCCGGGTTAAGGTCTAAGCAGGGATACAAAACTTTTTAAATGTTTCAGTGTCCTGCTTTGCACATGAACAGAAGATTTAGAAGAATACAGAGGAAAACAAGCTTGCACAAATGGCAAAAACCCAACAGGAAGCAGGAAAAACACGTACACATGCATCAGTCTCCCAGGAACAACTCTAAAAACCAGCAAAAAGACATTGTCAGGGTCATCGTCAACAGGCTCTGAAATGTAATAACTGACTGTCCTCTTTGTGACACTGAAGGTTTTAGTGTGTGTTTACCAATTTAGCTGCTATGATGATCACCAGAGCTGATCAATGTGCTTGTAAAGCAATGGACCAATATCATGTTCAGTTGTGTGTGATACATATTACTACGAATAAAGGGGGCTTTGGATCTATTTTGTTAAATACAACAATTTAGATGGGTCACTTAATCCACATTTTCTGACAAACATGTAGTGATATCTAGTCACACAGATAGTTTTAGTTTTATTTTTCCAGGTTTTTGAAGTCTCAGATTTCTTCCTTTATCAAAATATAATGGAGGTGTATGGAATTCAATTTGTGGTGCTCAAAGGATTGAAACACTGACGATGTCTTTCCCACAGACGTCACTGTCTTGAGTCTTCATTGAACTGGGATTATTTTGACAAACCAGTTACCGTGATGTTGCTGTTGAATTCTGAAGTGTTTTTTCAATGAACCACAAATTCCATTCACCTCCATTGTATCTTGTTTCTAACGGATTTCTCGAAACCTGAGTAAATAAAACCAAAGCTAGGCTACATCGCATGGCTACATACGACTAGAGGTAAAGAAGAGGGTTTTCTTTTTTTTTTATTTGGATGAACTGATTGTTTTGGGTAGGAAAATTGGATTTAAGCTGTTCCATAGTTAATCAAATCAACTCAAGTCTATTAAGAGCTCAAGTCCTGTCACGTTCCTCGTTAGCTTCTGTTCAGTTAGCTTCAGTACGTTTTCACAAAGAGGGTCGTTTATGTCAATCTTTCAACAAAGCTCTGTCCATATTCTGAGCTAAATGGGTATCCAATACCATACTGGATCAAAAAATGCAAACACCTCTATTTTAATGTAGATATATTAACAGTTATTTTGTTAGCGCTCAACAACAACAGCATATTATATGAATCTTAACCACTGGCAGACAGTCAAGGCCTCATGGGACATGTTGGTGTTGAAAGCTAACAAAAACTATACATTTTTATCTTACCTATAATCAGTACAGCGGTAGATACCCATTTATCTTACAAAGCTAGTACGCTAACATTTTAGCATGTAGCACCTGAGCGAATTATCTACCAATGACGTGCGGATGATTTTGGTTTCCAAGTTAAAATCTTACTTCTGTAATGTTTGAATCTCAAATGGGAGGAAAGACACGCATAATTTAATTGTCTATATTTTATTTGGGACCTTCTCAAACTTAACTGCAATAAAATATTAGAAAACTGTTTTTTTGTAGGCAACTATGGATTGTTTCTTGTTTCTTGAAATAGAACAAGGCGTAAAACAGGTTGGATATGTTTGGATTTACTAGTCTTGTAACTCAAACATAATAAATCTGCTATGAGTCAGAGAGAGTGAGAGTGTGAATTGGGCAACCGACTCATGTCAGTGTACCCAAAATAGCCAAAAACACTGTTACTTTAGCCCTAACTGACCTGAATTATTCTGTCTGAACACACCTGAAGCTGGGAGTAAAAAACGTTTTCTGACCCAAACCAGCTAAATATCGCATTTAACTGACTTGTTTTTAGTGATATTTTAATCAGGTCCAGTGCAGAAATGTCAAGCTCTGTTGTAATAAATGTAGTTATTAATTTTCAACATGATTTCTCAGTGGGGTGTTTTTTTTTCCTTGGGTCATTAATGTTAAGGGAACCCCACTGTCTCACACACACTGACATGCTCACCAACGTCACTATAAGAAAACAAGAAGGCTACTCTCCATGCAACACAAGTGTGCACAACACAAGTGGGACCAATATATTTTTTTTTAAGAAACTACAAAACAAATGTATTGTTAGATTTGAAAAGAAGAACACATGATGAAACACATTTCATCAAACCAACAGAGGAGGAAGGAGGAAAAAAAAAGTTTTTTTCACATTATCTAGTCAGTGTTAAAAATAGAAATTCACCCGTTACATTTACTCTGCACTTTTTGATTATATACATTTATGTACATGGATTTCTCTTAATTATTTGTCATTGTCCTTAATGTCTTTATCAACAGTTTACAAAAAAAAGAAAATTGCAATCAAATGCATATACTCTTCTAGAAAGATGTGCTTAGTAACTTTTTTTTTAGTTGAAGCAGAGGGGGATGTTAAGAGAAATGGGAACATTGCATTGCTCTGCACTGCAAAAAAACCAAAATCCTTCAAAACAAGCGACTGAATTTAGTTCAGATTCTTAATATAATGGAAAAAATTTCCCAGACTTTTAATGATATGAGTGACAATATCCTTCAATGAGGCCCAAAGTCCCAAACCAGATTCAGTGACTTACTAAGAGGGATTTTTTTTTTCTTTTGCAGTTTGCAGACCAAATAACAATCTGCCCTGTTCATGGCATGCACTCAGCTGACAGGAAGCCTGCACGTCCATCTCAGTTCTATGAAATATCTAACATTTTGCTCTCATTTACCAGCTTTTGAAATGACCACAACAACAACTCCGAATCACTAACGAGAACAGCGCCGCCAAAGCAAAATGTCTGTCCAGCTTTTTTTATTCTTACTCGACTACTTGCCCCTGAAGAGCACCTGATTTTTTTTTTACTTCAACATCACCAACACTACATTTCTTGACCCAGTGCAGCACTCCCTATTTTTTCTTCAAAGCAAACTGTATTTTGCCTTTTTTTTAATTATGTAAAGGAACACATCAGGATTATAAAAAGCATGTTCTGTTGATCACATACCCTCGCTTAAGACATCACAACACATATGAGTTCCTGTGTTTTTGCTTCAGAGTGTTTTATGTGGAGCGCTTTATTCAGTGATCAACAGCACAGGCTTCTACACATCCTGACCTCCCTTTAAGGTTCTTTGTTATAACCTATGTGAGCTGCATATCAGCAGTACAACTACCAGCTATAGTGCTCTACTACTGAGTTCAGAACAGCGCTTGGAGCGAGGTCGCGTTATGTTGCATAATCAAGTTCAGCCCAGATCAGGAGCTGAAAAACAGCCCACTTAAGACATGGACACTGTAGGTTAGAGAACAGGGTCGGGGGGGGGGCAATTCTGTTCCAACTGCCTAAACATGTTAAAAAATGTTTGAGACGTTTGCTGATTAGATTTGGTTCAGTACAGGTTGGGGAGTTATGCCAGGAAGGTTTTAGACAGAAAAACAAGATTCTGGGTTAAAATGTATTTATCTCTGTCAAAAGAGAATTGACCCCCTCCACCCTTATAGAAATGCTAGTGAGGAGAGAGCTTAGTTCCCCCTTGGTTTAAACCCGGCACTATGGACCCTGACAGCCCGACACAGTGCCTGGTTTCTTCCAGAACCACTGACAGACGGCCTGGCCACTGTGCCGCTTTCAGTGGCAGCCATGTTGGCTCCACAGGTACATTGTTGTGTTTTAGCATGATGGTAAAACGTGGCTGATGCGTCTGCTGCTGTTTCTAAATTCTAAAAATAATGTAATTTTTTTGGTTACTAGTTACAGGTAGCATTTTTAGAAATCAAACTGTCAAATAATTTGTGATGTAAACAAATTCGATATTGTCATTGCTTGAATTTATCAGAATTAAGATCATATTTCCTGTAATCCATTTAGCTAAATGTGAATGGCAGCAGGCTGATCCTTTCCTTAACTTTAAAAAAGCCGTGACTTTTTTCCCCCTCTGCTGTCATCAAAAACTCTTAAATCTACTTGCTCTGGAGGAACAGCGCCCTCTTCCTGATTTGTGCTGTGCAACATTTCAGCTGATTTCCTGCCAAAATGGCCCAATACTGAGTATTTAACTAGTTAAATAGCACTTTAGAGCTTCTCTGCACACTAAAACCATCCTTAACAAGCCAACACTGCTAAGATCAGGTTGTCATGGAAAAACAGTGTATCGGAAAGTAGCTTCTTTGGCCAAATGTCTTCTGTCAGTGGTTCTGGTTTCGCCCTTTACAGATTGACTTCAGTTATTAAGGCTCAACGGGCAAGAGGTAAAAGAACAACAAGTGCCCGGAACACACACTCGTAAAAATCTTAAATTCTGATTATGTGTTTGTCTCAAAACATGCACACTCACTCGCAGACACGCACACGAACATCGCACGCAAAAAACACACACTCAGAAAAGCTCCCCTATTCCCTGCGCGAGAGTTTTACTTGTAATCTCAAACTACTTGTGTCTCCTCTGCTTTTTTTCACAGCCTCAGAACACAACCAAAGGATCTGAAATCATTTTTTAAAAAAAAAAGATGCTATTTTTGTTAAGAGCGCCAAATCTGGCAAAGAGGGGGGGGGGGGAGAGAAAACTGAAGGCCTTATTTCATAAAACAACAACAACAATGACGCATAAAAAGCAAATACTGTTATCGAAGAACAAGTCAGAAAGGTGTGTGTGGGGGTAGAACACGCAAATAACAATAATGTGATTGATACAATGAAAACAAATGAAACTTTATAAAGTTCACAGTCTTGAAGCTCCTTGCACCAGGGGTAGGGGTGGGGGTGGGGGTTGGGGTTGGGGTGGGGTTGGGGGTTGGGGGTGGGGGGATGGTTTGGGGTTGATGTAGGGGTCAGGACAAAATAAACTACTTTCTCTTAACCTCAAGACACATCAGACAGATTTAGAGGAAATGTGTGTTTGATGTCGCTTCAGCTGCTGTGAAAAAACTACATGCAAACACACACACACACACACACACACACATACACAGACTCATACACTGATATGCACAGGTTGGGAAGTCTCTCCTTTCAAAATCTATTACAGTTTAGTAAATACTTCATCTAAAAGTTGTGATTACAAATTGATATAATCCAACTGAGTTTTGGTTGTTTTAGGCGTTTTTCTATTAAACATTACCAGGAACTAAGGAACAGCAGGAACTAAAAGTACCTTTGTGTTGTAGTTTGTCATGTGCAAAAATAGTTTCATTGTGTTGTACTTCATAGTTTACTGTAATGAGACTATGATGTTTGAACAGGAGATGTGCAGAGGTGGGAAGGGAGACTAAAAACAATCTGCTGACTTTATTGTGGTTATTTATTTCTGCTCCACCCTGATAGTTCCTTGTCCATTAGAGAAGACTTCCCCCAACAGCAGGGACTTTTTGGAGGTTAGGAACTACGGCCCAGGATTAGAGTAGGGCATCAACATTAATACTTTCTTTGGTACCAACTGAAATGTGTCCATAGCACCGACCAAGTATCAAGAACTTTCAAGTACCAGTGGTTAGAAACTGGAAGGTCTGGTGAGAGTCATATTTTCTTTTTCTTAGATTGGATAGTTCCTGATTTAGATCGTAATTTACCAATTTTGCCAGGATCCTCCAGTCAAAACGGTAAGGTTAGAAAGAAAGGTAAAGTTCTGGAGTTCCTTAAAAGGTTCCTAGAAAAGCTCCTGTGTGGAAAAGGGTAATTGAGTCATTTTATTTAAAAATTTAATTTAGGCTTGGAGTTGCATAACTTCCCAACTCTGGATATGTACATAAGTAATATTGTTAAAAAGAGAAGAGCAGCTGAAGCGACATCCGGCTTAAGATCGTCCTTCTCATTTAAGTTTAAAAACAATACACACGTCATTCCTCCTCTTGTCCCTTCATCTTCCTCCTCTCCTCCGGATGAATGGATGGATGCGTGTGATGGATGGATGGATGAACGTCCCTGCTGTATGAGGTCCATCTGTCCATCCTTCTCTTTCTGAGGAGGGGACGTGTTCTGCGAGGGGTGGGATTGAGTTCGAGGATGGCGGGGGTGGGTAGTTGGGTGGACGGTAATGATGATTATGTGTTGAAACACACAGATAAAATCCTGTCACCTCCACTGCACACACACACACACAAACACAGACACATTCCTGATATTCCTATGATTTCAAGATGAAGAAGAGGAGGAAGAAGGTGATGTCATTTTTATCTGCTGATGGGGATTATACTCCTGTGGGAGGTGAGAGGCAGCGGAGGGGAGCAGGTAAATATAGTGGGGCGAACTGGTACAAGATGTGCTGTGAGGGACTTTGAGAGGGTCAAGAGGTTGGTTTGTAGGGGAGGTTGATGAGGAGTTTGTGGGTGTTTGGGGGGGGGGGGGGGGGGGGGTCAGAGTTCACATCATGACGTGGCGGCGACGGTGCAGAGAAAGGTGGTCGGACCGGGAGAAGGAGCGGTCGCACTCGGTGCAGCGGAAAGGTTTGATTCCTGTGTGCTTGCGGAAGTGTCGGGTCAGCTCGTCAGAGCGGGCGAAGCGCCAGGTGCAGCCCTCCCAGGTACAGTGGTAGGGCTTCTCTCCTGGAAGGAGGCAGGAGACAAGGAGTTAGGGTAGAAGAAAGGATGGGAGGATGCAACAGAAGGAGGGAAAGAAAAAGGAAGGCTAGGATACTGGTTGCTAAGCATTTTTGCTGTACAGACTGCAGAAAAATGTTAATGCATTTCTAGCAGTTTTAAACAACCAAACCTGCTCTTTTCACCTTTTTCCAGTCTGCATTAACATTCTGAAAACTACAACAAATCTTCATAACTGAACAAAGATACAGGTCACTTGTTTGTGTCTCCCAAAACAACTCCAACTCAAAATATAACTGTTCAAAAACGGACTCTGAGTGTATTAGTGAGAGCAGCATCAGCCCGCTTGCCACTCGTAACATCGTCAAATCTGACAAACCTCTCCTTGACACCAGTGACTGTCACATGACGGAGCACCAGTGCCAGCTGGGCTGCAGTACCCACATCTGTAATTTCATCCATCATAACCGCGACAAAAAGGTGCTTTATTGATCTCCCTGTTTATCTCCTCTCCCATCACTTCAGCTAGAGCACTAATCAGGTCGTTTTGTGTTTTGCCTGAAGTCCCAGTAAACACTTTGTTAGTGGAAAGGTGGTAATGCAAGTCTTTGTCATGCTCAGCCAGAAAGGACATAAGCTCGACAAAATTACCCCTATCTGTGGACTCCTTGCTTTCATCATGTCCAATAAATGAGGGCTCTTGTTTACCCAGAAAGATGACACAATCAATCAGTTTTTTCAGTATTCCCCTATTTTTCTTGACTTTTTCGTTGTGGAGCTCCGTTTCCCGTCACATTTGTTTGTTGAATTGTAGATCCACTCTGGTGTCTCCAAATGTTTTCAATAGCACTGTTGCTGTCCTGCCGTGCTTTGGTGCCTTGGCTTCAAACACCATATTGGTCAGTTAATAATAAAAGGCATTCCCAGCAATACAATTTGCAATGTTCCTTCAACGCTGTAAGCCAGGTGTATCTTTCATATTTCTGAAAGTGCCGCACATATCCTTTCCCTGGCTGGGACAAGGCTGCTAGCTGTGGGGTTGGTCGACCCTTCCTCACAATTTCCAGCTTTTCTTGAAAGGTCCTTGTCGAAAAAGGTTTTGCACGTAAATCCACCACCAAATCTGTTTCTTCTCCTCCTTTAGCCATTGTGCGTTAAAAAACAACAGAGCTAAGTAAAACAAAAAATCTAAAGCACATCTAAAAATCTAAACGTCACGAAAGAAAGTTTAAATAAATCTTAGATAATGCTGCGTTAGGTGCCTCAATTATGTAAATGGGCAGACTGGAAAGGGATAAATCAATAGAAAGAAACCTGAATAATAATTTACTTGCAGAACTGATCCCACACAGACGTTTGGTGATTAATTAATAATAATTGAGTTTTGAGGTGAAGTCTTCCTTTAAACCTGTGTAGAATCCTCAGATTGGATGGATTTTGTTGTGTTGTAGGTGTGTGTGTGTGTGTGTGTGTGTGTGTGCGTGTGCGTGTGCGTGTCGTCTGCTCGGGTCTCACCTGTGTGTATCCTCCTGTGGGCTTTGAGGTGGGAACTCTTGGTGTAAACTTTTTTACAGCCTTCATAGTCACACATGTGGATCCGCCTCCTCTTGATGTCCGGCGAATCTGGATCGACCGGCTCTAAGTCCATAACAGACCTGAGAGGAGCAACAGAGAGGAAGAAAGAATATTAAGTGAGGGAGCGTCGCTGATCAAGAACCTTAAAGGTTTATCGGCTGATATATTGTCAACTAATTTTTTAAATTTCAAATATTGATATTGTTATCAGCCTCAATAATCCAGCATCAATCTGGCTCTTAGAATGTAAGAATGTAAGATTTGTGAAAATAGTACTTGGATATTATTAAAATGTCCCTTTATGTTAATTTTGTTAATTACCATGTAAATTAGGTGCCTTCATGAAGAATGTTTTACCCTTGATCAATTAATTTATGTGACATGTTTTTTTCCTGCTGCCGGCCATCACTTTGTCATCATCATTTTGTTGTCACTGTTTGTGCTTCATACCATGTTAACGTGGTCTTGACTTAATAAATCTGAATCTGTTTTTCATTTTATGACATAAGAATTCATTCATAAATTTTTTTTTTTTTTTTTAAATCACAAGCAACTTGTAATCAGGTTTATTTTTTGGAACTATTTCACATGATACTACTGTGCCACAAATTTTCTTGTCTCTCATCAGGTTCAGGGTTCATCTGAAAGAGATGTTAGGGGCCGCTTAGGGCCACCGGGGGGCGTCAGAGAGTCACACTGTCTTCAACACAGCTGCACAACAGCTTCTACTTCAACATTACTGTATCTCTCTCTT